>CM069904.1:100144102-100398406 GCA_036172215.1 Camellia granthamiana | reverse complement strand
AAAAAAAAAAAATGAAAAACAAAGAACTCAAAAATATTTTCAAAAGGTACAACAAAAGTCCCCTTTTCACAATTTTTTTGGGCCCACCTCTGGTTCTTACCATTAAGGCCCAACTCCAATTATCTAACTTTCGTAAGTTTCTGGAGTTGTGGCCCCAGGGCTTAAACCAATAAACTGGGCCTGATCATGACTAATTAGGAGAGGGTGATCATGTACTAATAATACATCATTTTCATAAGATCACACATCTGCATTATTAATATTATTAAATGACATTAATCATTGAGATTTACTGCCGAAAGAGCCGTCCTTCGGTTCATTAACTCATAATCATGTTATTAAAAGGTGTTTTGGGAAGTAAGTTAAAATGTAGTTTTTGACTTTTTTTAAAAAAAATATGTGTAAAAAATTAAAGAAATGATGTGATTCAAAAAAGTTAAAAAATCAAAAAAATAACTTTTAACCAACTTGTCAAAATAGGCCTCTTTTATGAGTCGGTAGATAGTTTGATTTTACGTTTATGACTAATCATGATGTTGGTGTTCATTGACATTGAGTGATTTTAGGCTTTTAGCTCTTGTGAGTCGGAAGAGTTACCCTTCGATTCATTGACTGTAATAATGTAATTAAGTATCTAAACATAATTGTCTGTGATGTGTCGATAGATAATTTAATTTTAATTTCTTGACCAATTATTATGATGTTAAATCATGATACCAGTGTCGATGGGCCCTTAATATTTAGTGATTTTAGGCTTCTAGCAAACCATGTTGTTGTGAGTCGGAGAGCCGCCCTTCAGTTCATTAACCGATAATCATGCCATTAAGCATCTAAACGTTTTCTTTTGTGAGGTGGCCATCAATTTGATTTTAGGATTTTGGTAAAACATGATCTTATTGTTTGAAGGGGTTTATTTGGTTCAGTTTATAAGTGTTGTTTATAATCTCTTTTTTTTATATATATAAAGTTTGTGTTAGAATTTTGATGCAATTTCTGCTACAGTTTATGAGGCAAAAAGAAAAATAAATAATTATTGAAAAATTGAGGGAGGCATGTCTTTTAACTTCTAGTTTTCAAACCCGTGCCGATGGGCCATTGGAAATTCTCTATTTTAATAGCTCGTTAGTGCTTAAGTATATATATAGGTAAACATAATTGGGCTATCAAGTTTCAAGTCTCTATATTAGAATCATACATTACCAGCATCAAATATATGAAGCAACAACCCCTTTTTGAAAATAGCAATGCCACATATCTCGAATTTGATCTTGGCTCGAATGGCTTGAATTTCTATTCACTGGTCATTCGGCTGGTCATCCGGTAAAAAAGTTGACAGTCGCGGTCAACAAGGTGACAACTGCAGCTGTCAGCCTTTTTATCGGACAACCGACCGAATGACCGGCCGAACGACTGGTGAATAGAAATTCGAGCCAAGGTGAATTTGAGCCAAGGATTACACTTTTTCAAACACTCAGTTAGCCAGCATGATGTTCATATTCGAGTTTTATTGTGCAATACAATATTTTTCTCCTATTTCCCTCCTATCAAAGCAAGCGTAGTGGATGATATATGACCTTTGTTGTTTTGGAAAGATGTTGGTAATAAGTAATCTCTGAAATTGTTCATGTGATATTTCTAATTAATAATGTAATAAAAAACTTTAAGAGTAAATATTGCCGATCAACATTTGCTAAGTTGTTAAATAGATAAGAGTTGCCCACTTAATGTGATTAACAATTTCTCATTTATTAAGAATATTATATAAATAATATCACATAATATTCTGACATTACCTAATAATTTTCCCTATTCATGCATAGCGACTCTTGTGACTTCAAAAAGTTAGGTATAGCATAAATTATAGCACTTTTTTTTTTATTGGGTAAATTACATTGACCTCTCATAAACTTTAGAGAAAATACAATAAATTTTATAATTTTAACATAATTATAATAAACTTTCTTAATGTATTAATTCACATAATACTTAGTATCATTTTCATCAATAATTTCTTAGTCACATGCAGTGGTAGAATTAGAAATTCATCTTAGAGGAAACATACATTAATTACAATACTAAAAAAAAAAAAAAAAAAAAAAAAAAAAAAACACAAATTCGTGTATTAATTAGTGTTATGTCATTATTACTGACCCCACCTATTAATTAAATTACAAATATCCAAAACCTCTAAAATTATGTCACATCAATACACTAATTAGTACATATAGCATTATTAAAAAAAAAAAATTCTCCCATAACAAGTAACAACAAGATATTATTAAACTTATATATTTTTTTTATCAATCAGTGAGATAAAATTTACAATTATCGTGGGATTTACATTAACGTGACTTATAGATTCACCATCAACAACTAAAATCTATTAACCTAGCAAAAGGGACAAACAAACAATTGAATTTACAATCAACAAATCTAATCAAATCGACTTAACAAAGAGTCCCACAACAGAGAGAAATAATCAACCATAGTGAGAAAGAAATTATCAATTGATTCAGTGCTTACTTTGACTTGTCAATTAAGAGTGCATACAAGAATGATCAAAAGAATAAATGAAGAATTTTGAAAAGGTTAAAAATGTGAGTTTTACAGGGCACTATTACAATTTTATAAAGGATAAATATTGCATAATCATTATATACAGAGGTAATAGTATAAGTAGAAAAAATCGAAGAAGGCACGTGACCCCCTAGGCCTAAGGTAGCTCCGTCCCTGGTCATATGGATAGAAAAATAAAATTATCATTTTTTTCATACTGAAATGTATATATTTTATTGTTTATCCTTTTGTGTTCACACCATTTGTATTATTTTAAATTCCTACAACATTACTAAAAAGAATGTTAGTGTAATAATGCCAAAATTATGGAATTACTTTTTTCTTTTTTTTGAATCTCAAAGAAGAAGTCAGTGAAATTTATATTTTTTATTTTAATTTGGGAAAGACTATAGTACACACTAAGCACCTTATAATTAAAGAAGAAAATGACATAATTCTATATTTTTTGAGTCATAATTTAAATAATAAAAAAATACATAACCAAACACTACATAAGACATAATTAAAAATTACAAAATAATATTTTAGCTAAAAAAATAATTATAATTAAAAAATAAAATAACATAATTAAAAGTGCATGTAGAATTCTCCTTTTAATTTTGACTGGGCTGGATAAAAAAATGTCTATATATGGGCTGGATCAAGTCAGCCTGGGTAGCTGCTAATTTGATTGGGTCGACTCTCTAGTTCTGATTGGAAATCACATGCCCATCACTTCTTTTTTGGAAGCTCGGCTCGTTAAAAAAAATAATTTAATCACGCTTAAACTTAAGTTTGGCTCCTCACACACACACACACACACACACACACAACGAGCGCGATCACCCAAAGCCACTCACTCACTCAGAATTTGCGCCGCATTTGATCGTCGCAACCTCACCGCCACCGCCACCGCCACCGGCGACCTTCAGAGGAGAAGAGAGAGAAAAATGCAGAGTCTTGCTCTTCCATAATCGCCGATCGGTCGCCGGAAAAGCTTGATCGACCTCGATCTTCGAAGCAGTGTTCCGGTGTTTTGACTTGACCGACTGACTGAGCTTCTTTGGAAGGTTTTATTGATGGCTTCGGAGGACGTGAAGGGCGGGGAATCTGCGGTTTCGACGATCGTAAATCTGGCTGAAGAAGCTAAGCTCGCGAGAGAAGGGGTTAGGGCTCCGAGTTTTGCTGTTCTTAGTATCTGCAAGTCTCTCGTTGCCGGAGGAGTCGCCGGAGGACTGTGAGCTTTTATTTTGTTTTTGTTTTTATTTTTTATTTTTATACTAAATTTTTTATTTTTCATAGGGAAAATGAATTGTTTGGTGATCTGCGTGGTTAATGAGGAAATTTAGGGATGGAGTGTCATTGAAACAACATAAAAGAGATTTCATAACGCTAATCTGAATCTGCATTTGCAAAGAATTTTTCAATACTTAAACCACAAATAAACATAAACAAAGTGCAGACATAAGGATGAAAAAAATATATATTGTGCATTTGAATAGACGATTTGGTATGCACTAGACTATGAAGCATGGGTAATCCGGGAATGTTGCCGGACTCGTATTGGGTACTTACTGGGTATTGGTTCTCATACCGATAAGATTGCATGTATACCGGGTATTGGTGCTCGTACCTATAAAACTGCATGTATATCAGTATTTGAAATACCTATCGGATACTTTTTATACATTCTTTGACAATTGGATACTCCATGGATACTTCATGAGTACATTAGGAGTATACCAAATTATGGAACACTGGTGGAGATACGTTTAATGTATTAGAGAGTTCATATTTACTTGATTTGCTAGAGATGAAAGATGTATTATTCAATGATGAAATTGATAAAAGTGAAAATTAAAGCTTCAAGTTTTTTTAATTTTGCTTAGCTTGCTTTTGAAATAAAGCTTTGTTTTATAGACTTTACTTTGGTATTGTTATTGTTGAATTATGATGTCTGTTTTGGTTTTGTAATTTTTCTTTTTAGTTTTGGTATTGAACTTTGATTTGTAGATTGAATCTCAAATTATAAATTATAAAAAATAAAAAATTTATCGCGGTACCCTAGCCGTACCTGTATTCTATTTTTTTTAGATCTTGCCATATTGACGTACCCGTACCCGTATTTGTACTCACACCCGTGCTTCATAGGCACTAGAGTAAGGAAAATGTTGGAGAACCCCAAAGAATTATCAAAATTTTTACTAAATATCTCACATGGTTGTGTACCCGCACCATGTTCAGCTTATAGAGGAAAAATGATGACTTGCCGTTAAGGAAATTTCAAAACTTTCCAAATCCTATATATATATATAAAATAGCGGTTTGTATGCGCGATGTGTGTGCAACTCGAAGAAAATAAAATTATATGAATGATAACAAAGAAAATGCACATATTGTATGTGTTGGTCAAGTAGTAAGAACTTCTTTTATTAAACCCATAGTCATGGGTTCGAGGCCCTTCCTCCTCTTCACATAATTTTTACAAAACACCAAATATAGGGATATTTTAGGAAAATCAAAAATATGATACACAAATGTGTCAATACCACCAGCATCCTTCACTTTATAATAGTATAAAAGATAGATAGATAAGTATACACTAGGGGTAGACCCATATGGGTGTGCAGTTACAGAATTCATTAGTTTGTGGATGTGCGGTTACAGAAGAATATTTGCGATTACAAAAGGTAACTGCTCTTGTGGTATTATCGGAAATAGAAATCTGTGACATCAACACCAATTCCAACATTTGCTTTATCGGTGTATAGTGTAGTATAGTATAGTATAGTGTAGATAGAAGATAGTATAGATATAGTATAGATAGATAGATAGAAGATAGTATAGATATATGTTTGCTCTTATTAGTTTTTAGGCAACCGAACAGAGCACGAAGCTTCATATCTGTTGATCATTAGTAAGGTATAAGAGTCAAGACTCAGAGAAATACAATCATTGTTCCTTGGCTACTTTCTTGGCAAAAGAGAAAAAGAAAAAAGAAAGAAGAAAAGCAAAATAGGCATAGAGTTTGCTTCTTTCTGATGTTTTTTAGAATAATTAATCTGGATATATTTTTCCCCTTGAAAAACTAGAAGGTCGATTCATGGTTGTGTAATACATATATATTGTGGTTAAAGCTGGTTGGCTATTCTTTTCGCCAATTTATGTTGGGGTTGTTTTCTAGGTGTGTTGTTGCATATTTATGATCTCATTTGTGGTTTGTGTTGTAAATTATAGACTTCCTTAGGTTAAATTATGCCAACAATTAGGTTTGTACCCAATCTACTTCTCCAAGATCCCCATTGAATGAGGACTGAACTGGATGTGGATTTTTTACTTCCTGTGGTTTCTGAAAAGACTGTCTTGACCTCTGTTTGGCACTTAATTGAGGAAGCTGAAAATTGACTTCATAATTTCTATTGGAAGATGCATGTTTTGCTCAAGAAACGTACCTATAAAGAGCGCACAAGACTCCAACAAACACATGAAAGCAATATACCTCTAGCTTCAAGGGTAACGTCAATAAAGGCCTAGACCATAACCAAGAGCCTTGGTCAAAACAAAATATGAAACAAACCTCTCGTAACCTGAGAGGTTAGGAATGCTATGTGACATTGCCACCTTCACTTTGCATGTGCTGATGAAAGTTTTGATCTTTGATTGGAGTTTTGGGCTTGGTAGAATATTGGAAAAATTCTTATTTTAAGCTTTAAGAAGTTGATTGTACATTTCATGGTTTCTAGTTAATAGGTTTTGTCTTGTGGTTTTGCCACGTTAATCCGCCATTTATTTTCTACATGTGTATTGTAGGTCACGCACTGCTGTAGCTCCATTGGAACGGTTGAAAATATTGCTTCAGGTGATTCCCCCCACCCAAAGCCCTTTTAAAGATTTTCATTTCCTTTTTCTGTTGAATACCTATGCTCATGCATACTCATGGTCAAAGCTTTGGTATATTCTTGTATTTTCCATTCCACCATATGAAAACAAATTAAACTATGCAGTAGTGTACACTGATAGTGATGTTATTGAGAATGCTTCACTTCACTTGACAATAGTAAAGTGATATCTCTGTTTGGTGGTTTTATACTCATAGTAGAGTGATATCTCCCCGATTGTTGCATTTTGAGTGTTAAGGTGAAAAAACCTCGAGAAATTTTGCATGAAAGATAGACTTGTTTTAGCCATTCTGTCTCAAATCAATTTGGATTTATGCCTGGTAGGTCAACAATGGAAGCGATCTATCTTTTGAGGAGAGTAATAGAAAAGTATAGAGAAAAGAAAAGAGACATTCATATGGTTTTTATCGATCTTGAGAAAGCATATGATAAAGTGTCTCGAGATATAATCTGGTGGGTGTTAGAGAAGAAAAGGGTGACAAAAGGTTACATTAATGTGATTAGGGATATGTATAAAGGTGTGGTGACTACTATTAGATCGCCTGCTAGAGAGACGAGTAAATTTCTAATTACTGTAGGGTTACACCAAGGATCAACCTTAAGTCTTTATCTTTTCGCTTTAGTTATAGATGACTTGACACGTAATATTCAGGATGATGTATCATGGTGTATGCATTTTGTAGATGATATCGTGTTAATGGATGAGATTAGAGAAAGAGTTAACACTAAGTTGGAGATTTGGAGAAGAGCATTTGAATCTAAAGGATTTAGGATAAGCAAAACTAAGACGGAGTATATGAAGTGTAATTTTAGTAACAGTCACAATGGAAGCAGAGGAGAAGTCGAGATTGAGAATCAAGAACTATCTAAGAGTGAACGTTTTTGTTATTTAGGATCGATTATCTCAATGACTGGGGGGATTGGAGCGGATGTGGTTCACAGAATTAAGGTGAAGTGACTTAAGTGGGGGGAGTGCGTCTGGAGTACTGTGCGATAAACGAGTATCCATTAGACTAAAAGGGAAGTTCTATAGAATGATTATTAGACCAGCGATGTTGTATGGGACGGAATGTTGGGCAACTAAGAAACAACATGTAAATAAGATGAGTGTTGTTGAGATGAGGGTGCTAAGGTGGATGTATGGCAAAACTAGAAAAGACAAAGTTAGAATGAGTATATTTGAGAATGAGTAGGAGTAGTACCGATAGATGATAAGTTGAGAGAGAATAGATTGAGATGGTTTGGTTATATACAACGGAGGCCAATAGAGGCAGTAGTGAAGAGATATGATACAGTGATGGTAGATAGTAATGTTAGGGGAAAGGGTAGACCTAGATTGACGTAGACTAGTCTAGTGAATAGAGATATGAATCTCCTTAATTTGACTAATGAAATGGCTTTGGATAAAGTCGAGTGGAGAATTAGGATTTATGTAGCGACCCCATTGGATGAAACTTAAGGTTTGGTTTGGTTTGGTATACTATTCAACATTTATCTAGAGCCACATTATTTTACAAATTATAAGTTTTCATTTTGTTTCCATCAGCATCAACATTTTTAAATTTATTTTTCCTAAATACATTTCTTTTGGTATTGTTAATGTTGCACATCCATGACAATGCAGTAATTGGTTTTTGATTATCATAGACAAACTGTCTTAAACGAGTCCCTTCAGATACAATAAGTTGGTGCTACCTTGAGTTTATCACAAATGCCTTTGTATCACAGAGATGCATACTCTCTGTGCACATGTGCTTCTTGGCTCATCAGATGCAGGAATTACATTTTAAATGATTTGAAATTTAAATTGTACTTCGTTTTTCTTTTGAAGGATCACATTTTATGTATGACAAGACTATTGACAATTTTTATTTATATGTATGCATTCCAAACATTGTTTTATACACATGTACTTACTATATTTTTTGCTTTAATTAATTCTTGTAATGTGCAGGTACAAAACCCGCATAACATAAAGTACAATGGTACTGTTCAAGGCCTGAAGTATATATGGAGAACTGAGGGCTTCAGAGGATTATTTAAAGGCAATGGTACTAATTGTGCGCGTATTGTTCCAAATTCAGCAGTCAAGTTCTTCAGCTATGAGCAAGCTTCTAAGTATGATGGTTTCTACTTCTAGTTCCTTCACAAATATAAAAGCGCATTGATTGGATTTCTAGTGTTGGATGTTCTTCTTTGGTTCTGAATTTTTTTTTTTTCATTTTTAATTTGACAAGAGATTCCAAAGTTTAATTTTAAATGGTACTTACTGTGTTTGTGGAACATGTTTTGTTTAGTGAATTTAATTTTTTTGGTTATGGCTTTGATGAGTTTTATGTGTGTATATATATGTATGTATGTATTCATGCTAAATGGCTATATTCAAGTCTTCTATATGATTTACTGGGCTAACTTTTCTGCGTATTAGCTATCCAGGTGTATGTGCAGCAACCTACTATTACTAAATTAGTTGCAGTGCAAAGTTTGTCTAATACTCATGAGGATAGAAAAGATGGTTTGAATTGATCACTTCTTTGCATTGGAAATTAGTAGTTTGGTGAGAAGGCGAACCAAGAGGGAATGGTAAATTCTATATTAAATAGATTTTGGAATCTGAGCCATCTATAAAATTGTTTAGTCGTTTACCATTATCTTCTCCCCTTATGATGCCTTTGTGGCACATTTGTTTTGCTGGTGTGGAAGGTTGGGGGTAGGAATTTCATTCTATTTTCTGTCCATACCAGAGCTCAAGACATGATTCTAGTGGCACATAGAAATGTGGCCTAGGAAGCACAGATACAGATACGGGATACGGATACGATACGAGACGGATATGACGATACGGAAAAATTTGAAAAGCTAGGATACAAGTACGGCAGGGATACGTTCGTAAAAATATTATTTTTACAATTTTTAGTAATGCAGTATGCATAAAAATAAAACATATAACAAAAGACAACTTGATAAAGAAGAAAGATTCTTATAAAACTAAGAGTCTTCAAGGTCAATAGCTTCAACTTGTTCCCTTTCATCAGTGAATATCACAAGACCTTAGCTAAAGCTAAAAAACCATTATTAAATAAAAATTTCAACAAATATACTTTTTTAAGTCATCAATGATAACCTAGGAAGCACGGATACGGATATGGCGATATGGATATGGCGATACGTCAAAATTTGAAAAAGTATGATATAGGTACGGCAGGAATACGTTCGTAAAAATATATATTTTTATAATTTTAATAATGTAATATGCATGAAAATAAAACTTAAAGTAAATTAATAAATAAAGAGAGAGATTCCTATTAACCTAAAAGTCTTCAGACATTCATAAAACATTCAAAACTAAAAACAAAAACAAATGTAAATTAAACATCATCCTTACATGCCAACACCAAAAAAAGAATAAGAGCAAAGACAAGAAACGTGAGAGAGTGAGAAAACGAGAGAGAAGTGAGAGAGACAATAAGGATACATCAATTTGACAAATTCTATTACTTTAACTCTTACTATATTCCTCTTATCAAAGAACTAAACAAAATATTATAAGTACTATGTAACTTCGAGTATCCGATACTTCAAAATTAAGTATCCGATACTTCAAAATTAATAAAAAATTAATTAAGAAGTATCCGATACGTATCCGCGAGTATCCAAGGAGTATCGGTATCCGATAAGTATCCGATATGGATACGTCTCTCTTTTTGAAGTATCCGTGCTTCATAGAATGTGGCAAGTGCAGGATTGAAGTACCTCTGGAACATGGGTATCTTTAACTCATTATGCGGTGATTATCTAATACTCATTCCAATAGTAATGAACTAAAAGAGAAGAATGTACAAAGTTTGCCCTGCAAACTATTGAAATCCACAATCAGCATGATAAAACCTCAGGCAACATCTGCAAGAAGTATAGGAGAAAATGAATAGAAACAAAGAATCTTTGTTGCCAACGCACGCGTAAGCAAGCTGTTAAGGAGGCCAAGAATTTTAATTTGGTCTCAGGAAGCATGAAGAACTTTATGTTACTATATGCATAATAAGACCAGGAACATTACTGTTCTGCCTTTTTAAGCATACTGGAGGCGGGGGTTATCTTTCGTTGCATCTCATGTGGTTCAAAACACTGGTGAACTTCTGCAAATAGGATAAACATTTAATGAATTCTTTTGGTTCACTTGTTAATTTGGTTCAAATTTGTATTTAGGAATGCATGGACAAAGGTATTTGTGGGTGATGTCATTGCAGCAGAACTTACAAATACTTTTTGTGGGTCTTATAAAAACCACATTCGAGGCTTACAGAAATTATAATTTTATTTTTCTCACATTGCTCACCACACTTTTCAACTATTTATTCAGTATATATTCTTTCTGCTAACAGTTCCTTGTTATACTGCAACAGGGGTATCTTAGCTTTATACCAGCAGCAAACTGGCAATGGTATGCCCATATTTTGCTTTCTGTTTTATTGTTGTCTTTCTTGTGGGGCCAGAAACTCATTTATGTAGATTTGACTTGTCATTTATTAGTTTGTGGATATTGTAAGAGGCCAGTTGTTATTTTGGTTTTAAACAATTGGAATTCAAATTAACAGTAATGTGTTTTGCATCTCCTAGAGTACTCCAAAACTTTTCTTTGATTTGTTGAAATATTATCATAAATGGCAATTTACAAAGAATATGCGGACTGTCTGATACATTGCCTTCATTATTCGATTGCAGAAGATGCTCAGCTCACTCCTGTATTACGCCTTGGAGCTGGAGCCTGTGCTGGAATAATTGCCATGTCCGCAACATACCCTATGGACATGGTTCGTGGCAGACTGACTGTGCAGGTATTTTTTGCTCCTCAAGGACGCTTATCTCTTTGGAACTTGGGAGCGTTGAAGGTTTTCTTTGTGAATATTGGGTAGCTTCTCATGGTGTGTTTCCATTGGAACAATTGCATATTTCCTTTGACTTTTGCAGACAGAGAAGTCTCCTTATCAGTACAGAGGAATGTTCCATGCTTTATCCACTGTGCTCCGGGAGGAAGGCCCACGGGCTTTGTATAAAGGCTGGCTTCCTTCTGTCATTGGTGTTGTAAGTCCTATATTTCTTGTAACTATCCTGGAACTGCTTTGTAAAGTTGTGATGATTGCATGTATGCATATGGAAATTCACAACTTTTAACCCATCTTTCTCCCATTCACAGAGATGCTACCTGTGAGATTTTCTTGGAGCATGTGATTGACCAATAAATATAGAGATCTTGTTTTCATAGATTATAGGAATGATATAGGAGCAGATAAAGAGAACATTGAGAGAGAGAGATCAACCAAATCTGAATTTTGTTTGTCTGGACACTAATTTCATCTTACACGAATTGAGCCTGTTTTTAGGCTCTAGACTACACCAAAATTTTGTGGAAATATTCGTAAACTGATCCTACCAAAATAGAATAGGATTCAAATCATACCACTAAAGCCACGACAAGTCCGAAACAGTGTTACCAGAAAATACTAAAACCCTAGCAATTTACATTTTGGAGCACATTCCGAAACATGATACACTTTCATTCCAAAACAGTAAATTTAGCGATCCAAAGCTATCCCATAATTTTTTTATGTTTTTCATTGAGAGTGGCATATCACATTCCCATTCCTATTCCCTGTACCAAAACAATCAGCATTCTAGGTAACATAGATCCGAAAAGAAAGAAAACACACCAACATTATCTATAAGATTCCTAATAATCCTAATTACTTAAATAGATCAATAAACACATTATCCTTATACGAGTCCTCATCATTTAGGCTGCATATTTCTTCTGACTATTAACTTCGCTTACAATGGAATATTCATGTCATCTTGTTAGCCATGTGCATGGACCTTATACTCTGATTTGGTATTTGCAGATTCCATATGTGGGACTCAACTTCGCGGTGTATGAATCTTTAAAAGATTGGTTGATTAAAAGTAGACCTTTTGGACTTGTTGAAGATACTGAGTTGAGTGTAACCACACGGCTCGCCTGTGGAGCTGTTGCTGGCACTGTTGGCCAAACTGTTGCTTACCCTCTTGATGTCATTCGTCGCAGAATGCAAATGGTGGGATGGAGTAATGCTGCTTCTGTCGTCACAGGCGATGGGAGGAGCAAGGTTTCACTTGAATATACAGGCATGATTGATGCTTTCAGGAAAACTGTTCGGCATGAGGGTTTTAGAGCACTTTACAAGGGTTTGGTCCCCAATTCAGTGAAGGTCAGTCTCATATCATACCCTCTCACCTGCCATTTATTCAATCTTCATTTGACCTCCTCTGTGCTGATTGGTGCAGATGGTGGATAGATAGGAAACATAAAAATGAGGTTTATGTTGGGATTTGTCATTATTTCATTGGATTACTGTCCAGGTGATATGGTTAATGTACTTTAAGCTGTGTTTGGATCTATGCTAGCTGGACTCTTCAAAATAAATTAAATATCCATATCTGACACCCGACATTTGGACAAGGGTGTGTGATATATGTCCGATACTTTCTATTGGACAACACTATCATTATATGTACATATTGTTTTATAATTGCTACAAAATGAGTAAAATTCCTTTTTGATACTATATATTACATATAACATTTTATCTCACATGATCTATGAAGCACGGACACGTCCCCGAGGCATGCGTACGAGTGTCGGACACATGTCGAACACAAACATGCGTCGGACAAGCTGTGGACACATGTCCGACACTCTCCCTTGCGTGTCCCTTTTTTTTTTTGGAATTTTTCCAGTCGGACACGCGGTGGCACGTTTCAAACAAACGTGATGTGGATCGAAGAAGCCCTAAAATTGCTGGAGAGAGAGGGAGGGAGAGAAAGGGAAGAGCAACAGATCGAAGGAAAGAGAGGGACAGATCAAGGGAAAGAAAGACAGATCGAGGGAAGAGAGGAAAGAAACCCTAACCTGTTTTGACTTGGTGTTCTTTGTTCTTCTTCTTCTTCCCTTCATCTTCTGTCTTCTTCTTCTCTTCTGATTTTGTTTCTTTTGTCTCTCCTCCCTTTTCTATCTCTTCTGTCTCCCTTTCTTTTATTTTCTCTCTCCCCTCTTTTTTTTTTCTTTTTTTTTTTTGCCTGATGTGGTCTCTTTTTTTTCCTTTATTTTCTTTTTTTTATTTATTATTTACATCCATGTTTTTATTAAAATTTATAAAGTAAATTATTTTTATTTGAAAAAAATCAATTTTATTAAAAAAATTTAAGTAATGTGTTTATTAATTTTATTATTATTGTAATTCTTTAGGAACCAATGTTTTTTTATTTTATTTTAAATTTTAGATATATAATAAATAAATAAAATTATATATATTAAACGTGTTCTTAGCGTGTCGTGTCCCCCATTTTTGAAAATTTGCGTGTCCGCGTGTCCATGTCGTGTCCGGTTTCCATGCATCGTAGCACATGGTAGATCAAATATATAAAAGTACAATCTTTTTTTTATCAAGTCCGCATACCCTTACACTTGAGGTTTGACAGGTTTGACTTCTACATACACACCAGCACCGGACACCCATACCCGAGTTAATGTAAACATGGGTTTGAATCACGGATTTGAGCTATATTTCATTCACTTCTCTCTTCTCTTTTCCTTTCCATTAGCAAATACCTCTCTGACTTTATGATCCAATCATAGCATAACTGTCCTTTATGGGCCAATGTCTTGTAGAATTTCACTTTTTTGCCTGGCAACATACTGAGTGTCACTGGAAACATATTACAGGGCCAAAATTGGATTAGTTGGATGATTTAGGATTAAAACAAGTTCTCTTAGATAGAACATGTGGGCTAGGAGTTGAGGGTGACTTACTTTCTTTGGATAAATCATTCATAAATCTGTTTTCCAAATACTTGAATTGAGTTAATTAGCAATGTTTAATCCTTAAATAGAATAGGTGACCTCTATTTAAAACTGCAAATAAACCTGTTTTGATGATGCTCTTAACTTGATTGTTTTCAGGTTGTCCCATCCATAGCTATTGCTTTTGTGACGTATGAGCAGGTGAAGGACATCCTTGGAGTCGAGATAAGGATATCAGACTAACATGCTGGAAACTCTGGTCTCTGTTCAACAGCTGCGCTATTTTTGTAGCTAAGGGAGAGAGACATTGTAAACCAGGAGTCATGTCTCGTCTCATAGTGAGAGAGGGAGAGGGAGTTTAGAGATTTGTTTGTACCGGTGTTATAATTTTTGCTCCCTCTCTTGTTTAGCTGTGTATGTTTCTTTTGAACATGCTTTGTTGTCAGTAATAATAAGCATTTGTGGGGAAAGACGCGATGTATGCATTCGCCTGCCTGCCTTGCTGTTCAAGTCAAGCAGGCTTGGCAGAGGGATACTTTTTAATAGGAGAATGCAAAAATAATTTTTCAATAGCAGACTGCAATATGCAGATTTGCTGATGGCAGATTCATCTTTTCGCTTTCAATCTTTTGAAAGTTCATTGAATGGTGGTATCAAGTCATTGGGCATATTTGGTTGTGTTCTCATTTTCTGGCTTTGTTTGGTAATGTTTTCGTCTTCTCTTTTTTATTTTTTCATTTTATTTTTCTTTTTTGGATACCGGAAGCAGAAACTTGTTTGGTATATTATTTTTGTTATAAAACAAAAATAGAATTTGACTCTAAAATTTCAAAATTTTTGTTTAGAAAAAAAAAAAAAAAAAGCGTTTCACTTGTGGCGGGCTCTCTGAAGATAATACGGTCACCACCTGTGACACTTGGCCACTCTCTGATTTTTAATGACACTGACCACCAATTTCGGCAACTCACTGAGTAAGTTTTTCACTCAAAAAATACCAATCATTATAAATATTTGTGGAAGGTAGGTTTGTTCACTCAAAAAATGCCCTAGTAATTTTTACAAGGTCAATGAATGTGGTGATTAACACTTGCAGATTAACAAACTGCTATTCTCAATCACCTAGTTATACATTTATAAGAATAATAAAAAGTTAGTGTACATTGCACTTTTGGGTCTTCTTTGTTCAGATAGCCAGTTGATGCTGCTTTATCTTCTTGGATTACCTTTCTTGCTCACATTCTTCTGCAGTGCCTGAATTAAAAATTAGAGAAACTTTAGGTTGCATTTTTCTATTGTTTTTGTGTTCTAAAATATATATGTATATATATAAACCTATTTTTGGCCAACACTCACTACAAGAAATTGCACTTTTGGCGACTAAAACTAAAGTTTTAGTCGCCAAAAGTCAGATTTTAGTCGCCAAAAAGTTTTCCCGACTAAATAGTTTGGTCGCGGAAAGATTGTCGGGAAGGTATTGGCGACTAAAAAAATTTTAATCGCCGAGAGTCTTAAATTGGAGACCAAACAATTAGTCGCCAAAAGTAAAGGTATTAGCAACAAAAAAAAACTTTAGTCGTTAATAGGCTAAATTGGCGACTAATATTTCAGTCGCAAAAAACTTTCAAAAAAATTAATATCACATTTTCAGCGACGAAAATATTTAGTCGCCAAAACTAAAATTATTTTCTATGACTAATTTGTTTAGTAGTCAAAAAGTTTTTTTTGTTCATCTTATTTTTTTTAGCTACTAAATGTTTTGGTCGCTTAAAGTGTAATTTTTTTTAGCCACTAAAAATTTAGTCGCCTAAAGTCTAATTTTTTTATTTGGCTACAAAAGTTTAGTCGCCAAAAGTTTTTTTTTTCATTTTATTTTTTTTAGCTACTAACTATTTAGTCACTAAAAATATTTACTTCCTTTTTGTCTACCAATTATTTAGTGACCAAAAACATGATTTTTTTTTTTTTTTTAATTTTTTTTGTCCATATCCTATATGTATTCCGTGCAACCTATACCATATATAGAAACAAAACAATACATATATTTTTCAAAAATTATTTTCACACAAAAATGAAAATGATGGAATTTTTCAAAAACAGTTGTGTATTCATTTCCTATTCATTGAAAAACACATCAAACTTGTTTGGCGAAGGTTTATGAAGTATGTTTTTAGAAGGGAAAAAAAAAAATTCTGAAATTTTCAAAAGATATTTTAGCACAAAAATGAAATTTACTGTTTTCAAACTTTTCACCCCAATAGATCAGAAAAAACAAAAACAATAAATGAAAACGAAGAAAATAGAAACACATGTAAATAGGTCTAAATTTTTTTGAAAAGAATACCAAAGAGGAGAAGTATTTATTGAAAAATTATTTTGAAACAACATAATAGTTTTAGAGGTAAACCCTAGGAATTATTAGTTAAATGAAAATTGTAATAAAAAATAAATAACACAAAAAAATCACATATCACATATTTTATCCTTTTGGGGAGTGTAGTTTTTATCTAAAAAGTCACTATAAGTTATTATATCACTTTTTTTTTTTACTAATCTATACATTTTTTATTTTTTATTTTTTTTGTAAAAAGTCACAAAAATCAAGTACCTTTATATGCCAACTAATCCATTTCAAACAAAATGACTGCTTTTATCACAAAAATAAATGATTGCAAATATGCCAATATGGTTTACAATAAATAATAAATGGGTAAAAATTAGTGACATTTTTTTGTGATGATTTTTTTAAACTGTTGCTAAAACATAGAATTAGTGACGTTTTTATGTCAATTTTCAAATTGCCGCTAAAAATTAACAATTAGTAACTTTTTTTAATAGTATTTTATGAAAAAAACACTATTAATTATCATAGCACCTATTGAACGATAAGTTTATTTATTAAGACTTATACGTAAGCAGGTGCAAAGGCACGTGAGGCCCAGAGGGGTCACATCCCCCCCCCCCCCCTCAACTTTTAAAAAATTATTCTTTTGCCTCTAGTAAAAATATATATTTCAATTTAATCCGAGTAATATCTTGAAATTTTTATATCACTATTTTATTTATTTATTTTCATAAAAAAAATGTTTAATTTATCACTTTAAATGTTTAATTATGCTAAAAAAAATTCTTAGATAAATGTTATATATCACTGATATTTTGTCACTGGTTTATATCACCTCTTATACGACACATAATTATTACACAATTAATGACAACTAATAATATATTGCCATGTAATTCGATTATTCAAAACGGTGAAAAAAACAAGTAATATATAATAGTCGCTGTATATTATTTATTCATTTTTTCTCATTTCTTTCTCTATCCTCACTATAAATGTCTCTATGTGTTTGCATCTTAATATAATTTGTTCTCATATTTTATGAGGGTATATGTAATTATTTTTTAAACCGTGATGGTCATCATATATAAAATAAATTATTAACAATAAAAATAATAATTAGTTAACTTGACCTTATAGTTAAATATAACTTTTGCATCGCACTAATTTTTAGTCCTATCATCAAATAAAAATTAAGTTAAATTATGATTTTTGTTAAGATTTTAATTCAGAGGTACCCTTTTTGAGCCAAAATTCTGGCTCCGCCACTGCACGTAAGTCCTCCTAAATAAATTGTAGAGGATATATTCTTGGAACTATTATTTTTCAAAAATTATTTAATGTGATCTATGCAGAAAATAAAAAATCAATCCCAAAAAAAAAAAAAATCCATACCTGCAATCTCTTATCTTTGTTTGAAATCTTGTTGCTCGTCGTTCTACGCCCTTGAATTCATGATTTATTCCTCTTCTTCTAGTCTGCAATCTTGATGTGGTGTCCTTTTCTTCATGATACTTGTCATTCTCCTCTATTTCTCTCTCCTCAAATTCTAGACATTCTTCTGCAGAAAATGAGAAAAACGAAGTGAGGAGAATGAGGTTGAGCTCGGCGAGAAAAGATGTATTTGTTTCCAAACAAGCATCACACTCTTGATTCTCTCCTACTTTTCTTTTATTTTCTCTCTCCTCCATCATTTTTTCTCGGTTTGTTTCCATGGCAGGTTTGGAAATGACAGAAATACATTTAATTTTTAGCACCAACTTTTGTAAAATGACTATCCCTTTGGATGTGAAGAAAAGTGATAGAAAAGAAAATTTTGAATATTCATATTGTTAAAAGTATAATCAAAACTAGAAGAGGACAAGAAAATTTAGACCTCTACTTGAACCAATCAATGGCTGGTGCTAAAAAAACACTATCAATAATAGTTAATTAATTATAATCAAGAAATTATGAGCGTCAAATAAAAGTAAAGTGACAAGTGTATGGTACACTAGATCATTTGCTCCATGGTTGGCTAGTAATTGTGTTTTGACCATCAAGTTTGTTGAGCTTTTTTTCTCTCTTAAGTTTCCCCCCTCTCAACGGCTAAATTGTTACTTGTAAAAAAGAAAAAATAAATAAATTAAGTACATGAAAAAACATTACATGTAATGGCAACCATAATGTCTTGCATTTGATGATGAATTAAAATATAAAAAAATTAAAGTAAATTACATTAACTTCTCTTGAGTAATGAAAATATTACTTTGTACTCCCTTTTGAACCTATACGTGTTTTTATAGGTCTTACTGTAATTGGTTTGTCTGCAAATACACGTATCCATATTTTCCCACCACGACGTGCATTTCGTGTCATTGCTTGCCGCCCCTGCTTCTATTTGATTGAATGTGATTCGAGTGGGTTCAAGTGCTTGAAGAGCATATTTTCCAAAACTAATATTCCCTTCGTTCTTCCTCTATGTTGTTTACGGAATCTAGTTCTTTTGGGGTTATAGTTGTTAGTTTTTCTGAATTCCATCTTGAAATTCCTAATTAAATCGTGATTAGATAAAGATTTAATTCCACAAATTCCCAATTATTCAAAACACACAATCTAAATCAACAAGCACTTACGAAAATGGTTTAGATTGTTGTTTTCAAAAGAAATAAATCGACACAAACGATTTTTACGTGGAAAAACTACAATTGAAGCACCTTCAACAGTGATCAAAAATCACGGGCGAAACGCCACTAATCAATCCACTATTGAAGAAAGAAAGATTACAAAGACAACCAACAAATTACCAAACGCATCAAATTTGTCTTCAAGCTTCTGTAAATCTTTCACCACAGCCTTCGTCTCGGAATTGATCAATCTGAAGTTGAATTCACAACTTCTAATGCCGAATCAATGGCCACGCTTAGTATCAAACTCCTTTGATGCTCCACGCGTGAATCTTCGGATTCCACTGAAGAAGAACACTCTTGATTATGAAGTAACAAACTCCTTGATGTATATATCTTAGATCACAAGGTTAGAACTCACTCAAATCATCAAGGAAAACACAACAAGACTTTCAGAAGAAAACCTCAAACAAAACCCTAAGACTCTTAAACAAGATCTAGGAAAAGTAAAACCTAAAATCAGCCTAAAACAGATATAAATAGAAAACAAAGGTCGCGATCTCCGCTCGAGCGTAGTACAGCCCGCTCGAGTTGCTTCAGTAAAATACGCGTGTGACCAAACAGGTTTCCGCTCGAGCGCTAGAACACACGCTCGAGCGCGAAATCACACTTCTCAGTATGTTTATAGACATGACTAACTACTGAGATGGCATATATTACAATCGAGCGCCAATGGTCCCACTCGAGTGGGAAAGTCAAAAAACAAGGAAAAATTATAACTTTTCAAAACAGAGTTTGTACGAGGATTTGACAATAAAGGGACCTAACAATCTCCCCCTTTGTCAATTCCCGGACAAAACTCTTCTAAACAATTTTCCTTAAAACACACGCACTAGACAAACTCAACCTGACGACCTATTGGATAAGGAAAAAAAAACAACTCTGTAAACAACAAATAAGTTGGTGTAATCAAAAAATAAGTTGAGCTGTTGTAGACACCCCATTTTTGACCGCTCTTAGACTTGGACGTTACTGATGATTTACTTGGTGGTAAAAGGTGTGCAGGGCAAAGGTTCAATTTCTTCGGCAATGAGAGAGGCAAATCTCAATTTCACACCCCATTTTGGACCAAAGTTATTTTGGATGGTTTTTAGACCTTAAAACCCTCTCTTTCAAAACATTTTTGAAATAAAGTTTCTGCGATGTTCCGAGGCTCGCATTTTGTCAAACGTTGCGCTTTTCGGTAAACCGAGCAAGGACAAAGTGGAAATGAATGAAAGGGAGATGAAATCTTTGAAAAATCTTTCAAAACACCTTGCTTAGGGGTTTGAAGTTGAAGAAAGGAGGGGAAGAGAGAAGAAACCAAGTTGGAGAAGAAGATAGGCAAGAATCGCTAAGAGAGGGACGAGTACTCCTCGCTAAATCAAGCTTATTTGTCTATACACTTGGATTTAAGCTATGAGGCCACCACCATTGGAAAGCTTACTTCCGGGGCTTCATTTTGCACTCAAGAATCTCATAAATCCAAGTCCGGGTGGGGGGAGATATGGTTCGTTGAAGTAGGGGATCAGTCCGATTGGATCGAATCTGCGCGGCTTCACCAAAAAGGGCATAACTTTTTGCACAGGAGGAATTTTAATGCAAGGTTTACGGCATTGGAAAGCTAACTTCTGGGGCTTCACTCTGGACACCCACCGGCCACTTTTTGGCCTTGGCAGCACCTACCATCCATCAATTTGGCCGGCCGGCCAAATAAGTAGCAGGCCGGCCAAAAAAAGTAGCCGGCCGGCCAAATATTTGGCCGATTGCCTCCTTTTCTGGCCGATACCACCTCTTTGCCTTTTTCAAGCATAATGCATGCCAGCTGTGCCAGCTGGAGTGCACAGACCCTCTCCCCCATGCATAAGTGTGGTTGTTTTGCACCTTTGACCCCCTTATTTTGCACCATTTGCTCAAAGTTTCTTGAGGAAGCTTTAACCCCTTGTCTTAGCTTCCTTAGGAAGCTTGCACCTTTGGGGATAGCTTCCATTGGAAGATTGATCCCTTTGACCCTTTCACTTAGCTTCCTTGAGAAGCTTTACACAATTCCTTTGCCTATATAAGAGAACCATCCCCTCCTTTGTCTTGGTTCAGCAAAAACCAGACCTAGGGCATATATATCTGATATATATACTCTCTCTCTCTATATCTCCCTCTCTCTCTATATTTGTGTGTGTTAGGGGGTTCAAAAGGGGCTTGTTCTTGGCCTATTGCACCACACCTCATAGCCATACACCACCACCATTGGACTGAGGTTCTTGGGAGGGTTTTTTGAGCTCTAAAAGCTGGTTTTTGGCCCCTGAAATTGCTGATCTCGAAATTGGTCTTCAAGGGTAAGTTTCTTCCCCTTTTTAGCACTTTCTTGTACCTCATTTTAGCCTATTTTGCATGCTGTTTTGAGCTTAACTATAAACTGAAAAAAGTTTTGTATTTGCATGCTTAAGATGTTTGTTTAAGACTATTTTGGTGTTGGAGATCATCTCCCCCCTTGCATGCTTGTTTTGGCCTTGTTTTGTGCTATTCTTTGAGACCTTTGAGCAAGCCCTTGCTTGGCCTCCTAGCCACTGAAATCCAGTGGATTTTCAGTGGTAGGTTTGCTATTTTGAGGGTCAAAATCAGAGGGGGGTGACCCTCTCTCTCCTCGGTAGGTTTGATGCCCTTTTTGGCCTTACAAAGGGGCCTATATTTGCATACTTCTTGAGCTCAGTTCAAGCATTTTTCAGTGGGTTTTAGGACCTCCATAACCCATTTCCAGAGTTATTTTTACCATGTTAAGTGTCCTTGTTGCATGTGCTAAGTATCCCCTTGTATAGCCCTCTAAAGGAGCTCGTCATTTTTGCATGCATTGGCTGCATTTCAGTGGTTATTTGGGCATATTTTGACATGATGTGTTCACTGATTTTGGCTGGTTTGGTGAGATTTCATGCGCATCATATAGTTGTAATACAACTCATGCTTACTAGCCAATTTTGCATGTTGCCTTAGCTTTTCATGTGAACACTTTTTGGCCATACTTTGAACTAGAAATGTTCATGTTTTGGGACTACCTTGGTTCTGTCTTTGTGCTTCATAGTCAAATAATGCATGCTTTGTATAGCTATAAGTCAATACATGTGCCTAATTTTGAGTTTCGGGGCTCATCTCATGCATCGGGTGTCATATTTCCATGGTTCGGGACCATTTAGCATCATGTTGCAGTGCTGAAATTACATGTTTGTATGCCACCTTGCATCCCTTGCCATGCCTTGGTAGAGTGGCATTGGATGCCTTAGGTTCGGTCCTCGCTTTGCGTGCATGTGTGCACGCATTTCGATTGTCTCATTTTCATCTAATGGCCACTGATTTTGGCATGCTTGCGAGCTATCCATGTTAGTTTAAGTCCATCATCACATGTTGTTGCATGCCATGTTTGCTTACATGTTTAGGTTGCGCGCCTAGTATACATTGCTCATTCACATGTTGATGTTGCATACTTAGCCTCCATGCCCAGGTTGCATTTCATTGAGCATGCATCCCTTGCCTCTTGATCAAACATGATAGGGGTTGGGGCCCTTTGATGTGTTTTGTGCTTGCATTTCATTTGATATCGAAGTTGCACACTTGGCTTTGGGGCCATCATGCATTGAAATGCGTAATTGATGGCCCGGGGGTCGAGGGCCACACTCCCTTGAGTCCATAGCATGATTGAGAGAGTGTCCATGCATACATTGCTTTGAATTTCCTTGTCATGCACTGTCTGCCCTCTGCTACTGTCAAAAACAAGTTTTGCAGGAAACTTTGGCCGGCCGACCACCTGTACTGCCGACCGGCCATTCATTGTTGGCCGATGGATTTACAAATGGCCGATAACCATCCGGACATGGCCGGTGGTGATCCCACTTGGTCGGTGGTGATCCCACTTGGTCGGTGATGATCCCTAGTGTCCAGAGAATGCACCTTGGGAGTTGCCCAATTTTCAGAGGAGCAGAGCAGTGTAAACAGAGGCAACAGTGCATGGCACGGGTTTCCGGGCGAGACGGATCGAGCATGCATCATCTCATCATCCCGAGTTGGGGCTGCAGCCACCCTCCTTCTGCATTTAATTTGTTAATTAATTAGAAGTTTTGTAATAATTAATTAGCTAGGATAGTTGATTCATTATTCGGACTGTATTATTCTTTCGGTCCCTCCAAGTGAGGGCGTATTTGTAATAAGCGTGTGTAAGTGTGTGCATGTCTTCCAATCCCACGTCTTTCTTCCCTTTTATTTACCCGCTTATGATGGTTAGACTAGGACATATTTAAATTAGCATACCTTATGCTATGCATGCGTGCATTATTCATCTGTATTGCATGCACCGGGCTCGGCGCATCACGCTAACTGCATTGTATTTCAATTCCAAATTGAATACGTGTTATCTGTTGCATTTCACATGCCATGTTTAGGATAGCCGAGCCTGTCTAGATTGCATCTTTGCATGTGTTGCATTAGCCATTTTAAACATGAACTAGGATCATGCATATGATTACTAACTAGTTTCTGTTTTGGCTTGGAGTACTAGGTAAGTTTTTATGCTTTAGCATGCCACATGTGTGTGAATGTTGCCACGATAGCATAATTACCATGAGGCTAGCTGCTCATGTGACATAACTGCCTGAATGCCTGTGGGTGGAGGTTAGGTTACTTAAATTGGAGCAATGCATTGAATGCAAGTTTTAAACCCACTTGAGGGTGGCAAAATTCATGTCTTAGCCTACTTGCGGGTAGCACTATCAAACCATTTTCAAAATAAACAAACATGAAATGTTTTGCTCCAATTTAGGCGACTTAGTCTATACTTGTTTGCTGTGCGCATCACGTAGTAAATCTAGGCTAATAACCGGAATAAGAACGCATAATGTTTTCAAAACTAGATATCATGGTTAGTAGAGGCCGATTTTTGATCGGGCGAGCGGGGGTGCTCATAGCTGACCTTCCCCAATCGTACCCAAGTTCCCAAGCCGAGGCAACTTTGGTGATGACGGACACGTGGCCTTTGGCACCGAGTCAGGGTTTCCTAAATTCCTCCAAAATAAAATATTTAGGTGGCGATTCTGTTTCTGGCAAAACAGTCCATGTTTGGCACTTCTTTCAAAAATCTGTTTCTCAAAACGATTTGCCGGATTTGGACTCTTTGGTTCAAGATTAAGAACCGTGACAAAATTGAGTCCGAACTGTAACCCGTGAGGTCTCTCGCGGACTTGTTACAGCTGTCATTCGAACAATCCATCAAACATCAACCTGTGAGACAACAAGCAACACACCAGAAAAACAAAAACTGTGGAACTTCATAAGAAGATATCAAAACAGATATAAAAAGAAAACCACTATATCCAAAATGAAAAACAAAGTATCCATCATATATCAATGTACCATAACAAAAACAAAGTATCCATCATATAGCAATGTACCATATCCATCCATCCAATCAAAAAACTTCTCCCCCTTTTTGGCCGGGAGACAAGGAGACAAAACAGTCCAACAAACAAAGAGATCAAGCATCAGGGAAAGGATGAGGCTGCTGGATCTGAAGCAAAGAAATAATGTGAGCTAGCTGAGTAGTAGTCTGGGTGGCGGATTGCTCCAACTGTCCAAGGCGGCCATCGAAGACATCAAACCGAGCATCCAAAAAATCCAATCGCTGTGTCACAACCTCCTCGAAATGTCGGAGCTGGTCATGAAAAGTCCGGGGTGGAACAGCATCCTCCTCAGCACCAGCTGTGGCAGCATTAATCTCCGCCTCCTCGGCAAGTCCAGCTGCGGTACCTGCGGAAGTACCAACCCTAGAAGACCCCCCCTTGACATGTGCACGACTCTAGGAAACAGTCTTCTTAGTGAAAGGCCTAGATGGAAAGGTATACTCATCATCCTCTAAAACTGGAACTTCAAGTCGGGACAAGAGACGGTTGATTAAACAACTATAAGGAAGACCTAATTGCTTGTTACCAAAGACAATAATCATCTTACGAAGAATGAGGGTGGCAAGATCCATGGACATATGACGAGCAATATAGAAAAGAACGAACCCCTATTTTTGATTGATTTCAGAAGAGTAAGTGGTGACAATAATATTAGCACACACAATAAGATTAAGCAGTCGAAACTCAAGAAGGAGTTCAAACTGTTTAATCAAACTGCCCTTGATCCAGTTACGAAGAGCACCATTCAGCCACAACATTAAAATCACAAGTAGAACGAACCGGAAAAGGATAATGTTCCGGAAACACACGGTCAATACTAAGAAGCCCTCTAATAAGCTCGGGAGTGACAGAGATGGACTTAGTTCGAACCCTCGTGGTGAAGGAAGGACCAATATCATCGATATTCTCAATATTGCAAAAAAACTCACGGACCCAGTCTAGATTTTGGCGTCCGGAGAAGGACAAAACCAAGTCTCCGCCTAATGGATCAAACAAAGGACGGATGGGAATAGACTCGAAGGTATTGGGCTGGACATGACGTTTGAGATGAACAGTCCTAGATACAAATGACTTACGGAATAACTTGGCTTGTTTGGCAGAGGGAAATCTATCAGGATTAAACGAAGGACGCGACACTGTAGACTTGCGCCTTTTGGGAGCAGACATGGTGACACCAAACACAACTAAAGCCCAAAACAAAACAAAAGAAGCCCAAAAACCAAAGCAACAAAGCACAGCAAACATTAGAAACAGTGTTAGAAAAATATCAAAACCTAGTATGGAACAATGACAGACTCAGAGCATAATATGAGTATGAGCATAATATGATACCATAATATGAATGACAGTATAATGGAAAAAAAAACACTAATTTGTATCCAAAACTTAGCAAATCTGAATCAAACTCACCAAAGCAACATATAAGTGAGAGATGAGAGAACACCATGAAAGGCATGAGATCAACAACGAAGAACCCTAGAACTATGGACACACCAGACTACATAAAAATGCAGTAAACTCACCATGAAGATAAAACCAAGACTCGGTGACAGTGTGTGAAGCAAGGGAGGAAAAAAAAAAAAAAACTAAACAAAAAAACAACCTAAAAATGACCTCCACAAGAGTTGAAATGATAGAGAAAATCAAAGAGAAAGAGAGGGAAAAACTTACCAAGGTTGAATTGGAGATGAAAGAGGAAGGAGGATGGCAAAATCAAGCCCAATGAGGTTGCAATCCAAGCCCTAGGGAAGAGAGACGGAAATAGGGGAAAAAAATATGCACTGAAGGGTCGAGGCGGAAAGAATTGATCAATCTGAAGTTGAATCCACAACTTCTAATGTCGAATCAACGGCCACGCTTAGTATCAAACTCCTTTGATGCTCCACGCGTGAATCTCCGAATTCCACCGAAGAAGAACACTCTTAATTATGAAATAACAAACTCCTTGATGTATGTATCTTAGATCATAAGGTTAGAACTCACTCAAATCATCAAGGAAAACACAACAAGACTTTCAGAAGAAAACCTCAAACAAAACCCTAAGACTCTTAAACAAGATCTAGGAAAAGTAAAACCTAAAATCAGCCTAAAATAGATATAAATAGAAAACAGAGGTTGCGATCTCCGCTCGAGCGTAGTACAGCCCGCTCGAGCGGCTTCAGTAAAATACGCGTGTGACCAAACAGGTTTCCGCTCGAGCGCTGGAACACACGCTCGAGCGCGAAATCACACTTCTCAGCATGTTTACAGACATGACCAACTACTGAGATGGCACATATTACACTCGAGCGCCAATGGTCCCACTCGAGCGGGAAAGTCAAAAAACAAGGAAAAATTACAACTTTTCAAAACAGAGTTTGTACGAGGATTTGACAATAAAGGGACCTAACACATCTCTATTACAAAACCAAACATGAGAGTTTCTTCTCATCTACCTCCTCGCGAATAAAAAAAGATTTTTATAATTTTTACAACATTTTAGTTCATTCCACTAGTCAAACATATAGAAGATAATATTGTAATGCCTAATTTACTTTCATTATTCTTACTAGTGGTAACCCGTGCTATGCACGAGACTTTATAAATTTTAAAAAAAAAAATCATTATAATTATCTTGAAGTAATCTAATATTTTGTCTTGTGATATACATGAAATTTATAAGTTAACTTTTATATTTATAACTCTTTAAATTATTAGTTTAAAAAAATTAAAATATATATATATACAAAGCTATTTAGTGCAATTTTAATAATTTGTATTAAAAAAAAGTTAAACCTGATTAAATGAGTTATGACAGACCTCTTCTTGTTATGAAAATATATAAATTTAAAAGTTATAATTAAGACAAATATACAATTTTATTATTAAATGTGAAGTGAAGTGATATTTAACAATAATTAATATGATATTTATATTATTAATCCAATAATATAAGTTACATTTCTTTTGATTTCGATTTCATAACTAAAAATACAATATGAATATAATATACATATGAATTTCTAGTCTTTAAGAAAAAGAAAGTTTTAAAATATTTTCAAACTTTCATCATTTTCTTTTAATTTTTTTTTATCTAATTTGATTTTAAATTTGAATAAAAATTTTAATTTGATATGAATTACTTTAACTTTTTCATTAAATTTTTATCAATTTTTTTTAAAAAATTTCATTCTTATCCCAATTTTTTTTTTCTTTTTACCAATTTTGATGGAATTTTTTTTTTCAACGTTTCACCTTTTAAATTTTTTATCAAATTATAATTTGATAAAAAAAATATATTAAGAGTTGAAAATTTTCTTAATTGGAATTATAGTGAAATAACAACTTGAAATAATCAAAATTTGAGTATGTGTGTGGTTGAAATGTATAATTTAATTAATTCTCTTATTATATTTGTATAAAAATTGACACTTATAACTACATCATTATTAGTCAGATTATGAAAAAAAAATTGAGATGTCAAATATTTTTCATTTGTAAATATCCTACATATTAAAAAAAGAAAAAAATGTGTAGCTTTTGAATATTTGTTTATCAGTTTTGTTTTATGGACATAAACAATTGATGTTTCAATTTAAAAAATTAAAAAGTAAAAAAAAATAGATTAAATTTTTTAGAGATAAAAGAAATCATCTAACTCTTCTATATACTATTTTTAGATGGACTATCTAATCACATAAAACAATAGAAATTATATTTAGAAATTATCCCTATATATTATGTAATTATATACAACTGTAATTGTAACAAATTAACTATAATATATATGAAAAGTTATATTAAGCTTTTATTTTCAATTAATTGAATTATAATTAACAAACTAACAAATAGCAGTAATGGCATAACGGGATAAAAAGATGATAAAAATAAAAAACACAATGATATTTAAAAGTTTTAAATTTACCTAGTTATACAAAATCTAATATTATAGTAAACTTGAATTCTGAACAAATTTTCACATTTTCTATAAAATAAAATGACAATGAAAAATAAAAAAATTTGATACCTATTTTTTTTTTACTTCAATTTTATAGTCTTTATTGAAGAAAACAAAATCCGATCAAAATTCTTGGCACAAAACGAACATAGATACTTCGATTGCAACCATAATCACCAATAATTCTTCTCCACAATGCAAACATATAAACAAACACATAAACCTTACTAAAACTAAAACCAAAACCAAACCAACAGCAGAAAAAGAGAATCACATAGGGAAAAAAATAAAATTAAAAAACAAATTAATTAATGGAGTGGGAGAATTTTATCTCTAACAACTTAGACCTCACCTTACCCAATCCGTTAACTCCTCCGTCAGTGCCCGCTAAGTCTAGGAGTTGGGATGACTAATTAGATTATTTTTTAAATAAAACTTGAAAATTGATTAATTTGTCCCATTAAGTGATTTAAAATTTTCATAGATATACATCAGTAAAATAGATAATTATATTATTAATTCATAATTCAAATTTAGATATTGTCATATTTCTTTGAGATCCATATTTAAATTCTTATCTTTTTCTTATTTTTGTGTGGTTTCTAATATGGAGTTGTGAATTTCTATTTTTTTAATTTAATTTATCTGTAGTTTCTATTTGTTTTTAATTATTATTATTTAGGTAAGTTATAATGTGAGTTAGATATGTAATAGATATGTGAGTTTTATTGATTTAAAGTATGATGATGGGAGATATTTTCAAATTAGATTTGTTTAGATAAACTTTAAAGATTTTTAAAATTTAAAATTGGATATTGAGATGCCAAAAAAAATAATTTAATTGAATAAATAAAAATTAAATTTATTAATTTTATTTGTTTGTATATCTGATTTTTAAGGTTTTTTTTATATTATAATATAATATATAAGATATAGATACATATTCACAACTTTCATGAAAAATATTATCTGATTTTTTTGGGAAGAGAGAAGGCAAGTTTTAATATATTTTTTTTTTTGGAAATCAGTAAGAGAGATTAGGATGGAGAGATTATGAAATGTTTTTGTTATCTTTCCATTTGAAATCCATAAATTAAGGGATAATTATTATTTCTAAAATAATTAAATAAATAAATTAGTCAATAGTTTTTTTTAATCTATTTTATAAATTGAAAAATCAATAATTTTAGAAAATTGATTAATTTGTCCCATTAAGTGATTTAAAATTTTGATAGATATACATAAAAAAAAAATTTATATTACAAAATTATAATTCAAATTTAGATATTATTATATCTTTTTGAGATCCATATATAAATTCTTATCTTCTTTATTTTTGTGTGGTTTCTATTTTTTTTCTATTTATTTTAGATGGAGTTGTAGGTTTCTATTTTTTTTTAAATTAATTTATCTATGGTTTCTATTTGTTTTTAATTATTATTATTTAGGTAAGTTATGATGCGAGTTAAATATGTGATAGATATTCGAGTTTTATTGATTTAAAGTATGATAGTGAGGGATATTTTCAAGTCAGATTTGTTTAGATAGACTTTATAGATTTTTAAAATTTAAAATTGGATATTGAGAGGCAAAAGAAATATTTTAACTAAATAAATAAAAATTTAATTTATTAATTTTATCGGTTTGTATATTTGATTTTTTTTTTTTTGTTTTGTTATAATATAATATATAAGATATAGATAGATACCCACAACTTTCATGAAAAATATTATCTGATTTTTTGGAGGAGAGAAAAGGAATGCAAGTTTTAATATATATATATATATTTTTTTTGAAAATTGGTGAGAGAGATTATGAAATATTTTTGTTATCTACCCATTTGAAATCCATAAATTAATGAATAATTATTATTTCTAAAATAATAAATAAATAAATCAGCTAATAGGTTTTTTTTAATCTATTGTTATTAAATTATTAAAGAAAATAGTTTTTATTTTAAATGGAAGTGATGGGAGAGGAGTGAAGTTGAAACTTAAGTACATAATTTTTCAAAATTTTAGATTTTATAAAAAAAATTAGGAAAAGAGATTTGGAGGTCTAAGAGCACACCTACTTTTATATTTGTTTTATTTATTTTTTTAATATATAAATTATTTTTTTTAGATTTTTTATAAAAATAATTTAACAATCCCCTCACTAATCATAGTGTATGAAAAAAGTCAAAAAGGATACTACAGTAATTATGAGAGAAGTCAAAAAGACTTATGGGTTGTGAGAAGTCAATAAATGCTGAGATTATTTTTTTTTTTTAAATCAAAAAATTAAAAAATTAAGATTAAAATATTATAACTCCTATGAGACTTGTGGGTTAAAAATCATCTTTTCCTTACCTAGAAGATAGATAGATGTCCAAATATCACGTGCATCGAAATAGCATATTTTCATGCTTCAATAATACACACTGTTGAGAGAATGAGAATAATTAGATAAACTCATTAGGTTATAGGGAGGGTAATTGTGTCATTGGATATTTATTCGTATTTAGATACAAAATATTGAAGGATAATATAATAATTTTAGAGAAAATTATTGATAAATCCTATTTAGAAGTGTTTTAGCCCAAGAAGTCCATGAAAGAATTTTTTAACCCATTTAGTCCCATGTATGTATAGTTTTATTCCATAAAGTCTTTTTTCTTGATTTATACTATTTTCTTGGACACTTATGCCCTTATATTTAATTTTGATACCCTTATAAATATTTTTTGAACGGTTAGCAATTTATGATGTGAACATTCATATTTTAAAATTGACATTGGTAGGAATGTAAAATTGGCCCGTGGACAGCCCGAAACCCGTCAGCGAGCCGGGGCCGGCCCGGCCCGTTGACAATGTGAATATTTACATTGACATGTTAACATTCACATTAATAGGAGTGTAAAATTGGCCCGCGTCCCGTGGCGGCGCGAAACCCGCCCGCAGTCCATGGACGGCCCAGGGCAGGCCCGGTCCAGACCGTTGACAATGTGAATATTCACGTTGACATGTTAACATTCACATTGATAAGAGTATAAAATTGGTCCGCGGCCCATGGGCGGCCAAAAGCCTGCCAGCGGCCCGGGGCGGGTCCGGCCCGGCCCGGCCCGTTGACAATGTGAATATTCACATTGATAAGAGTATAAAATTGGCCAACGTCCCGTGGGCGGCCAAAAGCCTGCCCGCGGCCCAGGGCGGGCCCGGCCCGGCCCGTTGACAATGTGAACATTCACATTGACATGTTAACATTCACATTGATAGGAGTGTAAAATTAGTCCGCGCCCCGTGGTTACCCGAAACTCGCCCACGGCCTGTAGGCGGGCCCGGCCCGTTGACAATGTGAATATTCACATTGACATGTTAATATTCACATTGATAAGAGTATAAAATTGGCCCGCGCTCCGTGGCTACCCAAAACCCGCCCACGGCCGGTGGGCAACCCGGGGTGGGCCCGGCCCAGCCTGTTGACAATGTGAATATTCACATTGACATGTTAACATTCACATGGATAAGAGTATAAAATTAGCCCGCGCCCCGTGGCTGCCCGAAACCCTCTCACGGCCCGTGGGCGGCCTGGGGCGGGCCCAGCCCGGCCTGTTGACAATGTGAATATTCACATTGACATGTTAACATTCACATTGATAAGAGTATAAAATTGGCTCGCGGCCCATGGGCGGCCAAAAGCCCGCCCGCGGCCCGGGGCAGGCCCGGCCCAGCCCGTTGACAATGTGAATATTCACATTAACATGTTAACATTCACATTGATAAGAGTGTCAAATTGGCCCTCAGCCCGTGGGCGGCCCTCAGCCCGACCGCAGCCCGAGGCGGGCTTGGCCCGACCCGTGACAATGTGAATATTCACATTGACATGTTAACATTAACATTGATAGGAGTGTAAAATTTGTCTGCTGCCCGAAGCTCGCCCTAGGCCTGGGGTAGGCCCGCCCGTTGACAATGTGAATATTCACATTGACATGTTAACATGTATATTGATAGGAATGTAGAATTGGCCCGCGGCCCGTGGGTTGCTCGAAGCCCGCCCATGGCCCGGGGCAGGCTCGTTTGGGTCCGGGCTCGAGCATGTCCGAGACCCTAGGCTAGGGCCTAGGCCATCATTTTGAAGCCCGGTCCGGCCCATCGGCCCGCTTAAGGCCCATTCAAGGCTCGGTCCGAGGCCCAGCCCACCTGAGGCACAATGTCTTTTTTTGTGGAAAATAATAAAATTTTGGTAGAAAAAATTAAAAAGAATTAAAAAAAAATGGCCAGGCCCACCCAAGCCCGGCCTAAGCTCGAGCCTAGGCCCAGGCCCATGCCCACCGACCCGACTCGAGGCTGTCGTCTTCGGGCCACGAGCCAATTTTACACTCCTATCAATGTGAATGTTAATATGTCAATGTGAATATTCACATTGTCACGGGACGGGCCAGGCCCGCCCCGGGCAGCGGGCGGGCTTCGGGCCTCCTACGGGCCGCGGGCTAATTTTACACTCTTATCAATGTGAATGTTAATATGTCAATGTGAATATTCACATTGTCACGGGCCGGGCCGGGCCGGGCTCACCCCGGGCCGCCCATGGGATGCGAGTCAATTTTACACTCTTATCAATGTGAATGTTAACATGTCAATGTGAATATTCACATTGTCACGGGTCGGGCCGAGCCGGGCTCGCCCCGGGCCGCCCATGGGACGCGAGTCAATTTTACACTCTTATCAATGTGAATGTTAACATGTCAATGTGAATATTCACATTGTCACGGGCTGGGCCGGGCCCGCCCCGGGCAGCGGGCGGGCTTCGGGCCTCTCACGGGCCACGGGCTAATTTTACACTCCTATCAATGTGAATGTTAATATGTCAATGTGAATATTCACATTGTCACGGGCCGGGCCAGGCTCGCCCCGGGCCGCCCACGGGCTTCGGGCCAATTTTACAGTCTTATCAATGTGAATGTTAATATATCAATGTGAATATTCACATTGTCACGGGCCGGACCGGGCTCGCCCCGGGCCGCGAGTTAATTTTACACTCCTATCAATGTGAATGTTAACATGTCAATGTGAATATTCACATTGTACATGGGCCGGGCCCCTACACATTGACGATATGAACATTCACATTGATGGTGTGAACATTCACATTAGGAGTATTTTGGTAATTATGTCACCCATAGGACTTATTGAAATATAAGAAAATAATATGAACTAAATAGAATATAAGTAGATACATTAGGGGTATTTTGGTAATTATGTCACCCATAGGACTTATTGAAACATAAGAAAATAATATGAACCAAATAGAACATAAGTAGATGAAAATGGTATTTTGGTCTTCTTATCTCAAATAGGACCTAATGGAATAGTCAAAAAGAATATGGGTTGAATGGAACATAAGTAATTAAAGATGGATTTATGGAAAAAGCTCCCATAATTTTATCACCTCTATTAACACCATTGAAATTATCGCTACTGCATGGGAGTTCAATACGATTTTATCAAAATTGTAAAACTAATTATAATTGCTTAGTTACTTAAGAGAAATTAGTATAATTTATCTAAAATAATAAGATATTATTTCATAGAGAATGCTTCATGTAATAATAAGATATTACATAGAGTAGAAGTGTGCATCATAACAGCTCCCCAAAAAATTAATATGACTATATAGATTGAAATTAATATTGTTTCATAATTTTATAGACAAATTAATTCTTTTTATTTTTTGAAATTATAAAAATTGACAAGAGTTCATATCAAAGGGAACACCAAAATAGAATCATTCCATTATGTAATAGAAGAATAGATGATATTCAAAAGGTAATCCCAGCTAGGAAATTTGGTATTTTTTGGTCTAATAAAATCGTGTTAATAGAATTTAAAACAATGATTTTATCTAATTATTTTGTCTAATATTTACTCTACCGACACTCTCCAATCATGAAAACAGTTTGTCTAAGCTTTCCAAATATAACTAATCAAAAGAAAACGAGACAAAATGTCTATCATGTTATCAATCCTTTTGGAGCTCCTCGGCTATGAAAAATGCTTCCTACTCCCACTGGGGGTCAACCCCCAGTGAGGTGTCACTGCCGGATTAGATAAAAAAAAAACAATTTTCTTTTTTTTTTTTTTTTGTGGGTTTCGGCCAGTGGAGGCTCGCCACCTCACTGGGAGTGCGACCCCCACTGGGGGTATAAGGCAAAGCCGCCTCTGCTATGTGAGGATGGAACTAATATGGAGGCTATGACCCTCTATTTATGTGAAAAATTATATTTATCATAACACTTCTAAATATATATATATACATATATATATCTTATTCTATAAATAAAATGGCATTTCAGTATAAAAGATATATATCTTATTTTTTACCAAATTTTTTTTTCATCCTATTAGAGTTTGTTTCTATAATATTTGATTTTTTTTTATGTATATATAATTTATATATCGTATGTGTTTGTCTATATGGTGAAAAAATATTATTTGTCTTTTGGCCCCTATGGTGATAAAATTCTGGTTCCGTCCTTGCTGCTATGTGATGAGAGAGGTGTAAACGGTTTGGTTCAGTTTGGTTTGGTTAGTGTTGAGAGTAAGTTTAGCACTCGATTCTTTTAGTTTTGATGGTTGAGAATTAATACAGATTGTATACTATAATTTGGTTTTATCGGTTATCGTTTTGATGTAGAAGAGGGATTTGCTTGAATTTTTAAAGGGTTATATAAAAGCTTCTAGAATTTCACATAAAATAAAAAATAAATAAATGTATGAAAATTGCTCTATAAATGTTTTTCTCTCCAATTTTATCACAAAAGTATATAATATTAGTCATTTATCATATAATGCTTAAAGAATTAAAATATAAAATATTTTGATATAATATCTGGTCCATTTAGTTTCTATCAATATAAAAAAATTTAAAATTAAAACAGATCATATATTATAAAAACAAACTAAAAATTAAAATTTTGATCAATTTCAATCATTCGATTTGGTTCTATTAATTTTTTTTACACCTCTAGACGAGACTAAACAAAATGCTTAAAATACCCTAAATACTTCTACCTGTGGGGATGTTCTAATTTTTTTGGTATCCTACAATGGCCCTGTTTGGTAGAGCTGTGGGAAACTGCTTATAGTTTATGCCCAAACAGCTTATAGCTTATAACTTTCAGCTGAAGCTGATTTCCAGCTTATTCTAAAAGCATCTCCTGCCCCACTCAAAGAATAAGCTGATTTCTGACTTCCACAAAGCTATAAGCTATAAGCATAAGCTAAACCAAACATATCAAAACAGCTTAAATTAAGCTGAAAGCTGAAATTAATCTCTAACAAACAGGGCCAATATCTTTCATCACTAGAGGGAAGCTATGTGAATAATTGACCCAGGTTGTTTGGGGTGTCCTAAATAAATGTACTTTTTATCTTTTTAAACTACAAAATTGAGAAAAAAAAATATAGATATTTAGGTTAATTTTTTGACTTTTTATGAAAAAATGTGTATTAAAAAATTATATAAATTAATGTGTAGGGAAAAATTAAGATTGAGAATTGTACAGCCGTAATTTTTAACTTTTGATCAATAGTAATAACTTTTTGACTTTTCAACTTTTTTTTAATTGGTCAAACTTAATCTTAGAGTCCATGCACACATTAAATGCATTGATTGAAGAATTAAATGATGTGCATTCCTGACCATGAAAATATGTGGACAAAAACAATTGGAGGAACATGCACTTAAAAACTTTTAGCGACATGTCACATTCTGATACAGACCATATCATGCTCATTTTATCACAGCATACGTAATATAATTATAATATTTTGTAATAAATATCATAACATATCATTACTTTTACATAGTTTGTAGTATTTTCCACCACAAATAATTTATAAGAACATTTGTAATATACCGTTTCTTACATAATAATATAATCATAATGATTCAAAATTTTCAGTTTAACATAAAACTTATGGAATCATGCATCAATAACTTAACACCATAAAATAGCATAATTACTATCACAAAATGACGTAATATTTGTAATGTGTGTCCTTTTTAAAATTGTATTTCTTCAAATTATGTTGAATAATAATTTTTATTTTTATTTTTAGTGAACTTTTTTCATATGTTTTTTAAATTTTAAAAAAAAAATTTCCCCGTCTATTTGAGTATAATCTAAGTGTAATTTTTTTAAATTCTTTTTAAAAGTTTACTTTAAAAAATTATTAAAGCAGTCAATTTCAAAAATAAATACACATACTTTTCAAAATGGGAATTTATTAATATATTCCTCATCATCTACTTATATTTACTTAGTCTGAATTATTTTCTTATGTTTTTATAGGTGACATAATTACCAAAATATCCCTAATAATAATAAGGTGAATCATGCATTAATATTCACATTGACAGTGTGAATGTTCTATGATATGAATATTTGTGAATATTCACATTATCAATATAAATATTTACACTGTTAAATCAAATTTATTTAATGTGAATGTTCACATTACCAAATTATTAAGGATTCAAAAAATATTTTTAAAGATAAAGTTATCCATAAAATACTTTAAATATGAGAATTAAGATTTGATGGATCAAATGTCCAAGATAATAGAACTTATTAGAATACAAGAATATCTTATAAACTAATTGAGATACAAGTATTTGAAAGAACACTTTCTAATAAATTTCGTTTTTTAAAGAGGGTAAATTACATTGTGATTTAGTGAAGATAAGTTTTTTAAGTTTAACATAATTATGTTGAGATTTTTCATATTTTAATTCACACAACACTTAATCGTATTTTTCGTTTATTTAGATCAAAAATTAATGTTATCTCTTTTCATATTTTAATTCACACAACACTGAATCAGCTTGCTTGTTTTCATTTTTCAGAAAACACTTTTCAGAAAATTCTATATTCTTATTTTCTGTGTTTTTTTGTTTTTACTGAATTTTTTTAATATTTTAAGTAATTTTTTTACTTTTTAGACACACTTAACATAAATACATCTAAAAAGTAAAAAAATTGTAAAAAAAATCTTTTAAAAATTCACTAAATACCAAAAATTTTAAAAAAAATACAAGAATTCAGTACATTTTTTTGTATTTTTATATATTTATTAATTTTTTAAAATATTTTTTACAATTTTTTTATTTTTTAGATATATCTAACTAAGATGCATCTAAAAAAGTTAAAAAAATGTTTAAAATTTAAAAAATATTCACTAAAAACAAAAGAATACGAAAATCAAAAAACTCAATTTTCAAAAAACTTAATCCACAAAACTCAAACCAAACACACTGATTATCTCTTTTACGTTGAAATCTATGTTGTACATTATAAATCTTTGTGTCTTTATACTATTTACATTACTTTCACTCAATTAGACTTACTAAAACCGGCATTAGTGTAATTATATCGAAGTTATAAAATTTATTATAATTTCTTCAAATTTCAAGAAATTCAATGTAATTTATCTTTTTTTTTTTTTTTTTTAAATCAGGGGGCTAGTTGGCCAGTGGTATTGACTTCTAGGTGCTTGTTTTTGGTGGCAATGAATAAATTTCAACATACTTGAAATTGATGGGTACCAACTAATGTTGGTGAATTATAATACGAGTAATGTAGGGAGAGTCCACTGGGGCTCTCATGTGAACTCCCAATCAATTATAATAGAGTAATATTAGAAACGTTAAAAATTTTACTAAAAATTTAATTAAATATTTCATATGGGTGTGAAATTCACACCACGTAGATCTCATGTTGATTCCACACTCATGTGAGACATTTGGTAGAAATTTTGGTAAAACTTTTAAATATCTGGCATTTTTTATTATAATAAGATTACTATTCAAACAATTATATTCATAAATTCATTTATAATGATGTGGTAAGGGAGTTAGGCATTCTATCATTAAGTATGTAATAAATAAAAAGTTGATACATATAATGTCACATAATTATGAGTAGAATTGTAAAAACTTTTTAAGGGTTTCAAACATTTTTCTTGTAATAAAATATTTTTTTGTTATTTTTTATTGGGTGATGCACCAATAAATCCTAGATTGTGAACTTATAGATTGTTTGGTCCTGAAAGATTTCTTGTGGATGGAAAGGTCCCATTATATCCAATTTTACCTGTGAGGGGTATTATAATGCACGCGTGTATTACAAATTAATGGACAAAACTGGTATTTTGTACCATGTGAAATTACAATTTTGGGGCATCTGCGTTCCTTCGTGGTCAGTGTTGAAGCTGGAAAAAAATGTAAAGATTCTGGGGATCAACGTTACGTCGGAAAACATCAGAGTAATTGAAATGGAATGTTAATTGTAATGATTACATTCTCTAAAATAAGGCGAGAAAACCCTAGATTGGGAAAACCCTAAGATGGTATCCCCAAATGTGACATCGATTCGAACTGTGTGTAGACGGTTGTGGAAGCGTGAATGGCGAAGTGACCGTCGGTTGTTAAATGGCACTTGTAACACCCGATTGTAGGTGCATTAACACTAGTCATTGTGTGAACACTATTGGGAAGAAGCCATATTGTGAAAGTGTTGAGATTGGGCCAACGTAACATGACGATGCCACAGGGAGGTATGTAGGTTTATGTTTTGCGTGCTAAGGGGTGATGTTATATGTTTGATGTTTATGTACTGTGTCTAGTGGTTATTGTGATGATATGCATTTGTATGTGAAATTTGTTTGGGTGTTTCAATGGTAGGGCGGAATTGAGTGTAGTGTTAAGTTGAATTCATTTGTGTGATACGAAAATATCAATTGAAAAAAGTATTGCAATAACGGTTTATACGTGATGTCATAGAGTTTTAATGTTGTGCTGCTGTGCATTTCATTATCATGTGATATTGTACCTGTTTAACACAGACACATATGTTGTTGCTTGAAGAAGCACATAATGTAACACGAATGAAAGATCCTTCATATGAGTATTGTACCTGTCGTGCGTCTCTAAGCGAGGTAGTGATTTATTTGATGATGTGTGTAGCTCGACTTTCCGCGCTCCTTTTCGGAGGTCGAATAGCCCTACAGTTTGGACTCCACTTGTGGTTCTAAATCTGATTTCACAAGTGCAATGTGAAATAATGAAAACACAAAAAGAGTCCAAATTCGGCAATTCTTTTTGGAAAATCGATGTTTGAATCAATGCCAAGAATGGAATGCTCTGCCAGATTTCAGAGTCACCACCTAAATATTTTTGAAAAATTTAGGAATCCCGAGACTCGTGCCAAAGGCCATTAGTCCGTCATCACCAAAATGTCTCGGCTTGGGCACTTAGGTACAAGAGGGGAAGGTCATGAATTAAGCACCCCACTCGCCCGATCAAAGATCGACCTCTACTAATCATGATGTATCTCTTATTTACATTATATACTCTTGTTCCGATTTATTAGCTATATTACTATGTGATGTGCACACAAGGTATAGACTAGTTTTGCAAGATTTGGAACATTTGATCTCATGTTTTGTTTTAAAATTGTTTTGTGAATTTTGCCACTTAAAAAAGTGGGCTAAAATGGAACATTAATCAAACTACCCCAACTCAAGTAATTAGCCTTCATCCACAGACATTCAAACAATTATATCATTTAAGCACTTAGCCTCATGGTAGTCATGCTTTTACATGGTAACAAAAACACACGCATGCAAGATGCTAAAACGATAAAAGCACACCTAGTACTCCGAGCCAAAACAAAGCAAAATAATTAGAAAAATATGCATGTTCCTAATTAATGCAATATGACTAATGTAACACACATTATGTATTTTATAGGCTCGGCCATAAGCATGGCATATGAATCAATTTGCTAACATGTGGTCTAAGCACGTATTCAAAGATTTATTTAAATGACAATGCAAATTTGAACGATGAACCGAGCCTCGGTGCATGCAATACAAGTGGATGCAAGGCATGAGAATGCTAATGAAACGTGATGTTCTATACTAACCATTGTAAGCGAATAAATAAAAGGGAGAAAGACGTGGGGTTAAAAGATATACACATTACAACATTTGATCCCTCATGCAGGAGGGTGCGAATAAATGTCCAAAAATCCAAATTAACTAACTATTACAAAACTGGGCAAATGAATAATAATTAACTTAACTAAGCTAATTAACTATTTTATTATGAAAATTTAACGAGCTATACCAATTATCAATAAGCAATGGTTACAACAATACTAATTCCAATAAGATTAATTTATAACTATGATAATTATAACACTAATGAAACAATTAATCGTATTCGACAAAGGCATAAATGAAGATGAATAAGGGTTGCATACACAGCGCCTGAGAGCTACTCTGTCTGTCCAAGCCGACTCTGTTTCACTTTCAGCCACTGCCTCTGTTTTCTGCAAAACTGCACTGTTGGCCACACACTTAGGGCCGGTCATCCATCAGTGATAGTCAGCTGGGTCTACAGATGGCCGACCGGGTCTACAGATGGCCAGTCGTGCCTCAATTTGGTGTAAAACTCTGTTTTTGTGTTCTGAGGTGAGCCAGTGCAGACAGAGTGTTCTCAAGCTCTGTTTGTCCCATCTTTCCTTCTCTGTCATGGAAAGGGTCGAGAGAATGATGAAGTTGGTCCCAAAACCATCAACGAGCAAGTTGATTGCTTGATGATTCTGGATACAAGTTTGGAAAAAAGTCAATGAATGCAATTAATAAGACCACCCCTCCCTCTTGTCATAAAGTGAGTTCAAAGAGGGAGGTTGCGACGCTTCAAGAATCATCAAAATGCCATAAATTAGCATGTGATGACTCTTAACACAAGGAATTTGGCATAATGCCTGGCCAAATTCAAGCGATTCTAACCATTTTCTTTATATGGGTTGTTCCAAGTTTTAAGTCAATTTTATGAAGCCTTGTTATCCTTTAGTCCATTTGTCCATGGTGATGTTAAAGTCCTCTAAATAAGAAGTAATGTCAAACGAAAGGTTCTTCTAAAGCATGAGAGAGAGAGAGAGAGAGAGAGAGAGAGAGACTATACCGTTGACAATGAATCTCCGAAAAGATTAAGCCATTAAGTAGGAGTCTTTCTTACATGTTTTGAGCAACCTCAATCTGTTGAAATCATTCTCAAGAATGAAAGAGATGGATGGTGGATTGATTGTTAAAATTAGATTTTTAGACATGGAAATATATTGAAGACAAGCTTAGAACAATATATAACATGCAAACTTATGAGACAACAAATGAATTAACCAAAGCTTGAACCAATTAAACAACTTAGGATAGCCCTCAAACAGCCTTTATTAGGTGAAAAACAGAGGCTCAAAGTTAATGAAAAGAGCCTAAAAAAACTAAACAACGAAGAGGGGGAACAAGACTAGTAAGTAAGAACAAGGAGGGGTGGCTAACCCCTCTACTTTTGAAACCTCAAAACATGATTTTTAGCCCTTTTTTTAACTCTGAAAATCAGTGCAAGGAGCAAAGAAAATGAGTGTGAAAGAAAGGTTTGAGCTATAGGTAAAGATATAGAAAGATTATAAACTCTCTTTACTCTTTTGGTAGCTCTTCAAACCCAATCTTAAACACTTAGAATAAATTCAAAACGACACAAAACAATAATAACTAGGTAGGAAATGAAAGATATGAAAATAAGAAGGAAGATAAAAAGCTTATACCTTGCAAAAGTTAGCTTTTGATTATAATCCAAGCTTAGTCTCAACCCACTCTCAAGCTTGAATTATGCTTCTCAAAGATCAACCAAGGCTCTAATATGGTGAGACAAGGTTGTGTATGGTATATGAAGATGACACAAGGGAGCTAGGTCAACTCAAAGGTTGCTTGCAATGGAAAAATAAGGAAGAATGAGCTCTCAAGGTGTATATAGGATCTCTCTAAATTGTGTAACCCCCAAAACAATAACACAGCTTCGTTTTTATAGAATTTGAGCTCAAAATGTGATAAATATCTTCAAAAATGGACAACTGGCGACCTCCCGCCCAAAACATTGTTTCTCGCCACTAAGGCTTAGCTAGCCATTCATAGCCACGGCCGGCCATCACTGATGCACAGCCGGGCCTTGATGCCCTCTCCTATTTTTTGGTTCAAACTTAGCTCAGGGTGGCAAAAGGTCCAAAAATGAGACTCAAAAATTCAAACAAGGTAAATGTTAAATATTTGAAGTTATTTCAAGAGCCTGATTGAATCTGAATCGCTGTGAATTCAAAGCACACAATTCAACTTTCATCATTGAGTGTATCAAACCAAGCACCTAAGTCTTAAGGGCGGTAAAAAATGGGGTGTCTACAATGTGCATAAGTATGGTACGCCAAATTAGGGATGTTAATTGTATATTGAATGTGTGTGACTATGAACATGTCATTTAACGGTTGGCGCAGCATTTTTTTATTGTTTACTCTATTCGAGAATGGATTGTAGATGTGTTGTGCTGATCTAATATTAGATTGCACGTGTTTTGACGTGTGAACGTCGAATACATCCTCCAAAAAATGGAATAACATTAAGATCCTTGGCTTGGTATGTGAATGCGTGTTGTGTTACTTAAACCTTGTAACTAGAGTAATCCCCAAAGTGGGTTCTTACTAAATTCAACTAGGTTGTGACATCGTTCCTGTTCGGTTACGAATAGGGTAGTTTACATTGATTGTCCCGTTTCGAGCATATCAAACGAACCAAATAACTAACACTATTTACATTCTTAATGTCGGATTAGCTATGCTTTCTACAATGTATCATATTGAATGACTGTTGGTATGATGCTTAGAGTGTTGCAGTTGGTGATGTTGAATTTGGCGTCGCATATTTGTTATTGTTACGTTTAATCTGAATGTGGCATTATAATTGCATACAATTGAATTTGAGTGTGCTATTGATCTTGTTGGCATACGTTGAATTAAGTTTATGTTGGTGTCTCATGTCAAATATAGTAAACTACCATTGTTGTTCCATGGGCTAAACGTTTGTCCGTACTCTGTGGAGATGTTGGTTCCTACACTTGACAAATGTACCTTATCCCAACCACCATGATTCACTACCACAAAACACGCAAGATGTAAATGTTCCATTTTTTGAAAGATGGATTCAAAGTTGAAAAGTCAAAACAAGTTCATTCTAATAACTGACCGAAATAGAACATCTACAATTCATTAACATACGGATAAAACATGAATGAACAGTACCACTCCCGGAAATGCAACGTGTACAATTAATATGTTGCAACAGTAAATGAACTCCCTAACGTAAGTGAACAATTGCACGCGAAAAATGTATTTGTTCCCCCGTTTGTGAAAGGCGTGAATGAATCATCTATTTGTTTTCCCATAAATTACGCAAACCATGTATGTGTGGTTTGTAATTGTGTGGTATGAGATCGTCAATTACTTATGGCTGCTGCAGTGGATCATATTGAATGACTAATTATATGATGTTAGAGTGTCGTACTTGGTGACGTTGAAATTGGATTCTTATATTTGTTAATCTTGTGTTTAGTGTGTAAGTGGCATTGTAATTCCATTTAATTGGAATTGGTTGTGGATTTGCTATTGTTGGTTTACATTGGTTGAAGTTTACTTTTGTATTTCGTTTGGAAATGTAGTAAATTGAGGACTGTAATGTTTGACGTTTCGTTTGGGGGGTAATCATCATTTATTGCAAGTAATATACGGATTATAGGGACAGGTATGTGAGTAAGATGTGGTGTTGTTTTGATGTTGCTCTTGTTACATTAAAAGCAAGGGAGTATAGTGTGTAAATACATGTTACGTATTCATGACCACCATTGAAACTGTTATACTCATATTCTATGGCCCTTTTATGCAGGAATCGTGCTAAGGCAGTTACCACATTAACACCCACTATCTGCATTAATTTTGATGACTTTGACTTTACTAAAAGAAAGATTAGTGTAATTGTGTCAAATTTGTAGGGTTAACTATATTTTTCTCAAATCTGAGGACAGGTGTGTATAATTTACTTTCTTTTTTTTCTTTTTCTTTTTTTCCCCTATGAATGAACATATTATAAGAGTGAAAGATTTTTATAGTAAGAATTTTTTATTACAACTATAAGAATATCAAAAAAGAATAATTGACACTAGAATTAGATGTTCAAGCTTGTGAGTGAATTGCAATGCATTAACAATAAACAAAGTTCATAACCTCCTCTTTTGCCTTTGAATGCGAAGTGATATTACAAAAACACAACAAATCATGAATGAAGTGCAATGAAAAATAGACTTATTTTTGTTTTCAATGTTCAAAAAAAAAAGAAAAGAATTGAGTCTATGACAATACTATTTTTATTGCAGCGAGCGAGCTAGATCTTGGCATCATCAATTAATGACTAAGAATGAGAATACATGGTCTGATCTGCCAACTCTTATTGTTTGGATGATCAAAGACAAACTAGATTTCCCTACCAATCTACGATTCGCTTCCGTTTGCAAGAATTGGCACCACATATCCTTATCCTACACCGTCAATCACCACCACTCTAGGAGTGAATCACCACCGTGGATCATGATGACTGAAGACATATCTCAAAGCAAGCGGGACTTCATAAATATCTCAACTGGAGAGAAGTACACCATTGATCTCCCTGATTTTCGCAACACCATTGTCTTGTATTCGAAAAAAGGGTGGTTACTGCTAGTTAAAACGAAGCACATAAAGAAGAAGTATTTGCTCAAACAAATTGTGGACCCTGACACCAATTCTACTTTCTTGTTTCTTAATCCTTTCACGAAGGCGATGATTAAATTACCCTTAATTCAATATATATCAAAACCTTATGGCGCGTTTACTATAGCGGACAGCGGCAACCCTCAACTTGTTGTCCTTGCCAGTGCCGCCTTATTCAATCATGGATCATTTGATTGGGTAGATTTATGGACCATCCATGTAGGGGTTGATGAAGAGTGGAGTGGCTATGTTAGTACTAAATGGCAATTATCAAGAAGAGTTGAAATGATACTGCGTGTAGTGATTGTTGGGCACTTGGCATACTTCTTCAATCAAAATTCACACATTTTTGTTTTTGATTTGTTGAATTTGCAGTTTCAAGAAACTGTGAAAATAACAACAGATCAATTTTCGAACAAGTCTTGTTGGTTTTGCGTAATGGAGAACCAATGTGAGATTTATAAGGTTGCTCTTGCTGACAGGATTTGTGGAGTTATCCCAATGTTTTATAGATTGAAGAAGATAACTAAAAACAACACAGATTTTGATTGGAAGGGTTTGAACAGTGAGGAGTTCAAAGATAAGTGTTGGTATTTGATCAGAAGCCAAGGATACCAGTGTTTTGTATTTGAGGAAAAAGAACAGTGTGAAATTTATCACAACCTGGGTGTTTGGTATGATGAGTATCTTAACTTTCATTTTTTCAAAGGTAATTTGGTGGAAAAAGTCATGTCACAACCAATTCAAGGTTGTGTAATCAAGGAGTGGGCTGACATGGGTTAGATTGATTTTTAGTTCAGGGAAAAAATAAGTGAGCGACTTAGATTTGATTGTATGTTGTAGAATCCACTCATAGATTAAATTTTAATCGTACATTGATAATTTTGAATTTGTAATATAATTGTTATTCCGACTTTCATCACATAGGACAACTTTGTTAGTTGTAAGAAGTTATCAAATGAAAAGATCATTAATAAGATGCATAATTTCATTTAGGCTTGTTTAACATTTTGTTTTTTGTTTTTGCTTTTATATTTTTGTTTTTGGAAACTCAAACTTGTTTTTTTTAGTAGTTGGGCATGTGCATTGCACGTGGCATGTGATTTTTCATCGACTGTTAGTATTGTAATTATGCGTGTCTCTTAAATTAATATGTGATATGTCTATACAAAGTATGGAGACTTGTTAGGTAAATTGATCTGTATTCAAATAGAACTAAGCAATAAATAAATACATACTCAGTTGAAAATTTTAAATGATAAATGAGAAATTTTATAAACATAAAAACTAATTTATAGTTAAATTGTTGAAATCACAATCTTATCTTAAACGATAAATAATAAACATGTTCTTTAAATATATAGTATTATACAAATCTTTTTCTATCAACTTTCCACTTCAATTTTTCATAATCCGTACCTATAATACAATTGAAGGTATGGAACTAATTGCACAAGTTTGTTTAATAGTTTATCTCATAATACAAATTCATTGAACCTACTATTGCATATTATTTGTATACTATTTTTATAAAAATGCATTAATATTAATATGTAATATATTTTTATACATCAAGAGTTTTTGAGTCTCGTTTCCTGTGCCACAAATATCTTGCATGATGAAAAATATAACATTAGTCATTAGTATATAATTGTTATACAATTGTCGTGAAAAAAAAAATATAAAAAGTCTAATTATTGTCGTGATGTAGATGTTTTGTAAAATTTTAGTTTGTAATTGAAAGTGTTTGTTGTAGACACTTATTTGTATGACATGTGTGTATATATGTATTGAATATAAATTGATAGGAGAACAATACACAATTTCGTAATTTTTTCCTAGCAAATATAACTATATTACTAAAGCGATACATATTAGAAAATTAAAGTATCTGATGGTAATATAGAATTAGAAATTAACAATGTATAAATACAGTAACATATATAAATTTACATTTATATTTTTATACATTTATATATATATATAGATATTAACATATATAAGATATCACAAAAGTAATATGTAAAATTTTTTACAACAATATAATACAAGTAACAATGACAAGTTAATTATTCATAATTAAATAGTTCGTCATATTATAGATGTTTAGTGTTACATTTTTGTGTGTATGCAGGTGGGAGAAGGAAAAAAAATTACCCGTACATGGAAGGTCCAAGTGTGTCTATGGTGAAGTGCAAATAAAAGGCTGTGCATGTGTAGGTTATTTTTTTTTCCTTTCTCCCATCTGCATATAGTTTCCCCCATTATCAAATTCACATAAAAATTGAAAGGAATTTGTGAATAATTTGTATAAAATTAGAGATTAGTGAAGAAATATTTAAAAAAAGAGAAATTTATAGTGTTTGGTTTGGTTTGTTTTTTCAAACTTGTGTTTTGAATTTTTCAGTTTTCATGTTTTTTGTCTTTGACGCTTTTTTTGAATAACCATTTTATTTTCTTTTTAGATTCACTTAATTTAATACTTTTTTTATTTTTTAATTTTACTTTTAGATTTGATTCACTTAATCTAAATATACTTAGAAAATAATTTGCTGTGTATTTTAAAAAAAAAATTATTAATATTAAATAATAATAATAACAAAAAATATAATAATAAAAAATAAGTACATGTCTGAATTTATAAAAAAATTTACTAATATTTTACTTTTTAATTATATTTAGATTATTAGATATTAGATTTTCATGTAAAAGTATAATTTAAATATAAAATATGAAGAAATTTCAGTATATTTAATTACCAAAATTGAGAAAACATGAAAAATCAAAAAGTGAAAAACAGATTTAAAAAAATAAAACCAACAAAAGTGGTTATTGTTTAGAATTTTGATATCATACCTTGGTTATTAAAGTACCATGTAAAATACTAAAGTTCATAAAATATAATTTAAACAAAAAGAAAGTGTATGAAGATAATCTGCGAATTTTTGAGACAACACAAATCTCTGTTTGAAAAACGCATGCACTTTCCTCTGTTTAAATTCGAACGAATGCAAACAATTTTAATTCAACCAAAATTATTCACAATGATTTGATCCATGATAGACAATTGTAAATATTATGTATATCAATATAAAAGGAGACACGGGAAGTAAAAAAGAGTAATTGCTTTTTGTTCTTCAATCATCATCAATGTAAAAAATAGAGAGACTTCTTTTTTTTTTTTTTTCTTTTCAAGAAGGAGACGGTTTGTTTATATTTACATAGGACTCTTGGAAGTAGATATATCATTTTTGAGTATTCAACTCCAAAAAAAAAAAAAAGAGAGAGATAGTTGGTTTATATAGGACTTTTCATGACTTTTAAAAAATATAATAGATTTGAAAGGGTAAAATTGAGATTAAAGAAAAGTAGAAAACATGGCAAGATTTTCACACTTTTATAATAGTAGTAGATAGTAGATAAGAAAAATTTTAAAGGAATTTTTAAAACCCCATTAAAGGATGATTATAATTAGTAAGGGATTATAATTTTTAAAACCTTAAGACCATGTTTGTTGTCCTTGGTGGTGGAATTAGGCTAACACTAGCTTGAGTTCCACTAATATTGTTTGGTTGAGAAAATAATGTATGAAACTAACAATCCCAAACGGTGGGAAGGTGGAATTCATCATAATCCAATAATGAAGACATTATTATCCCCATGTTTGCAAAAACAGCAAATCACATTTTATATAATAAGAATTTTGACAAAATTTTATAAATTTAATTTTAATCAACTAATATCACCATATTAATACATAAACAAATACAATTTATTGTATATCTCCAATCTAATCTCATAACTCAATACCACCATACTTATAATTCTATCCAACTTCATTCAACAATTAAACATGACCTATGTACTATGTAATTATGAATTTTTATCCCAAACTTCATTCAACAATTAAACATGACCTATGTACTATGTAACTATGAATTTTTATCCTGAAAATGAGGTATATGATTTACATTTAAAATTAGTTAGATGTAGAAAATACCCATAATTAATGTAACACAATTATATAATATTTAAATTATACATATATGGTCACATACAACTAATGGCAGAAGAAGCACCAATAACAACAGTAGTTAATACAGTAGCTTCTACATCAGAAGCAACAGAACTTGTAGCATATCAAGATGTTAAGGAAGCCTTAGATAAATGGACAATTCCTAATGTCAAACCAGATACAATTTATAAAATTGGAACATTTAATTTCTCCAGTAAAAAATAATCAAAACCTTTGAGCATGTTATGCCTTTACAGGATAATGATGAAATAATTAAACTACTTCATATCCAGGATCTTGCACCATTTTTCAGAAAATATAAATACATTCATATAGGCCTTGTCCACATAGCCTTCAAACCCTTGACTTTGTTAGGTCAAGATACCAGTATCCAATGCACCCTTTGAGATGGAAGATGTCTCGATTGGAAAGCCTCTCTTATGGGAGCAATTGAAACCAGCCTATCTCATGGACCAATATATTTTAACATTTATCCAAATTTGAGTGTTGCACTCATGGATCCAAATCTTTCAGAAGTCTTAGAACTCAGAGTTCTTACCCATAGTTATAAGTATATGGCAGGAACGCCTCCTTTAACAGTCATTTTCAGAATACATCTTAAGGTTCTTACCACTTTGAACCCATACACCAGAAAACAAAGTGAATCAGGACAAACAGTCTTGATAGATACTAATCTGTTTTGCAGCCAGGTCGCTGTTCCAAGAATGATTCCTTGGCAAAATATCACTTTTCTAAAATCATGGCATATACCTAATGTCGTTCTAGCTAGACCAATTAGTAGACAAACTATTGACCAGGTAGTCCAAACTCAAGGAAGTAATGTATACCTCAATTTTCGTAGACTACTCACAAGAAGTATGTCCAGTACAAATTTTAGATCTGTTCCTCCCTATAGAGTAGATTTACTAGAATCATCCAGGCAACCTATTTCAGAACCTATTGAGTCAGTCATGCAAGGAATGCCTTCTAGACCACCTAGTAGGCCATCTAGTGATCCTTCTGTAGATCCATACAAAGAGTTCAATTATCAGAAAATCAAATACCTCATGGTATTTACGAAACCAGAAGACCTGAGAGTCCAATAGCTAGCGATATGAATTTTGAAATTTAATGGATTATTCTCCGAGTAGTGAAATTAGAAAGAAATTAAACCAGGAATTTATGCAAGATAAGTATCAAGAATTTAGAAATTGGTATTTTAAAAACCATGATAATCAACAACTTTTATACTTTAAAAACCATTATTATTATCATTTAGAAAGATATCAAATTTTAACACCTTTCCCTGAATGGTACTGTGAATTTGTAACAGTTATGGAAATAGTTCCTGAATAGCAAATAAATGTTTTAACCAATATTCAAAAAACATGGACAACAGTTGATGGATAGACTATTACGTCTATACATCCGCCACCACAATCATTAGAGTTAACACCAAATGGTGATACGACTCTACAATCTTTAATGACAACAGCATATGTGGAAATTCCATCTAAAGCATCTCAAAGAGATGTAATTCAGGTTAAAGATATGGTTCCAATTATGAAACAGAATAATTATACTAATTTGTATTTTCAAACAGTAGGTAAACAATTGACCAGAATTGAAGAATCCATTCAAAATTTTAAAGATAGACAATTAGTACCGACAGAATCTACAATTCAACCTGTTAATGTAAAACCACCTTTAGAAGTAACTAATTTTAAGTTACATTCTGACAAACAAGATAATGAATTTATGGAAACTCTTCTAAAGAAAATGTCCAATTTAAATCTAGGAAGAGTACCACCTCCAGAAGGAAGTAGCTCGATTTATATGATATCCATTCCCCAACAGAATGATATGCCAGAAGAATATAGTGACGCACTCACTACTTCCTTAATTCAGGAATTACAGAATAATTTCCAGGATGTTCAATCTGTAAATAAAGTTAATTTTTCTAAAGAAATCAATAGAAATATCCAACCAGGATCTAGTAGGTATTATTATCATAGACCTACCCCTCAGGATATTCTTTATGAAGAAGGATATTTCCAAGCCCAGAATTCTTACCATGAAAAAACCATTTATAAATGGAATATAGATGGTGCTACAAAATATCGTATTTTTGAATGAATACATCAAATGATTATGTATGCTACTGTTTGTAAACAGAATAGTAATACAGATCATCAAATTGTCCGTTTTATTATTAATGGATTTACAGGTATATTAAAAGGTTAGTGGGATAATATTCTCACTACCACTCAACAAAATGAAATTTTAACAGCCACCAAAATTGAATATAATCCTGTTAGTAATGCTCCTGCACAAAAAGAGGATGCTGTCTATACTTTAGTTTAGACAATTATCCTCAATTTTATTGGACCCAGTTCAGGAACTAATGACCGTAGTCAAGAACTTCTCCAGAATCTATGCTGCCCATCTTTAACCCATTTTAGATGGTATAAAGATGTTTTCCTTCTCAAAGTTGTCCAGCGTCCTGATGCTAACAGTGAATATTGGAAAGCCAAATTTATTGATGGCTTTCCTACTCTTTTTGCTGAAAAAATTCAGAAAAAACTTAGGGATCGCGATGATCGTATGACTATACCCTATGACCAGTACACTTATGGCTAGCTTATTGCTGTAGTCATTGACGAAGGTCTCTCATTATGTAATGACCTTAAATTACAATACCAACTTAAAAAACAGAATCTTACCGGAAAGAAAGAATTAGGTGAATTTTGTGATCAATTTGCCTATGATACAAAAATCCAATATCCTTCTAAATCCAGGAAATCCCATCAAAAGAAATTTACCAAACAATATCGTAAACAGTTTAAAAAACCTAGTCATACTTTTTACCAGAAAAAGTTTTCTCCTCCTACCAAAAAGTCAAAACCCACAAAGAAAACCACTAAAAAAGATGTTAAATGTTATAAGTGTGGGGCAACCGGACATTATGCTAATAAATGTAGATCCAAGTTAAAAACTAAAATTAATGAGCTATCCTTGGATCCTCATATTACCCAACAGATACTTCAAATGCTTGAAGAAGAAGAAGAAACTGCCTCTGAGTCTAATGGACTTGCTGAGCTTTACTCTCCATCAACTTCTGGTGAGGAAGTTGAAGAAACAGAACCAATCTGTTCCTATTCCACAAACCTGAATCAGATTTCCGAAATTAAATATTGGAAATCCATTGTTGAAATGAATGGCTTAGACCTTGGAGGTCCTAGCATTCATGTTCTAATTGATGACCAGAAATCTATGTTAGACCTTGCAGACCAAATCAAAGATCCAGACATGAAAATCAGATTTCTCAAAATTTGTTATCAACACCAGCAAACTATTAAAGAACCTCCATTAATTCCAATAGATTCTTACAGTAAGAAAGATGTTTTGAACAGAATTCAGTCATCTCCTACTATTGAAAAACCAGTAACAATTCAAGATTTAAAAATAGAAATTAATGTACTTAAAACAAAAGTTAAATATCTCCAAACTGCTAATCAGTCAATCATTGATGACATTAAAATGATTAACAGTCAACTAAAAAATAAAGGACAATCATTCTCATCCAATTAGAACGAAAAGGATGGAAAACCCGAAAACCAATATTTGATGTTAATGAATCAAATTACTTTTCAGAAATGGTATATCAGGATTACTTTCATAGGTTGGAGTTTACTTTTGTATTTTGTTTGGAAATGTAGTAAATTGAGGACTGTAATGTTTGACGTTTCGTTTGGGGGGTAATCATCATTTATTGCAAGTAATAGATGGATTATAGGGACAGGTATGTGATTAAGATGTGGTGTTGTTTTGATGTTGCTCTTGTTACATTAAAAACAAGGGAGTATAGTGTGTAAATATATGTTACGTATTCATGACCACCATTGAAACTGTTGTACTCATATTCTATGGCCCTTTATGCAGGAATCGCGCTAAGGCAGTCACCACATTAACAACCACCCAACCTTGAACACACTTGTTATAGTCCAACTGCCCCAGGCAACAAAAGCAAACCCAGCAACAATCGCCAAGCAAATCACTTCCCTCGGAAAATGAACCAAAACACAATGAACAACACAACACTCAACCCCTCAAACTCAAGCCAATGTTAAACAATTAAAACCCTTACAGACGTTAACCCCCAACTATAGCCAATGTTAAACAATCAAAACCCTTACACATCTTAACATTTCCATTCCCAGCCAAAAATCGAATCACCCCAATAGGAAAATAAATCACACTAAGGGTATTAATGTAAACTGAAATGGAACCAAAAAAATCAACTAATAAAACTTACCAAAAACCGGGACTAATTGGTTCAAAAGAAAATTCTTGAGACTAAATGGTTCAACTTTCCCTCACATAGGATTTATTGGTAAATTTTTTTTCTTTTTTTTTTTTTATTATAGAAAAACCAATAAAATAAAATAAAAATGATTAGTCAAAGAAGATAAGCTCTTCTCCATATCCCTCTATATCTTTCTTGTGGACCTCAATCCGGGCACATATAGATTATATGAACGGTTTATCTCATTGACCTTACACTAAAAATTATTCATACAAAAAATCAGCTCCATTTGACAACTTAAATGCATGAACGTATTGCATTTTATTTATAAAATGAATGATATATGAATTATAAACTTAAACCATTTATTTTATAAAATAAAATATAATTTATTATTATATTTATAATTATTCAATAAAATAATTTTTTATATAAATAACATTTAATAGGAAATTTACAAAATAGATGATTCAGATTAAAACTTACAATAAAAATATGAAAAAATATGGGATGGGAGAGGAGTTGCTCCCTAATCAAAGAGGGTTAAAAAAGTAAATTCAGACTTGAAAAAGGTCAAAAGCAATGGTTCTACAAAATTACAAGGCCGGCAGGTTTAGGCATTGGTGGGATCAAAGATGAGGCCCCTCAACTCTTATCAATTATCAAAATGGGCCCACTTTTAATTATTTTAAATTGAAAATTCATAAATCTTTCATATATGTGGTTTTGCGGTTGAAATGCAATTATGCAAATAGTTGGTGATTTGAACCCTATTTTCCATATATATATATATATGTTTGGTGAGATTTTGTTGGAGATCTAAGTGATTTAATCCATCGTCTAAGGTTTATTAAGAATTTAAAAAATAATTATTATCAAAGATTTTAATTTTTCAATGATTTTATTTTAATGTTTAACTTACGATCTCAACAAATTGTGCACAACCATGACCTATAAGGTTATGTATTATTTACAATTTTTAAAGTTGCAATGTAGCATTTTGTAAGTAGTAAAACTATCATTTGAGATTCATTTTAAATATTAGATATTGATTTTGGATAAAAATATTTGATGGCAAAAGTACATTCAACAATATTCTAAAGAATATTTGAGGTATCAAAAGGTCAAAGTCTTTCTAATCAAATTTACTTTTTCTTTTTAATGTGCAATGCATCTAGGCAAACTCTACAAAAATGGTTGGTCCTAATTTTTGAAAACTAAATTTAAAAATATAAATTTGACAAGGATATATACCTTGTTCCCAGTTGAATAATTTAATTTGACGGTGCTATTTAGTCACCGTGGGTTCATCACAAGGCTAACCTCGATAATCTAAATTATTCACTTTATAGATTATTTCAAGAAGATCATTTATTAAAAAAATTATATTAATCGAATTACCATAATCATACGATCAAATCATATTTATCTTAAAAAAACAGTAACAAAATATAATATATATATAATGTGTAATAAAACATTTTTTTTTTATGTTTAATTTCTAGTCACGCCTTGACATGACCCATTATTTTTATACCTAAAATTAACTTTATGGTTAATGGAAATGAAGAGCCGACCTGCTATCGTCAAAAAGTGGTTGTAGCAACTTTAAAAGTCACAAATTTTTTCCTTCCCTAATAATTTTAAATTCTATCTTATAGCTTTGCTTACTCAGAAATTATTTTTGCTCACCAACCTCAACAATGCTTGTTCTAGAGCATTCTCTCTCTCTCAAAAACATCTCTCTATAAATAGCTCCAATGTAAATATCAGTGAGTATAGTAAGATTACAAAAAATAAAAATGAGTGGAGGAGGTATGGAGTCCTATGCTAGGCCACCTCAAAATTTTGGTGTCGGTGATGCAAATGGTCAGCATGCGAATCTACCATGTGGGCACTTTCAAATGCCAGTGCATTACCCGAGGTATACTAGGGCCGAGTACGAGGCCATGCCGGAGTGGAAACTCGACTGTTTGCTAACCCAGTATGGGCTACCGGTCGCCGGAGATGTCAACGAGAAGAGGAAGTTTGCCATGGGAGCTTTCTTGTGGCTTCACTAAGATTGATAATGTGGGATTTACATATTAATAATGGTGTTTTTTATTTTATTTTATGGTATTGCTATTTTTTGTTGAGATTTAATCTTTTGTTTAAATTGTGTTCCGATTTTAGATTTAGAGAGATATTTGTAGAGGAAAAGAAAGAGGAGAGAAATATGAAAAAGAAAATTAGCGTCTCTCCTTCTTTTTATTTTCACTTTATAAATCCCTTTTTAGATCTGAAATTCAAAACATGAATTTAAAATTATGAACTTGGGCGATATTGAACAAGGCAAGGATTGACAAGGGTTGAGGTGGCATCTAACGTAAGTGTGTTTGTAAGTTGGAAGAGTGTGTAACATATATGTGTTTAGGAAAATGTTTGGGACCTCGTTTTGGGGAGAACTTCACCACCCTCAAAGTGACGTAGATCAATGATGTGCTTGTATTGGTTTTTTTTTTTTTTTTTTTCTTTCTTATTTGGACCAATCATAAGTGAATAGAAATTATGAAGGTAATGCTTTGTAGGGATCTGAATTATTACTGTATGTGTTTATGATCTAAGCTTTGCTAATGAAGAGTGTGTTGATTTATAATGTTTTCTCTCTCTTAGAGGAAAGAGTTGAAGATGCATGTTTTTTGTGTCCCAATTTTGGAACTAAAAGCTTAGAGTAAAAGCATTCTTGATTGGTGTTGAATTTGAAATAATTTTATAGATATAATATAAATTCAGCAGTTATTGCTATTGGTGGCGCTGATAATACACAAATTTATTTTTATTCTAAAAATAAATTATAAATATATTCTTGTAATTTGTTTAAAATTCGAATTGTCTCTTATACTTTGAAAAATTACATATACTCTTTCATAAAAAAAAAATTATTTAACAAAATTAACGAAAAAATAAAATTTCTAACTACTCTTATATACAATAATAAAATTATCCGAATTATTAATTGAAATAAATTTCTGACATCATTAAAAATTATTAATTGATTTAATGATTTATTAATAACATTGATTATTTGTTATGAAATTAAAAATTTTAAGAAGCGGGATGTAATTTTCAAAATCACAATAAACAAATTATATTTTAAGTAAATCTCAAAAAAAAATATTTGTAATTTACTCTAATTTTTATGAAATACACATAAGACCATGTGGATCTCACATAAATTAAGACTCAACTTAAGCCTCCTTTATCAACTATACATTTTAATTAAAAAGTCAAAAAGTCATTCTAAGTTGTCACATCACTTTCTCTACTTTTATACACATCTTTTTATAAAGGATTAAAAAATTACTAAAATAACATATTTCCAAACGAGACTACGGTCTCGTTCGAAAATATGCTATTTTAATAATTTTTTAATTTTCACACTAAAATTGTTACTTGTTGTGTGTGCTGTTTTCTGACCACACTGCCAAACAGGTACTTAGCTGGAGAACGCCAGCAAAATAGATTGCGTCCGAACGACCTGTCATAGAAAGATGAGACTCCGACGGTGGTTCGTCCACCCGGGGGCACTTCGACGATCAAGTCAGTATTTAATTATTTCTCAAAGATAGCAAATAATGCTTTAACTCACTATCTAGGAAACAAAAAACATACCTTAGACCCACGATGGTGCCTTACTTTTATAGTCAGCACTAACGTGATCCCTGCAGAAGCCTAGCTTCCCTTAGATTCTAGCCCAATGCTCATCCTGGACTATCCAATAGATAAAGATAAACTCCCTAAGAGCTTTATCCTTATCCAGGCTGAGGTCCTCCCTCTTCCTAGGACTCTTATCCCTTATCCATTCATCTCGGATTCTAGTATCTTCGCAGATAACATCGGCCTAGCCGAGATCACCTCAGCGCCATGACCAGGACACGTGGCACCTCAGCTAGCACTTCGGTGCCACCTTGGCCACATGTTGTCAATCAAAAAATATGCCCCCACAACTGCCCCTTAGGTTCTATTACCTCGGCATCCTGAAGTGATGGAACCTATATCATTTGAACCTTCAGCACATCAGCGAAGCTTGCTCTATCCTTCCTTACTGAGGTCATCATTCGTCGACTTCATATGACCAAGACTTGTAGTTTGTTTTCATCAATGCCTTAGAACCAAGAACCAAGAACCAAGTTTTTTCAAGTTTTTTAGCCGAGATCATCCCCATAGCCGAGGTCTCTGCTTCATTAAATCAAAAACTCCAAGAGTTTCTACACGCGTATGAGCTATCACACAAAGTAACTCAACCATTTTCGCCACGCGTCTCTTCCCTATTGAGCCGTACCTGACACGCGCCATCATGTCACGTCGCTTCTGCACACGCCGCCTGACAAACACGTCATCCTAAGCACACTAATTGCAATTTTTCCGCCTTTCCGTGTTTTGATCAAAAATGCCTCTCTCTCTCTCCGTCTTTTCACCTTTGTATCCTCGTTTTTTCCGAGCTCTCTCTCTCTCTAACACTTCTCTCCCAAATCCTCCATTTCTGTTTTCTCGAAGCTTTTTGCAACTGTTTTCATTCTGTCCCTCTGGTGAGGCATTCACCGTTCCACCATTGTTCAACTTCGGCGTACCTCACACCGGCGTCACTCCCTTTGGTAAGTCACTGCTTTCCCCCTTATCAATTTGTGATTTACCCAAAAACTCCACCGCCTTATTTGCTGCCATTACGAACCTGTTCATGTTCTTGAATATTTATTTATGCGTTGAATTCCATTATTTATGTGTTGAGCACATTTGTTTCATGATTTTACTTCTGACCAATCTCTTTCTAAGTGTACATATACACACACCGCTCATACACTTGTTTATTTTGCCACTATTCTTGGCCTTGCACCCCTGCACACACTTCGTTACAATGTTCTTTGAATTCTTACTTGTCCTCTTGAGTCTGAATTATTGTTGTTTTCTGTTTTCTTGCTGCATTTGCCAGATTCTTGCCTTCAACTCCTGTTTTAGCAACCCTAAGATTGGGATTTGCCCTAGAACTCCAATTCTTTAGAAAAAAATTGAAACGAATTCCCCTTAGATCTTCAAAAACTCTTGCCCCAACACTCGTTTAGGTTGTAGCCGAGGTCGCTGAAACCCACACAAACCTCGTCTCTGAATTCTCACACTTTGCCCCTTTTAGCTGACATCATGGGTATGTTTAGGTGGAGGGTAGACACCCCAGAGAAGCTTCAATACTTTAGGCAAGAGTTCTCTATCCCTGCCGACGTCCATCTTAGGTTAGCTGGGGAAGAGGACTCTATCATGCCCAAAGACAATTCCATGCCCTTCCCAGTAGTAGCTTTTATTGAGTGCGGATTTAGGTTCCCTCTTGACATCCTCTTCTGCCAAGTCCTTCAGTACTATAAGCTCAACTCGATGCAATTGGCCATTAACTCTTATAGAGTCATAAGCGGTGTAATTGCCTTAGCCAACAAAGAGAACGCTAGGATTACTCTAGCCGACATTCGGTACTGTTACACCATGTGTGGCCTGAAGTCAAAAAAGGGCTACATCTATTACCTTAAGCCGAGGTCCACAGAATACAAACTCATCACCGACCTCCCAGACTTAAACAAGGGTGTTGGAGACGATTATTTCATCGTCTTGGGCAACTGGGAGTTCCCACCAGATGATGACCTTCACCTCTACCTTTTAAGTCAAACAGTGTTCAGAGAGGGAAATGGTAAGAGCGAAGTGTCACTTTACTTGCTTTCAAGTCTTTGTATTTTGATACTTTTATATGTTCTAACGTCTGTTTATTTTACTTTGCAGTTCTTCCTCAGCCCCCAAAGGACTTCCGCAAAACCTTCTATCCCAACAAAGACTTCAAGAAGCTACTGGACTTGCCTATTAATCAGTGCAAGGCTCCCCTACTGCTGAACTACATCCCAACTTATAAATCCATTTTGCCCGACGTCCCGAAGAAGAGTAAGTCCCCTCCTTCTGCTACAACTCCTCCTACAACTTCGTCACCTCAGCCAGACCAAGCCTCCACATTTGACCCAGTAGAGCAACCATCAACTTTTGCTCCACAACTGATTCCACCTTCTCAGCGCCAATGCCGACGCAGAGCTTCACTTCTTGCCCTCACAGGCAGAACTCATAGCCAAAGACGCCGAAGTACAGAGGCGTCAACTTACGATCCAGCCAACCTACCAACTGCACTTCCAGCGATCCACTTCGGCACTAAAGTCACTGTCACCGTTGCCGCCGACGAGATGGGTCACAAAAAGGTTATTGCAGATGACCTTCTGGCTGACATCCCCAATGTCGTCACAGTCCAATCTTCACCTTCACAATCCCAACCCAAACCGAAGCCAAAAAGGCTGAAGAAGGCCCAAGCCAAGGCAACGGTGACTCAGATCGATTTTGAGGACACCTTGCCGATTTCAAAATTGGCCGAGGGCGAGAAGAGTTCATCCGCTGCTGAGAAGAGGCCTGCTGAGGAAGACCTCTCTAATTCCACTAGGTTAAAAAAGCCGAGGTTAGACTCTACAACCACCTCGGGTTCAGTTAAAGCAGATGACCCTTGGGCCCCATCCATTACTATCGAGGATAAGCCAGTTAGAACTGGTGATAGTACTGCTGACATCGAGGTCGGCGTTGCCCTCTCAACTGCATTGCTCCTTCCAAATGACCTCAATCGTATGGCCGAGGTCAGCGAATATGAAAATTTCGCTCTGATGGTGTAGCACTCTATATTGGTAAACCACTAATACTTGGTACTCTCCATTCTCTATTTTCATACTTAATGAATTTTCTAACTTTGTTTTTTGTATTTCTTCTAGGCAATCCAGCATGCCCACTCCTTTACGATGCAAGCATAGGAAATAAAGAAGAAGCTAGTCCATAAGACCAAAGAGGCTACTGGCTTGCTTAAGTCACTGAACAGAGCCGAAGCCAAAATGAAATCTTTGATAGATCTGGCCAAAGCAGCCAAGCAAGCTCAAGATGAGGCCAAAGAAAGGGCAAGGGCTGCAGAGGCTATCGCTGAGGTCTTCAAAGCCGAGACGAAAGAGACCAAAGCAAAAACTGCTGAAGCCCAAGCCGAGCTCCTAGCTGCCTTGGCCACAAAAGACGCCGAGATTAAAGCGACAGACGAAAAGGCCTATGCCGAGGGGGAAGCCAACATCCACAAAGAGTACAAAAAACAAGTCAAACAGGCATACAACAAGGGTTACACCCTTGGTTGGATAGCTGCTCTGAAGGAGTTGGCTCTCCCCGAGGACTCTCCTCTCAAAGATGAAGGCCGACTTGTGCTGTCATTTCCTTCCACTTCAAGCCAATCTGAGGCTAAGGCTGGGGAAGAAGAAGAAGATGGAGACGAAGATGAAGATAAAGAGGCCGAGGTGGCGGCTGATGCTGAAATTTCTGTTGGGGCCAAGTCCCCAACTCTGAATAAGCAAGTCCTAGACTTGACTCAAGATGAAGAGGACGAGGTCTCAAAAGATGCCTCCCCCAAGACAACATCTGAGGTGTCAATCGCTGAGAAGAACGTCGATCAAACTCTAAAAGAGATTGACGCCGAGCTCAAGGCTAAGAAGACTGCTGAGAACATTTCCCAGTTGTCTTCTGGGGCCGAGACACAGCCTGCCACCGACGCCGAGTAGTCTGACTATTAGCTTTTTCTTTGTGCCTTAGTACTTTCTAAACAATGTTTTTAGTTTTCATATTTGGCTAACGTGCCATTTTTGTAATCTGAACAAGTAGTCCCTCTGTAGGTCAAAGTGCCCTTTTTCTTCTTTTGAATATAAGTATAACTTCTTCTTTGCATTTCTTCTAAGTATTTTGAATGTATGCCTTCTTTTCCTCTATGTGTCATTCCATACTTAGAATATTTTTGCACATTTTCAAAAGTGCACCTTATCTGTGCAATCTCCTCGGGTAAAAATACCTCGGACATAACTTCCAACTTGTTTATCTCGGCCTTGCCTTTAACACTTAAAAACATTGTAAAAATATTTTCACAAGTGTTTATCTAAAGCTTGCCACTTTACTTATTGTCTTTTATCAAAACTTCAATCTTCCATATTTTCCAAGTCTTGGCAACCTGGTAATCTCGGCAAGTATGTAGATACTTTTTTCAACATAACCTCAGTTTAACTTCAACTTGTAAATTTTTCTGAAAATTTCAACAAGTGTTAAGCCAACTTTAGCTTGTGAATTCCAACTCCCAAGCATTATTCTCCAGCTCTCTGCCCCTTAATGTGAGCTTAAGTTTCACTTAGGTTCTCATTAAGCATGTGGCTATGACCTTGTTGTCGAAGTTATGTTCAAACATAGACTAGCCAAGGTTCTCAATCTTGATTCATCTGTTAATCATACTAAAATGTACTTAGTTTCAATCTGTGTTTGACTCTGTCGATATGGCAAGTCCAGGTTAATTCAACTTAGTTCAACTCCATTAATGCAAGTGTAATTCAACTCTGCCATATAATGGGTCTAAGTTACTCATCATGTTTCACTTAGAAACAACGCCAACTTAGTTCAACTCTATTATATACAAGTATAATTCAACTTTACTATATAATAAGTCTAAGTTATTCGTCATGTTTCATATAGAAACATCGCCAACTTAGTTCAACTCTATTATATGTAAGTATAATTCAACTCTGTCATATAATAAATCTAAGTTACTCGTCATGTTTCACTTAGAAACATCGCCAGCTTAGTTCAACTCTATTATATGCAAGTATAATTCAACTTTGCCATATAATAAGTCTAAGTTACTCGTCATGTTTCACTTAGAAACATCGCCAAGTGACTGATTAGTCGTATTACACAAGTTTGAAATTAAAAATCGAGCTAAAATTTCATTATTACTTCGACTAATAACAAAAACTTTTTAAAAAAATAAAAAATCTAATGATAGAAAAACTTTTGGTTGCAAGTGTTCCAAGGTCTTGGCAACTCTTTGCCTTCACTGTCTTTAAGTCGATATGCCCCATTGCCCAAGACCAAGATGATTCTATAAGGTCCCTCCCAATTTGGTCCAAGCTTGCCCTCTCTGGGATCCTTCTTGTTGCCGACGACCTTTCTCAGGACAAGGTCCCCGACTTGAAACTCTCGTGGCTTTACCTTTTTATTGTAAGCCCTGGCAAACTGCTGCTGGTATGCCCCCAGTTGAATTGCTGCTTTCTCCCTTCTTTCTTCCAATAAGTCCATATCTCAGGCTAAAAATGCATCATTAGTCTCATTCTCCACTCCCTAGGTTCTTACCCCTGGGATGCCGACCTCTAATGGGATTACTGCCTCTATGCCATAAGCTATGGCAAATGGGGATTCTCCAGTTGATTTTCTCGGCGTAGTCCAATATGCCCAAAGTACATTAGGCAACTCATCCACCCATTTTCCCTTTGTTGCTTGCAGCCTCTTCTTAATCCCATCCAAGATAGTTTTGTTGGATGCTTCTACTTGTCCATTACTTTAAGAGAAGCTTGGAGTGGAATAGTAGTTCTTGATTTTGTACTTTTCACAGAAGCTCTTGATTAGCTTACTTTCAAACTGCGTACCATTGTCTGCTATTATTGCCCTAGGGATCCCAAACCTGGTAATGATGTTCTTCCATATGAAGTTCCTTACATCAATGTCTCGTATCTTTGCAAGGGGTTCAACTTCCACCCACTTGGTGAAGTAATCTGTTGCCACTAGCAGGAACTTCCTTTGTCCAGTCGCTTGAGGTAGTTGTCCAACAAGATCCATGCCCCATTGGGCAAATGGCCAAGGACTGGACACTAGGTTCAAATCCGTTGTTGGTTAGTGTATCAAAGGTGCAAACCTTTGACACTTCTCACACTTTCTAATATAAGCTTCAGCATCTTTCTGCATGTAGGGCCACCAGTACCCCTGAATAATGGCCCTATGAGCAAGTAACGTGCCCCCAATGTGGCTTTCACATACTCCTTCATGTATTTCATACAGGAAGTCTTCAACTTGTGAAGGATGCACACACCTCAAAAGGGGACCAGTAAAAGATCTTCTGTAGAGATGTCCTTTCGCTGTCAGACTGAATCTTGCCGACTTCAGTTTGATCTTGTGTACTTCTTTATGATCATCTGGTAGTTTCTCATCTCTAAGGAACACTATTATTGCATCTATCCAACTTGGTCCCATCTCCACACACATTGCTTCATACTCTGTGTTCAGTGGTTCTACACTTGGACCTGACAAATAGTCAACTATTATTGTCCTTGCCTCTCCAAATTTCATTGCATTAGCTAGGTTGGCCAAGGCATCAGCATGGCTGTTGTCATCTCAGCTAACTTGCTGCAGTCGGCAATTCTGGAATAAGGCTACCAGTCTGCCCACTTCCTTTACATAGGCCATCATCCTTTTATCTCGAGCTGCGTATTCGCCTGTTGCCTGGTTAACGATAAGCTGGGAGTCACAGAAGATCATTACCTCGTCGACTTCCATTGCTGCTACCAACTTCAATCCTGCGATTAGTACTTCATATTCTGCTTCGTTGTTTGAGACCTTAAACCCCAAACGAATGGATTGTTCCAGCATCCGCCCATCTGGCGATACTAGCACTACTCCTACCTCCACACCTTGTCGGTTTGAACTCCCATCAACAAATAGGCGAAAGGTGTCGCCGATGTAAATACCGCAGGGCGTAAGTTTCTCTTATTTCTTCTGTTTCGCTATCCCCCGTTGGGTTTCTTCTTGTTCATCTGGACATCCTATACCACGACTCAACGAAGCCCGATGTATAGTGGCCCCTAGTGTGAACTCAGCCACGAAGTCGGCCAAAACCTAGCCTTTGATTGCTGTTCTGGGTCTGAATTCCAGGTCATATTGGCCCAACACTACTGCCATCTGGCTATCCTGCCTGTCAGATCTCCTTACTACAACAGCGATTTCAAAGGATGTTCAGTTAACACCACAATCTTGTGGGCTTGAAAGTAATGGCTCATCTTCTTGGAGGCCATTACTAAAGCTAGTGTTAGTTTCTCCAAGGGTAAGTATCTGGTCTCTGCATCTGTTAGGGTTTTACTCACGTAGTAAACTACCCTTTGTTCTCCCTTTTCTTCTCTGATTACCACTACACTCACTACATGCTCTGAAACCGCCAAGTATAAGAATAGCTCCTCTCCAGGCACTAGATTTAAGAGAACTGGAGTGGTGGTCAAGTATTTCTTCAAGTCGGCCAAGGCGGCTTCACACTCTTTTGTCCATAAGAAGTCTGTAGCTTTCTTCACTAAACTAAAAAAAGGTTTGCATTTGTCAGAACTTCTGCTTATGAACCTATTCAGGGCTGCAGCCCTTCCAGTAAACATCTGGACTTGCTTTGCCGACGTTAAGCTCTTCAACTCCAAGATGGCCATGATCTGGTCTGGGCTTGCCTCAATACCCTTTCTGGTGACCAAGGGTTTGTTTGGTTTGTTTTTGGGAAAAATTCTCTACAAATAAATTTTTAAGAGTAATCAAACCAAACAAATTTTTCCAAAAAAAATCTCAAAATTTTGTTTGGTTTGCTTCTTTCCAAAATCACTATCTCTCTCTCATACACATCAAATCAATCACTTTTTTTAAAACTCTCTCCCCAAAACAATTTTTCAAAACCATTTTTGAAAAAAGGCAAATCAAACAAGTTTTCGTACTTTTTATCTCAAAAACTACTCTACAAACACAAACCAAACAAGCCCCAAGTATCCCAGGAACTTTCCCGACCCAACTCCAAATGCGCACTTCTATGCATTGAGTCGGAGCCGAAATGTCCTTAGGATATCGAAGACTGCTTTCAGGTCGTCCAGATGATCCTCAGGTTCCTTGGTTTTCACGACCATGTCATCAATGTATACCTCTACTGTTTTGCCTATTAGATGTCTAAATATCTTAGTTACCAATCTCTAGTAAGTTGCTCCTGTATTTTTCAACCCGAAATGCATTACTCTGTAGCAATACAGCCCTTTCGGGGTGATAAATGTAGTATTCTCCTCATCTGGAGGGTACATGGTTATCTGATGGTACCTCCTGTAAGTGTCCAGGAAGCTCATCCTTCTATGTCCTGAGGTGGCATCCACCAATTGGTCAATTTTGGGGCGTGGGAAACTGTCTTTGGGACAAGCCTTATTCAGGCTGGTGAAATCCACACAGACCCTCCACTTCCTATTCTTTTTCTTCACAACAACCATGTTTGATAACCATATTGGGTAATTTACCTCTTGAATGGCTCTAGCCTCTAGAAGTTTATCCACTTCGTCTTCTACTGCCTCAACATGCATCAACGTAGGCCTCCTTGCTCGCTGGATGACAGGTTTGGCCGACCTGTCCACATTCAGTCTATGGCAAATGACCTCGGGGTCAATGCCAGGCATCTCGTATGGTGTCCAGGTAAACACCTCAATGTTTTCTCTCAAGAACGCCTCTAATTCCTTTTTCTTCTTCCTCGGTCAAGCCTGAGCTGAGAAAAAAGAAGCGCTCTTCATCCCCTTACTGGACTAAGATCTTCTTCAGGGCTTCCTCACTTTTCTCAGCTAGCTCTTTGCCGACGTCCTCAAGGACCTGCATGTCCTCATCCTCAATCTCTGTTGTTTCTGCTTCTCGTATGTTGTAGGTAGATTTTATTGCTGCCATGGAGCAATTCTTTGCCTGCACCTAATCCCCTCTGACTTCCTCAATTCTATGTTTTGTTGGGAACCGCAACAGCTGGTGCAATGTTGAAGGAACAACCCCCATTACATGCAGCCATGGCCTTCCCAGGATAACATTGTAAGGGGAGTGAGTGTCAATTATTGTGAACTCCATTTTTACCTTTTTGGTGCCAGCCTGCACTTCCAAACTTACTGCTCCCAGGGGCCAGGTTGGCGTTCCGTTGAATCCAACCATTGGATCATTAGATTGTTCTAGATCATCTTGGTGAAGGCCAAGCTCTTTGTAACACCTGACATACATGATGTCACAAGAGCTGCCCTGATCGATTAGAATTCGCTTTACCTGGCACTCTCCAATCTAGAGGGATATTACCAAGGCATCATTGTATGGATGCTGCACCATCTCTAGGTCGTCTTCAATAAAGGACACCATTGGTCCCTAGTACTCGTCTGCCCTAGGTCTCTTCTGCAGGACCTGATACACATGTTACAAGTGTTTTACCTTCTGAGTCTCCCCTCGTATGTCGTTCTCATTGACCTTTGAGTGAATTACATTGATCACTCAAGGTCCGCCTACTTGCGGTTGTTGTGCTGGTGGAGGTGGTGCTACCGGTGCCTGAGGCAGTCTCGCATGCTCCTCCCTTGTCCTGGCCTCATCTACCAGGTCCCTTAAATGTCCCAGTCTTACCAGGTCTTCCAGATATGTCTTTAGGGCTCTGCACCCTTGAGTCAGATGCCCATCTTCATTGTGGTAGGCATAGCGCTTCCCCGAACTTCTTCCCATAAATTCACCAGGAATCTTCTCTGGTGCTCTATAATAGGGCTGATTCCGAATTCTTTCCAAGACTTTGTAAACCAGAATTCGGAATACGGTTGTGACTGCCTATGCAGCCCTCAGTCCTATCTCTTGCTTATTGTATCCACTATTACCTCGGCCTCGCTTCAGCGAGCCATTTCTCTTCTCTTGTTTTGACATATTTGTCATTGGCGTGTCCTCCTCGACTCTCGCATACTTCTCTATTCTAGCCATAAGTTCCTCCATACTTTTTGGCAGTGTTTTTGCCAGTGATTTTCGAAGCAGACAATCATCGTTCAAGTCGTTCTTGAAAGACACGACCGCTACCTAGTGGTTGTACCCTGGTATTCGGTTAAATACCTCATAATACCTTTTGGCATAAGCCCTAAGGCTTTCATCCTCGCCGATTCTCAGAGCCATCAGAGAGTCCACCCTCAACGGCTGTAGTTTGTTTGTCACAAACCTGGCCACGAACATCTCGGCCAGGCCTTCCCAGCTTTTCACAGTTCCTTTCGGCAACTTGTGAAACCAGTCTGATGCGATTTCCCTAAAGGATGAGGGGAACACTTTGCAGAGCAACGGCTCGTTCCCGGTGTACAGTGCCATTGAGTTCAGGTACAAACCAACGTGAAAGTTAGGGTCAGACTTAACGTCATATGTCTGGAATCTCGGCATGTGGAACTTTTTCAGGGCCTCAAATTTGTCCAATTCTACCGAAAACGGTGTTCTCGGCTTGACCAGAGAGGTTACCTTGGCATCTTGTCGCTTCCTCTGGAGGTAATCCCTTAGATCCTCCTTGGTCCGTCTAGGAGCTCGGCTATCAACGGATTTTAGCCTCTTTGGTGCGCTACTCCCCAGTGTCGTTATGAGTCCTCTTGGACCTCTCTCCAATAGTTGTGTCGAAACAGAGTGCCTTCCCTTGAACACGCCGATGTTCTTTAGGGTTAGCTTCTTTGGTACGATGTGTTCTCTGAGAATCTCCCTTCATTGACTCTCCTCGCCCGACCTCCCTTGAAGGCCAGTGAGAGTGTTCCTTGGTCCTGGTGTGCTGGGGGACTGTAGGGACTGTTTTCTGCCCTACTTTCTGAGGCATCGTTCTTGGTCGCTGGAATCGGTGTGTCTTGTAACGGAAACGGTGGCTACATGACATTGTTCTGCATCATGAAATTGACGACCGATTGCAGGTCCGCCAATTTATTCTCCATTCCCTTCATCTCTCCGTCCCTCCACAAGTATCTATCTTTCCACACCTAGAAGTCGTTCTCGTTATAATACCCGCCTCGGTCTGACTTCTTTGGTACGTCGCCCTCCTGGCCGACGTCTTTCTCTCCGAGATTCTGATCCCGAGTTTTTTCATTGCAGTTATCCTCCTCTACGTTAGGGTCAATATGTTTACCACTTCTAGTAAGGATGTCGTCCCCAATCTTCTCTTTCTGTCCGTCGCTGGCCATCTATTCTCCTTTTTTTCCCACAGACGGCGCCAAATTGTGTGTGCTGTTTTCTGACCACACTGCCAAACAGGTACTCAGCTGGAGAACACTGGCAGAATAAATTGCGCCCGAACGAGCTATCACAGAATGATGAGACTCCGGCGATGGTTCGTCTACCCGGGGGCACTCCGACGATCAAGTCAGTACTCAATTATCTCTCAAAAATAGCAAATAGTGCTTTAACTCACTATCCAGGAAACAAAAAGCGTAGCTTAGACCCATGAGGGTGCCTTACTTTTATAGTCAGCACTAACCTGATCCCTACAGAAGCCTAGCTTCCCTTGGACTGTGGTCCAATACTCATCCTGGACTCTCCAATAGGTAAAGATAAACTCCCCAAAAGTTTTATCTTTATTCAGGCTGAGGTTCTCCCTCTTCCTAGGACTCTTATCCCTTACCCGTTCATATCAGATTCCGATATCTTCACAGATAACTTCAGCCTAACCGAGATCATCTCGGCGCCATGACCAAAACACGTAGCACCTTGACTGGCACTTCGGTGTCACTTTGACCACGTATTGTCAATTAAAAAATATACTCCCACACTTGCCAAACGAAATCTAAATCTCACATAAATTAAAAGTCAGGATGCATTCGTAACATGGTCACCATTGACACAATAATTTTTGAGAATCAATTATAAATTCAATCAACACAAATGGAGTCCTACAAAATAAAACTTGAGCCGACAGAAGTGGAGTAATAATCACTTCAGTAGTGGACTTCACTGTGTGATATTTATGGTCGTACTTACTTTTTGTGGTCATTTCTATAATTAATTCTATGTTTGTAGAATTATTACAAATTTTGCTAAATTATGATTCTTTGTTTTTAAAATCACAATGAGAAAGTAGAATTTGCTGATCCAACTTTAATTTTTTTTTCTTTCTTTTTTATATTTAATTGAACAAGCATTGTGAATAAGAAGGCATTAATACATCTATGCTATAAGGATCCAAAAGTTGGAATAATAGTTTTTGAACAGCAGATCTAACCATAACAAGGACAACACAAGAGCATCTCTCTGACATTGGCAACTACATCTCAAAATGTAATAATTTGACAACTTGTTCTAATATTATAAAGGTTATTATTTTATTTTCAAAAAAAAAAAGAAAAAATCTCAATTTTAAAGGCAAAATGTCATATGTGAGAGACTATTATAAAAGAGAGTGTAAATTGACAAATTCGACGATCCCCATCTAGTTGAGTTTTTTTTCCATAGAGGAAAAATGAGATTTGCTCCTCTGAAAGTGATTAATATAATTCTATTTTCTGCATTGGGCAAAGATTTTAGCTAGATAAATAATTAAAATAAGGGAGCTGTTAAGATGTGCACCTTATTAAATAGTGCACATCATGTACACATTTATTTTAAACCATCAGATATTTATAAATTAATCTCAACCATCAAATAATTTAATTGGAAATATTGAATACCCTCTCAACCGGTTACAATTTTGTTCACCGATTGTTATGTTCCACTAACCTCTTCACTTTGTTTTCCCAAAACCATTCTGCAAACCAGTCCGAAGCTCTTATTCGCCCTCTTCAGACATGACTCCGGAGCTCTCTTCAGAGACGACTCCGAAGCTCCTCTTCACTTTTTTCAGACACGACTCCGGAGCTTTCTTTATACACGACTTCGAAGCTCTTCTTCGCCTTCGAAGACTATCCCGCGAACATAACGTGCCCTCGACTTCGCCTCAAGGTATGTCTCTCTCTCTCTCTCTCTCTCTCTCTCTCTCTCTCTCTCTCGCTGCAACTTGTTTCTCTCCCTTTTTCCATCTCCATTCTATGAAACCCTAGACTGAAATCCCCTTCTTCGAAACTGCCCCTTTCATCATTGTGAAACCCCCTTATTTACTGTTGTATGAGAATACTCCTCTGTTTTATAGCGGTATATGTCATTTAATTGTTGGAAATCAAGCCAGAAATAACTTCGCATGTGATAACTCAAAGTGTGCAAGTGCTTTACTATTCTCTCCACAAACTCTTTTCCCTCTGCATCATGTTTAAGCATTGACAAAGAACATTTCAATCCCATAAAGAGAAGTGCTTGAATGTCAATAGGATAACCATAAACACCCTAAAAAATGAATGCCTCCCATTAGGATATGCCAATATGTAGATTCTGGGGAATAATACAAAGCTCTTAAAGTGATTCAATAATTATATATGAAAGAAGAGTGAAGGTACACTCTGCAATTATTACTTTTTCCTTTCTTTTTGTACATTAAAACTGAACCAAGTTTCAGTAAATGATTGACTAATACAGCTCAAGGGTTTATTACTTTTTTTTATCTTTCTTTTTGGAAATTAAAACTACTAAGTGTCAGTAAAGGATTGAATAATAATACAACTCAATAAATATGTTTCTCCCTTTTTTTTTTTTGATAAATAATAAATATGTTTCTCCTTTGATATGTGAATTGGCCTCTGCATTGTGTTATGATGAATGCAATAAAGCAGTGAATTATCTTGACAATAAAAAAAATGCAGTGAATAATCTTGCAATCAGTATTATCAGGACTGAACCAGACTGGCCAGTCATACTGGTGAAATTGAAATCCAGAAAGTTTATTTGAAACACTTTACTCACACATTATTACAAGCAAATCTTATGAAACCATTAAACTTGCCTATTTCAATTGTTAAAACCATTGAAATGAAGCTTAAGAAAACTTAAACCACCATATCTTGGATCACATGAATTGCCATGTCCACTACTGTACCTCTACTTTATCAATAGCTTATAGCCTCTTTATGATAAAAATGTCTTTCAATAGAAACGACCAAAAAAAGATGCATACCCTAAGTACACATGATGTATACAAGAGAGGCCACCTAACCATCCAGGAAAAAAAGAAAAAAAGAAAAGGAAGTCCCACAAATACACTACAAAAGAATCTAAACAAAAAGGAAATGCTCCTAAGCCAAAAGTATAAAAGACGCAACAGGAAAATGTTTACTTCAGTTTAAGCTACATATAGAAATACTCCACATAAACCAATTTAAAATTATTTTGTATCTAATTATCAAGCCATCCAAATGATAGATCTAGAGTAGAACCAAGGATCCAAATGAACATTCCTCACTGGACTAGACCAATATCAGGTTTAGTTCTAAACATGACAGGTGGCGGCTCTAGGAATTCTAGTTAGGGTCGACATTCAAAAACTTATATATATATAGGGAGCTGTTAAGATGTGCACCTCAATAAGATGTGCACATCATATACACATTTATTTTAAGCCATTAAATTTTTACAAATTAATCTCAGCCACTGAATATTTTGATTAGGAATATTGACCACCTCTTCAACCGGTTACCTTTTTTCAAATTTGTTCAGTTTTTTCCCCAAAGCCCCTGTTTTTGAGACAGCACGCAGACACTCTTCTTCGCCCTTGAAGATCATCCCTCGAAGACCATCCCTGCGAACCAGACCTACCCTCGACTTCGCCTGAAGGTATGTCTCTCTCTCTCTCTCTCTCTCTCTCTCTCTCTCTCTGCAACTTTTTTCTCTCCCTCTTTCTCCATATCCATTCTATGAAACCCTGGACCACAATTCCTTTCTTTGAAACTGCCCCTTTCACGTTTGTGAACTGACTGGGTTGGTTTATAAAAATAGGAAAATACCTAGACCGCAATCCCTGGGTTGGTCTATGAAACCCTAGACCGCAATCCCTTTCTCACATTTTATATTTTCATGATTCATTATCAGTGTTCTGTTGCTCTTTCTCGTATTTCTATTTCTTAGAATACTATATTGCAGCTTCCATCTTTTTCATTTTCTCATGGGTAATGTGGAAGATTTTAACATTATATGAACCTTTATCTAACTATATTAATATAAATAGACAGTTTATCATAGTTGAAGAGAAAACATACAGAGAATTTTTCTATTGTGGTGTGGGAATTGGGCACATGAGTTAAAAAAACTAATTTTGTAATGATTTCATTACTTGGTTCTTATGGGTACTTAAGCTAGCCTCACCACTGTCACTTTTTCCCCCCCATTATCACTAGTAATTATTAAGCAAGTTCAAAAACACGTTAGTAACACCTCGCACGAGACTTTATGCATAATGTAAGCCAATTCATCTAGGATGGCATCAAGTCCATCCACAGTGGTCCTTTCCTCCAATGCATCAGCGTGTCCATGCATGCCCTGCATAAAATTAACACACAACACAATTGACCCCTAGCGACAAACTGTGGATTCCAATCCATGCTAGCTCAGGGTTGATTCTTCTCATTCCCCTCTGATCATCATGTTAGTTGGGCTAGAGCAGATCTGCACCAATCCTCGAGTTTTTCTAAGTCAAACTGTGGATTTGACTGACCTGCTCTCTTCTATATGAAAGTTTTAGAACTGTCATTCTCATTCTCATTCTCATTCTCTCACTCTTAATCTGTGCTGTTGTGACCTATATTTTTTCTTATCTTTTTTAGCCTGAAATGTCAGATCTATGTTTGTTTCAGATTTTAGTTTAGCTTATAATCAAGTTGTATGAGGAAGTTTGATGCTTTTTTACTTTTCACAAAATCTTTTGTAGCTTAATTTCGATACTATATTCTTTTCTTCTCCTTCATTTTTTTTTTTTTCCATTTATTTTATGTAACTATTTGTCAATTCACCACATTGGTTTTCTAGGTGCACTGTGGAATGAGGGACAGTCTTCAACCTCCTTGTAATGCTGTTGGTTTGTCAATTCACCACATTTGTCAATTCATCTCCTTGTAATGCTGTTGATCTGCAAGGGATTTGTCAATTCACCACATTTGTCAATTCACCTCCTTGTAATGCTGTTGGTTTGGTTGATCGATTTTTTCTTGGCGTACAACATCTTTATCAACATCCTGTCTACAGAAGAACGAAGGTGCACCAAGTCCCCTATTATCGCTGCTGTCTTTCCTATATTAAAGTCTTTAAATCCCTTGCAGATCCTTGCATGGTTAACTTTCTCCATGTAACAGGAATGCAGTGTCAACTTTCCTGATTATGGACCTCTACCACTAAATTCACCAGAATGGTGCCTTGCTCCATTTGACCCTGAGGGCATCTTAAGGTTAGAGAACTTTCTGACCCATGAACTTTAAGTACTCTTTATCTTATATTTTATTTCTAAGACTGGGGATATCCTCAAGCGCAAGAGAAGTGATAGTCATAAATCATGGCATTCTGATCACATGAAGTATAGTATCTAAATGTTGCCATAAATCTTAATTGAGTGGAAAATCGGAATAGCAATGCCTTTATCTTATTTGATTCCTGTGCAGAGCTGACTTAATCTTACCATTTGCTATTTCAAATGCCCAAGTTGGCATTGGAGGAAAGCAAGCTGGAAATGTACCCAATCTACTCCCAAACACTTGTTCACTTATTCCCAAATAGCATTAGAGATTCCATTATGGTCCAAGACAAATCTTAAATGTTGTACTTTATCTATTAAGGGCCTAACAAATGTTGAATGGAATTCATATTTGTCATGTATTGATATATAGGTATTATGCTATTCAAATCGACCATTTCCTTTTTGGGGGATTGATGTTATAACTTGAACAATTTGTTTTATTTCTACTGAGGACAATCCTTCATTATTATTATCAAAGGTTTAGAGTAATTTCATGGTCTTTTATTATTTAAGTTAATAGGATTGATATCTTTGATAAGGCAGCACTTAGAGAATAGCTCCGCTGCTGTATTTTCTGACAGACTATATTTTAGTCTTGATAATATTATTTTTATATGAAGGCTCTTTGATTAAACCTCTTTTGCTCTAAAATGTTCTAGCTCGTTGATGGCTGCCATTACGTGTGTGAACCATACAAAGGAATTTCTGACTGCTTTGCTCGAACAATTAAGGATGAAAGCATTATTGCTTTGTGGAGAAGCAACACTACCAATGTTATCAGATATTTCCCAACCCAGGTTAGCCTATCTTTTGTTTATATTTGTTAATCTTGCCATTTCTTTTGTTTCGTTTTTCTGCTCTTGATTAGCATGGGAGCAGTTATGTCCACAGTCCAAAACATCTCTTCCACAACCCTGCCTCTCACATGATGGGACAACCCCATGTGAGTGTGTGGTCTGCAGAAATAACAATTGCATAATAATTAGTGTATATATATGTGTTTGCTAACAAAGGGATGGATTGACATCCTGAAATTTGAAAGGAAGTGATGTCTAATCTGGATTTGATTTAGGACCTCCAAACAGCTTCATCCTGTCAGTTTTGGAAGTTTGAATTAAAAATGCTGGCTTGTCGATGTGATTCATTAAGTTTCCGTTTTGATTTATCATTTGTTGACAACCATGTCTTGTTTTATAGAATGTCTCACAGAATTTGCAATTTCATCAATCCTTTTCAGGCCCTGAACTTTGCTTTCAAAGATTATTTTAAGAGGCTGTTTAATTTCAAGAGAGACAAGGATGGTTACTGGAAGTGGTTTGCCGGGAATTTGGCGTCAGGTGCTGCTGCTGGTGCTTCATCTTCTCTTTTTGTTTATTCCCTAGATTATGCTCGAACACGTTTGGCTAATGATGCTACAGCTGCTAAGAATGGTGGTGGAAGGCAGTTTAATGGTTTAATTGATGTTTGCAGCCTCATAACTAATCCCATTATTGGATGATTTCCAAAATTTGCCTGGTTTATTATTTCAAATATTTTTTTGTTGGAGCACGTAATGTTATTATAGACCTTTTCACTTGTCTCCATGTGAAAAGGTGATGATGGAGGATGAATATCACTAGATACTGGCTTGGTCTCAAATCAATTCTTTTGTTATTTTTCTACCTTTTTCCTTTGACAAATGTTCATTTGAATGGAAATAGGAGTTATTGTTTCATATTAGTGCTACTTTGCAATTTTATTACAAGTAATAATTTTAAAAAATACAATTAAAAAAATAAAGATGTAATGGCATTTTTCAGAACCCCACTATATAGGTTTTTTAAAATTAAAAAAGCTATGATGACGTTTTTGAAACGTCGCTAAAAGTTGTCAGGACATCACTGTATCACATTTAAAACGCCGCCTATAACAAATTAACGACATTTCTAAAGCGTCGCTAAAAATTGTCATGACGTCACTTTGCCTTATGTACCACATTTAGCGGCGTTTTTTAAAACGCCGCCTATAACAAATTAGTGACGTTTTTAAAGTGCCACAATGCTATAGCGACGGCCGCGTCCTCAGCGTTTGGTGCTAAGCGTCACAAAAAGAATAAGTGGCGTTTTTGGCACTTATCGCGGTGTTTTTTAAACGCCGCTAAAAGTTGAATTTCCTGCAGTGAGAGACAGACCAGACCTTGGTTCGATCATATTACCTGAACTTCAGCGACTTAGCAACATTAGTAGAAGCTATTTATGTATTTAATTTTATTTTATTTTTTTACATCTCTCTTTTCATTTCCCATCACAAATTCAAGATTCAAACACGATTTCTGATCTTGATAGCTGGTTCTTAAAGGATTTGGATTTTTCATACAATATGCTAGGTTTGATTTATGCATAAATGTTGAACGCAAATATTTTTTTCTTCTTTGGATACCCAAAGCCATAATAATTGGATTCTTTCATCCAATCTGAAATCACCATTCCCCTCTTTATACAAATATAACTGCATCATCTATTGGGACATGAAACTCTTAACTAAATTTTGTTGATATGATCCAATCAGAATCTATGGAGGATGAAATCTCCAACTACCCACAAGGCCTTGTTCTGGTCCCGCGTGGAGGTGGTGATAGTAGTAGTGTTGTAGGCCCTCATATCAGAGGTAGCCGATTGAGGGTTGCATCTGCTATTGGTGATGAGGAAGTAGATGTGGATCTCTTTCTTCTTGGTACAGCAAGGTATGATCATTAAACCAGAATTCTTTTTAACTTTTGCAAAAGCATCCGAAGCAAGCATGCATGATTGATTCTTAAATGCGAAATCCTGTTTACATTTAGTGTGTAGGTGAATTCAAATGGAAGACTGAAATAATTTTAGTCGCTAATTACCTTTACCGATAATTCTTTGACGACGACTATTGCGACCAAATAATTTGGTTGCTAAAACCCTTCGGCGACTAAAAATTAACTTTTGGTGACTAAAAATTTAGTCGCCAAAAGTGAAAATTCTTGTAGTGTATGATTCATTAGTAAAAGTTATGACATTTTGTTAATCTTATTATGATTGTGGAGAAAAAAGTTGTGATTATGATTCATTAATAAAAATTATGACATTTTGTTAATCTTATTATGATTGTGGAGAAAAAAGTTGTGGTTATGATTCATTTTAGTAAAAGTTATGATTTTACTACCAAAAGTTATGATTTGTCACGGTGAATTATAATAAAAAATGTTACGATTCAAATGTTATGATAATTGATTAGAAATAACTATATTTGTTATGAGTTGTCATTATATTGTTATGATTTATAGTGTCTTTGTTATGACACTTTGGTAAATATTATGACATTGTTATGATTCATTGTAATATTGTTATGATATTTAAAAAAAAGTTATGATTCTTTCTGTAACCTGTTACATGACCGGTTTAGCAGGTCATTTTTTATGATGTGGCACGATATGGACCATACAATAAGTGCATATTATATGCCCTTTTATAAGGTGCACATTGTAGACTTTCCCTTAAAATAAATAAAGTTGACTTACTTATAATATTGTATTGCGAATATATGACTTGCTAAGGGCTTAGGAATATAGAGATCAGAAGCTTGAATTTGAACCCTTACTCTAACATCTCTCTCTCAAACGAGTAAAACTTCAGCATAATTTGATTTTCTCAAATGCACTCATAAAAATTTTAAAAATCGCATCGTGGTGGGAAATATTAATCAAATATGTGCTATATATTAATAAAAAAAAATGTTGGAACTTTTTAATATTTGAAAACAAAAAGAAAAAGGTTGAAACACACTAAGGCCTGCTTGTATCGGGCCAACAGACAATCGGGCCCATGAAAATTATAACCAGCCCAGATTGGACCATCATGGCCCAAACCACTCTTAGCCCAACTTACCCAACGCACGCTGCATAAGATAGTACAATCGGCGGCGTGCAATAAAACTTGCCGGCGCACAAGTGCAGTCATCATTACTACTCCCTCTTCTCTTTTCCAAAAGAGAGTGCCCCGGCATAGCCCCAATTTTCTCAGATCGGACCCGTAAATTTTCTCGGGAAAACGAAGTAAAAGAAAAGAATGCCAAGAGAAATAATCACACTACAGGTGGGACAATGCGGGAACCAGATCGGGATGGAGTTCTGGAAGCAACTCTGCCTCGAGCACGGCATCAGCAAAGACGGCATTCTCGAAGATTTCGCTACTCAGGTTCGCTCATTTTCACTTTTTTTTTTTTTTTTTTTTTTTTTATTTTGGATATTTGGTTTTCAGTGCATATGTTTTGATTCGGTATACCTATTATCTGTTTGGTTGCCGAGAAAAATAAGCAAAAAGAAAGAAAACGAATGTAAATTTGTGTTTAATGTTGAAAAGGAATTATAAATTAAGAATTGAGATTTAGTTAAGGTAAATAGTTGAATTAGGCTCAGTTGTGAGAGTGTTATGCATATAAATATAGGTGTACATGTGTAGTTTCTCTGTCTATATTTGAGCCGAGGCTGGAAATTTTAATTTATTTTCTTTTCTTACACTTTCTTAGTAAAGAAATGGTGCAGATTGGCTGTCTGTTTGGATTAATATGATTTTCTAATATCAATTGAGCAATGATATTCACACTCCATTTTTAGACAAAAAAATGGAGAGTGAGAGGACTGTGAATAAATATCATTGTTCTATTAATTTCTCAAATAGGTACTAAATCATCTAACATTATCAGGTTTGTAATTTTGTCACAAACAAATGTGATTAAATATTTAGTTTCACTTTTAAGTGTTACTTCTACTTGGATTTTCTGTTCACAATTCATGTACATTGAACTTGACTCGCATCTATACATTTTATATATAACATCTATATAATAAAGTAGGATGGTTTTTGAATTTGTCCTACACATATTTGTCCTACTAGAACATTTGGACGGCTCAGATCTATTCAAATTATAAAATTACTGAGATATATTTTTCAAAAAATATTCTACATGTACATTTTCTATTTTCTCGCTTCTCTCTCTTACTTTTTCCTTTTCTCACCCATCCTTCTATGATCCCACCTTCCTCTCTCTTTTCTTTTTGTTTTTTTATTTTCTCTCATTTTTATTTTTCTCTATTTGTTTATTTTTTTTATTTTCTCCTTTTTGTTACTTTATTTTTATTCATATTATATGGAAAAGTGTACAATCCCAGAATTAGGAGTCAGATTTTACTATGTGTAGTGGAGATTATATTAATTAATTTTTTAATCCACAAATTAAATAAATATGAACAATTAATTATTATTTTTAAATATATTGAATACCTGATAGACTTCGTAAATTTAGATCTCATATGAATCTTCAACATTTATATAATAAAGCATGATGGTTTTTGAATTTGTCCTACTAAGACATTTGGACGGCTCAAATTTATTTAAATTATAAAACAACGGTTGAGATATATTTTTCAAAAAATATTCTACATGTACATTTTCTATTTTCCCGCTTCTCTCTCTTACTTTTTCTTTTTCTCACCCATCCTTCTATGATCCCATGATCCTACCTTCCTTTCTCTTTTCCTTTTATTTTTTTTTTTATTTTCTCCCGTTTTTATTTTTCTCTCTATTTGTTTCTTTTTTTTATTTTCTTCTTTTTGTTCAATATATTTTACACATATTTCCATATAATGTTTATATGCCTGTAATACACTAGGACATTACGGGCATACATACAATTTTCATATAATTATATAAGCAAAAGCAATATTGTATCTATGCCCGTGAAAATTGTATATATGCTAGGCACATCTTTCTATCTAATTATATATTATATAAACAAAAACGAGTTTTCGTGAGAAGTTTTGTGAGAGCTCCAAAATTTTATAATAAATTTGTGATTTTATCAAATTAAAAAATAAATTTAAATAGTGTTAGGATTACAATTATATTATAATCCTAACATTGTTTACACCGTGCCTTCAGACATACATACAATTTCCATATAATTATATAAGCAAAAGCAGGATTGTATGTATGCCCGTGAAAATTGTATGTATGCCCATAAAAATTGTATGTATGTTAGGCACATCTATCTATCTAGCTATATATTATATAAGTAAAAGCGAGTTTTCGTGAGGAGTTTTGTGAGAACTCCAAAATTTTATAATAAATTTGTGATTTTATTAAATTTAAAAATAAATTTAAATAGTGTTGGGATTACAATTATATTCTAATCCTAACATTATTTACACCGTACCTTTAGGCATACATACAATTTCCTTATAATTATATAAGCAAAAGTAATATTGTATATATGCCCATGAAAATTGTATGTATTCTAGGCACATCTATCTATCTAGTTATATATTATATAAGCAAAAGCAAATTTTCATGAGGAGTTTTGTGAGAATTCCAAAATTTTATAATAGATTTGTGATTTTATCAAATTAAAAAATAAATTTAAATAGTATTGGGATTACAATTATATTCTAATCCTAACATTATTTGAAGGCACGGGCATACGCTAGTCATAAATATTTCAACAATTGAGGCAGAGGGAACTTATAAAAATAAATCTATAAATAAAGGCAGGGGAGCACACATGTAAATGTGGTTTATACAGGTTAGGGTCCATTCTTGACTCTAATTCATGAATTCAGATTCATAAAACTGGTGCATTTCCTGGTGTATAATTGTTACTTAGAATGAATTTTTTAAGGTAATGCCCTCCTCCATATTGTAGTGTAGCATATTCAATACATATGCACTGGAATACGAGTATCCCTTTTCTTGAAGCCTCATTCTTGGCACTCTAATAACATTCAATTGGAACTTTGTCGACTTCATTTGACATTGATGATTCCTCACTACAAATATCTCTTTATAAGTTACTTATCATACTTAGCATCAACATGGTGGCTTGTGATTAAATACACTGAATTGTAAATGCCACAGGGAGGTGACAGGAAAGATGTGTTTTTCTACCAAGCTGATGATCAGCACTACATACCACGAGCTTTACTGATTGATTTGGAGCCCAGGGTTATTAATGGTATTCAGAATAGTGAATATCGAAATCTCTACAATCATGAGAACATATTTGTTTCAGATCATGGAGGGGGTGCTGGAAATAATTGGGCCAGTGGATATCATCAGGTTCATTAGTTTCTCTTTGTCTAGTGAGCTTATCTGGACACTCAACTAATTTGTCTGTGCAACTAGAGATCTTCATGTTGTGAAAGTTGTACACTTAAGTGAAACATATGCTTGCATTTAGTGATTATTTGATTGCCTTGCTTCATTTGTAAAATTATGTTTGATGTTAAACTGAATTTTCAATTATGTAGGAATCTTAAGTATGTGCAAATGTTTAAATTTTTGTAGTGAGATTTTTGTTATGTCCTATTCTTGTCCCTGGAAGGAAATGACTAGCAGTAGTGTATATGGTTATGTTATAGGGTAAATTTGTAGTGAGATTTTTGTTGTGTCCTATTCTTGTCCCTGGAAGGAAAAGACTAGCAGATTTCTTCACAAGTTTTAACAACTTGTTACCACCAAAGAAATATATAATAACTGCTTAAAAGGACAAAATATTTATTCCATAAAACAACACTTTTTCAGGTTTTTTTAGCGAAATCTAAAGTGATCTCATTGATCATGTATTCAGTACTCACTTGTTGTAATCACTTACCTATAATCTACAGCTTAGAAGCGTGAACACCTATAAGAAGGTGCTGCATTTGTGCCAGAGACAGACGCTTCTTGAATACTCCTGGATACATTTTCTGTATAATCTAAACAAGATTTATAATTTTGGAGACCAGGTTGACACTCCTAAAAATGTGGTGGATATACTTTGAACATATTTAGAACTTTGTTTTAGTTAAAAAAGAAAAAAAAAGTGTACCGATAAAAAAATTCAAATTTTCCAATATGTGGTACTGGGTGTTATTGTCTCAAAATGGCTGCCCCTGGATTTGAATCTGTATTTTGAGCTTTTATCATTGCCTTGTTTTGTAATTTTTTTTGGTTGGTCTTGTGAGTCACTAGCATACGTCATACGCTGATGTTGCTATTATTTTATTTTTTTTATCAGGGGAAGGGTGTTGAGGAGGACATAATGGACATGATTGACAGAGAAGCTGACGGAAGTGATAGCCTCGAAGGTTTTGTTTTGTGCCATTCAATTGCTGGAGGAACAGGCTCAGGTCCAGCTCCTCTATAACATTTGTTTATATCAAGAGTTTGGAAAATTAGTTAAGGTTGTGAAATTTAATTATTTAAGATGTATTATTTCAAAGTATATGTTACAATATATGGTATTACTTTTCAACAAATTCCAAATCGATCCATCATTGCAAATTTAGAATGAACTAAATGACACATTTTGTTTATCCCCTCTGCTTAATTGGTAAACTTGGTTCGAACTGAACTTAGCGTACTATAATTATAGAATAAATTAACTTAAATTTTGCATCCATGTGGATCCTTATAGTGATAGTAATGGTCAACGATTTCTTGGCCACCAGAGCTCTTGGTAGTTATATGATAGCACAAATACAATTGCTTTTTTACTCTTGCCAGCGAAATTGTTGAATGGTTTTAACTTTTGGTGTTTTTTTCTTGAACCAATAATTGCTTGATTTTATGTAGGTATGGGTTCATATCTTTTGGAGACTCTGAATGATCGCTACAGCAAAAAGCTTGTTCAGACATATAGTGTATTTCCTAACCAAATGGAGACAAGTGATGTCGTGGTACAGCCTTACAATTCACTTTTGACACTCAAGCGACTTACACTGAATGCTGATTGTGTTGTCGTTCTTGATAATACGCGCTTAATAGAATTGCTGTAGAGCGACTTCATCTTACAACTCCTACTTTTGCTCAAACAAATTCTTTAGTTTCTACTGTCATGTCAGCAAGCACGACCACATTACGTTATCCAGGATACATGAACAATGACTTAGTTGGCCTTCTTGCCTCGTTAATACCAACACCAAGATGCCATTTTCTAATGACCGGATATACACCACTCACAGTGGAACGTCAGGTAAGATTTAGATTCTCATGTTGTCATGTTCATAATATTTCTCCATAATCGATTGATTGATTAATAGTACTTTTGTAGCAGATTAATTAATCTTCTTGTTTTATCTGCTTAGAACTTCTTTAAGTTTGTGTTTCACATGATATCATTTTCTCATCTTTTTAGGGAAGCATTTACTATTTCCTTCTATCAAAGTAGTTTAAATGAAATTGAGATTTAATTCTAGGCCTGGAAAATGATCTGATACTCTTGTGCTATTCCATTTTTTATGGCACCTTAGTAATATCATTGAGAGTCTAAGATTGGTTGAATTACAATTTACAGAGCTTTCCTAACATAGTGTAATGTATATTCATCTGAGTTTCAGGTTGCAAAAGCTCACCATTTATCCATTCAAAAATGTCTTTTACTTGGCAGTGTGGAATACATTTTACAAAGGAGATTATAATATGAGTGGAATAATTTTCATTTTATCATTTATAATTTTAGTGTTGGGACATTGTTTTGTTTTCTTTCACATGTTGGTAATGATAACTAGTGATTGCAAATATGAAGCATGTCCAATTTGACCATGCTAGAAACTAGAAACCGAGGTCATTGAGCTTGGTTTTTCAAGAAAGGAGGAATGATAGTCTTCATGTCTTTTGCATTTTTATTTCACATTCATATTTCCATCCAGTTCTCTCACTGGTCTGACAAGTAAAAGAATGAATAGAGACAAATTTATTTTGGTTTTTGGTTTTCACATGCCATAATAATTTAAAGAGTGGAATAAGATGATTGCAAGTTATTTTTGGAATTCAAAATTTCTGGTTCAATACTCCAATTAGTCTAAAGCTGCAATTGGATCTTGGAAGTGCAGAAGGAAAAACCTTTCAGAGTCTGTAATCTATTCTTTATCTGACTTAAGATTTTGGTGCTTTATAATCATATTTTAAGCATGTGAATTAGGCATTTTTTGGAAGATTTAACCTGCAATCTGATGCAGATATATCCCGTCTTGGCAGGCTAATGTGATTCGTAAAACTACTGTACTGGATGTCATGAGGAGACTTCTGCAGGCAAGAGAAACTTTGTCATATGCTTTTTCAACAAGGGTGGCCTTATTGCCTAGGTAGCCAGGTTGTTTTCAGGGAAACGTTTATTTGAACGGACAAAGCTGCCCATGTTAGAATTTCTCCTGAGGGATCACAGAAGGACATTTTTATCCATTCATCATAAATTGTCCTGGCAAAAGCCAAGGCTTCCTTGACAATAGGGCCACCCTTTCAACAAAGCACTGGTAGGCATGATTCTGACAGATTCGTTTTGCAGACAAAGAATATCATGGTCTCGTCTTATGCGCGGACAAAAGAAGCTAGTCAGGCGAAATACATATCAATATTGAATATTATTCAAGGAGAAGTAGACCCTACCCAGGTAATGATAATTGTTATTATGATTTTTGAAATTTTCATGTGGAAACTAAATCATGTGCTTTCAAGTCTTATCACAGTGATTTGATCTTGCAAGGAGTTGTGAAGGGTATGCAAGTTATTTATTTTAATTGCTCACTCGCACATCAAATTCATTGAGATACGTATTATATTCTTGAGTTGGCATTATGTATTTATTTTTAATGTGAAGTTTGTAGTTTTCTGTTAGGATGACAATGGTTTGATGAGTAACACTTGCTGTCCTCAAATCAGGTTCATGAAAGTTTGCAGAGAATACGTGAAAGAAAGCTTGTTAATTTTATTGAATGGGGCCCTGCAAGCATTCAGGTGTGCCTCGTAAAGTTATTTTTCTGTTATCTTGAACTCATTATTTTCTTTTTTATTTGAAATTGCTGTTTAACTTTTAATTTTCCATTATTGCAGGTTGCTTTGTCCAGAAAATCTCCATATGTTCAAACTGCCCATAGGGTAAGATTTTACTTCTATCTGTCTGTGAGTTCCTTATTTAATTTTTTGTAGGTTTTCTATTCTTGAAAGGTTACAAGAAATCTGAAATTCTTTCTTTGTTTTTTCAGCTTGGTTTTACAAGTTTAAATATTTTATATTTTACATGGTGATGTTCTTATTATGGGAAGGTTAGTTATAAAAAAAAATAATAACCAAGGAAATATGTTGCGTTTTCCATTTATTAGGTCAGTGGACTTATGCTCGCAAGTCATACTAGCATCCGTCACCTCTTCAGCAAGTGTTTAAGCCAGTATGAGAAGTTGAGAAAGAAGCAAGCCTTTCTTGACAACTATCGGAAGTTCCCAATGTTTGCTGTAAGTTACCTACCTCATTACTATCGTAATTATATTTCAGCTCTAGTTAGTCAATGTATTGAAGACTGTCATTGTTATTGATAAATTCATTTCATTTTCTGCTTCCAAAGCTCCGATGTTGTGTTACTAGAAAATGTTAATACCCTAGCGAATTACATATTGGTACACACATTTCGAAACATGGTACACTTTCATTCTAAAACAGTAAATTTAGTGATCCAAAGTAATCCCAAAAGTTTTTAACAATATATTTTCTTAAATGTAACCTTATGGGGGAAAAAAATCAAATAAAATGAACTAAAATCTAAGGTGACTTAAGTTTTAACAAGACAAAAACATCAAAAATGAATATGTATATATATATAAGTTTTATTGGATACCTAATAGTTGAAAGAAAATTATTCTGGAAGTACTTTCAGTTCTGAAGTGTAATACATACAAGTCTACCCTTATTGTATCATATTTTAAAGCATGTGATATATCACGTTCCCATTCCCGTTCTTGTTCCTTTTTCCGTTTCATGTACTAAACGATCCACATTCCATGTAACATAGCTCCAATGTTTTGTCAGATGTTTGATTATCATATATCATTATAAACCGATAATTTTTTTGTACCTTATATAATTACACTCAAGCTCATGAATAACAATCAAATATTTGACCCAAGATGGAACTGATGTTGAAAACTACCCAATTTTTTTAGCAGCATGTCATTGATTTCTGATGTAGTCAACACCTCAGAGAAAACACATGATCAATATTCATCTTTTTGGGCAGGCTTCCTTTACAGAATGCTTGTATAATTGCACATAAGTCTGATTCCAGTATAATGTGAAACATGGACAGGACAATGATCTTTCAGAATTTGATGAATCAAGGGACATAATTGAGAGTTTGGTTGACGAATACAAAGCATGTGAATCCCCGGATTACATCAAATGGGGAATGGAGGTAAATCTCCCTTTGGCCCCTCTTTCTGCTGTCTGTAATTTGTTATAAATCTTACATTAATGGGTTTTATATATAACGAATTTATTCAGGATCCAGACCACGTTCTGACTGGAGAAGGCAGTGTTACAGGAACAGTGGATCCAAAACTTGCAGTGTGAATTAAACAAGTATGTTACAGCACTTGTCCCTAGAAATCACTTGGGCTTATGTGTATTTATTGAAACTGAGTTCTTATTATGAATTGGTTCTCTCTCTCTCTCTCTCTCTCTCTCTCTCTCTCTCTCTCTCTCTCTCTCTCTCTCTCTCTCTCTCTCTCTGTATATGCATTGCTTGTTGAATGTTGATGTGAACCTACGTCTATGCAATTCTAATATTTGAACCTTTTCGGTTTGTTTTTGTGAGATTAATACTACTGATGATCTATTCATGGTACTACCAAGCGGATACCCTTTGTGACCATTTGGACCCTTTTGTGTCAGATTCATTCAAATTCTCATGTCAGGGATACTGAGACATGACTAGATTTCATATTTCTTAAATAAATAAGATAAGATACACACCATTTTCTACCTGCATTTTCTCAGTAGGCTGTGGAAAATGGTGTGCTCATAGCCCGACTCTTCTTAAATAATCCTTTTATTTTTTATTCGTGGTATGGTCAAACCTGAATGAATTGGGCTTGGGTGGACAGTTTTGACATTATAATGAGACTGGTTTGAATACTTTTTGAAATGGCACAAAAACTTGCCCAAGCTTCCCCCTCCACTTCTGATAGTCCTCTATTAATTGACTCCTCGTGAAAGAACTGGAAAGCACCCTTTAAAGTAGTTCTTATTTAGAATCACTTTGATCCCATGAACTTTTTTTCTTATTTTTTACCACACGGTTGAACAATGGTTTCCTCCATAAAAATTAGATTTGGATTATTTACTTTTCAAAGTCTTTTCATTCAAATTGCTATGATGATGATATGTGACTTGCCTGTAATTTACTCATGGCAGGTTTCCCGGAGGGAACATAGTAAAATGGGACTGATACATTTGTGTTCTGGTTTTTGCCGCCATGGTAAACATGGTACATCTCGTTTTTTGGTGTTTTATCTGTTGAAATGAGTGTATTGATTCTTATTGTATATATGGTTTTTAAAGTACTACTCCAGATTTAGGGTTGGTTTGGGATGTCCTAAAAAAGTGCACTTTTTGACTTATTGGTGGGTTTGGGTTGGGTTTGATGTGATGTGTTAGAGAGGTGATGTGATTTAAATAAGATGATGTGACTTAAATAAGATAGTGACTTTTGATTTTTTGACTTATTTAGTACATGCCAAACTAGCCCTTAGTAAGAGATTCCAGTTCATTCAAAGATTCTTGCCATGTATATAGTCATGTCATGCAAGTTATGCGGTTCCATTTATGTTTAGGTAGACAAATTGTTCAGTACGGTATCATATGATGATGAGAGTATATATATATGTTATGGTGTATGCATGTGGTGCGACTGTGTGTCGAGGGATTGCATGTGTTGTCCTCATGGTGTTATTTCGTACATATGGGTGTGGTATGTTCTCATTTTTCTTCCAACATTTGTAGTTTGTGCCAAGTAGTGACATGACAATTTTTCAAAAATATAAGACACGATTGTGACACATTAAATTTGTTATTATATATCAAATATATGAATTTGTATTATAAGGTAATAAAAATATAACACTAATTAACATTAAAAATTCATATATTCTATAACTTCAACATTAAGGTGTCATTCACGTAGCAATTGCATTATAAAGAATGCAAAATAATTATAGAGCATTAAAATATACATGATGTGTTGTCTTATAAATATTTTAAAATATTTTTAAAGTGCACCAGTTGCATTATGAAAAATGCATAATATTGAAATTAGGGGGAATCACTATTCAGTGGAGAGTAAAAAAAATTATAAACACATGAAAGGTGCAAGTCTCACAAGCATAATATTGAAATTAGGGAGAATTATTATTCAGTGGAGAGTAAAAAAAATTACAAATACATGGAGGGTGTAAGTCTCACTTGTACCCTTCCATGTTTCTATAAGAAAAATTTCTTCTGCTCCACTGCACAGTAATTTCCCTTTGTTATTATGAAGATTATTCATCAAGTAAGTTGTGTTTAGAAAATTTAAGAAGTGATGTAAATTGTTGGACATGTTTTTAGAAGTCTTCATAGAGTGTCATGTCTGACATGGATATTTGACATGACGTGTGTCATTGTAATTTTTAATATTTTATTTGTGATTTTTTTTTTTGCTTTCTCTTCAAACTTCATCTTCTATTTGTTAAATAAGATGGTCATGTCTCTTATTGTTGAGTGGACACATATCACATGGTAGGCTAGACCTATTAGATATTGATTAATGCTTGGAAACAGTAAAAAGGGAGCACTATGGGAGCACTAATGAGTTGGCTTCTTCCTTGATGTGATGGTTGTCTCTGTTGTTGTTGGTTTTTTTGTTTTTTTTTTTTGTTTTTAAACATTTTTCAGCTCATTAGAGCTGTTAGAGCCATGTTTTTTAGTGATCTCAAATTAAATATTAGAAGTTATCTAATAGATCTGACTTGTAACGACATATGTCATGACTATTTTATTTTATATTTTTAAAATAAGATGGTTATGTGTTCTCTTTTTATTGGATGAAATCATGTAATTTGGATCTACGTTTTTGCATTTGGGGCCCTCGATGGAAGCCTTTGGGTAATTGCAGCTAGGCAAAATCACTTGCAAAAGTGACACGATCTCAAAATAATTTTTTAAAATTTTAATTTCAAATTGTTTAGAGAAAATATTTCATGTAGCATGTATGTCATGTGGCTTAGGTGATATGGTGAACTCTTTCACTCATTGTTTGTCATGTAATAAAAAAAAATGAGATTATAGTTTAATATGATCGAACACTCAAATATCTTGAGTCGAGCACAAACTCACTTTTAAAATTTCACACCACATTAGTTGAATCTCCAATATGAAGTAAAAAAATGTATCGCATCAGTTTAATCACGTGATATAGACATTACATGAAATCTTTTTCTCTTCCCTCCACACCAATTCTTCAATTAGATTGTTGTTGTAGTAAGATGGTGATAGTGACAGAGACGAGGCAACAGGCAACGGGGAAGAAATGGATGATATACAATACGACTTACAACTTACAAGTGAGAGACGAAAGAAGCTGTCTTTACAACTAGTACCAATTTGTTGAGGATACCCAAAATATTGTTGTTGCCACCAAATCCATGTTTTAGTTATATAGTCATACAATTATATTTTTTTCATACAATTAAGAGATTATTCTTAAATGCATTAACATTTTTTTTATCTCATGAGAAAGTAACTAAAAAAGTCAAGCTTCAAATCACACCTAACCAACCTCAATTATAGCGACCCCGGTCTTTTTCCCATTTGATTATTGTATTCGGACTTATGTTCCGTGGATTCCGTTGTCATATTATTGTCGTTGTTGTCCTTGATTCCTTATTCTTTGGTTATAGGATGTTTTGGGCAGGTTGATTACAGGTTGGTTGAGTCTAGAAACAAATTCTTGATGTTCAGTTTTTGGCTTGCTCGCTCGAGCGAGCTTCTCTTCGCTCGAGCGAGGTCCTTCTTGGTTCGTCGCTCGAGCGAGCATTTCTTGGCTCGAGCGAGGGCTGCGTCCAGTGCTAGACCTGAGGGCAGTGTTTGTTGGCTCGAGCGAGCTTTCCTTCGCTCGAGCGAGATGGTTTGTCTTTGGCTCGAGCGAGCTTCTTTTCGCTCGAGCGAGGTCTGTTTTTGTGTCTGGTCGCTCGAGCGACCATGTCTTCGCTCGAGCGAGCCTGTCCAGTATTTAAACGCAGCAGCAGTTTTAAAACGTCTTTTTTACAATTTTTGATCCAGAAACCCTAGTTTCGAGTTTCTCTTCTCTCAACTCATCTTTTCCTTGGGTTTGATCTATCTAGAGGGCGTTTTTAATCTAGTTCCTTCATTAAAAAGGTAGAGGAGAGTGAGAGCTTTCATTTAATCGGAGCAATTGTTGATTTGGAGCACTTTGGGGTTTTGAGCACCATCTTCTCCTTCTCCTTTTGGGTTCTTCTGTTTAAGGTAGGGATTTCCTACTCCTTGTATACGTTTTAATCCTAAGTGTTGGTGTTTTGGTATGTGGGAGGTAGTTTGGTAATTTTGGGGAAAAACCTTAGGGTTTGTTATAAATTAATTCATGTAATTAATTTAAAGGAGAATTGTGTATTGGTTAAATTCATGAGATTTGGGGAAATTGAGATTTTGTTGATGTAGTTGAATATTTAATCACTCATCTGTGAAATTGATAGATATATATTGTGATATTTATTTCTTGCTTAGAAATAATTGTTTTGGGGCTATCGGTGGAGGATAGCCAATGATTGTTGTAGACCTTGCATGTGGCTTAGGTATAACTGGAATTTAGTCAGCTGTTTGACTGTTGAATTAATACAGAACATTACGTGTATTGATTATGTGTTGTATATGGCAAGTATTAATTATGTTGCATATGCATTTGGTTTTGGAGGAGATAGGGGATGAACTCCCGGTTTAGGGGAAGAAAGGGGATGGACTCCTAAACCGAATTTGTTGGAGGGTTTAGGGGAAGAAAGGGGATGGACCCCTAAACCAGATGTGTTGGGAGGAGAAAGGGGATAGACCCCTGTAGCATCACATTTATGTGTACTTATTGTTAATAGAAGTATTTCTATTGATTGTTGGCATGATACATCACCACCATGTGTATCAGTTGGGAAGTATGGAAGTGAATGTGATTGTGATTGATGTAACACCTGTATGTGTGTTTATTATATTGTAAGAAAGGTTAATCCGATGTGTTATCCTTGTTGAGTTGTTTGGCCAGGTTGTGAGCCATGTGGGTATAAGTGGAAAGTGAGTTGTGTCGTAGACCACGTGTCATAGACTGTGTAGGCATTCGTGTCATAAAATTTGGGAATTTATTATCTTGTGCTAACTATGTATCGGATGTTAATGCTTTAGTTAATTCTTATGCCTGGTTTAGTATTTCTCTACTGGGCTGTGGCTCACCCTATATGGGAACTTCATTTTCAGGTGCAGATGGTTCACTGCCTCCAAGGACTTAGCTTGTGAGGGATTGGAACTCGAAGATTTGTTTCTAGTTTATTTGCTTTTATATGTAAAACACTCAAGCCTAGGGCTTTATTTGTTTTTGAGTTAGACTCATGGATTTGTGTCCAAGTATTGGCTTGGCAAGATGTAAGCCCGTAGGGCATTTATTTTGATGTTTTATTTCTTAATACTCTGATGAATGGAATTATATTCTTGTTTTGATATGATGATGTATGTTAATATTATTTATTATGGGTTTAATTTTGAGGGCGTGACAACTTGGTATCAGAGCGTACCGGGTTCGAATACTTTGGGTACGTGGGAAGTGATTAGTATCACAATGGGTTCGTCTCGTTTGATAGAGACTTAGTGTAATGATTGCATGCTTATATGATAACATGTTTACGTGACTATGTGGGTATGGAATGTAGTTTCTGGGATGTTGATTGGACCCTTGAGTCCCTGAAAGTCTTGTTGGAAAGGCACTTGATCAATGTTGTTTCCAACCGGAACTTTAGTGACGCCTCGGGACTATCATTATCCAGAAATGAAATTCGTAGGTGCTTATGTGATTATGTGCTTACGTGGTGTGATTTATTGTTGTCCAATGTATTAGGACGCGAGTGTCATAGTTTTGGCATATTATTTAGAGTGCTAACGTCCTTGTTTCTTTTATTAGGATGTCAGGACGAGGACGAGGTCGTGGTAGGCGTGGTAGGCAGGCCGGGCAAGAAGTGCCTATACAGGAGGAGATTCCGACGGTTCAGGAGGGTGTTGGCCAGGCCAATGCGGCCGAGCCAGTAGGGCAGCAGGGTTTGGGCACTTTGGCCCAAGAGATAGCAGGGGCATTTCAGGCGTCAGTGGACATTCTGAGGGCTGCGAATCCAGCCCAGGTAGTTCCGGCCCCGGTAGTTGCTGCAGATGCAGGGCCTTCTTTTCTGAAAAGGGAGTTTTTCCGGTCTCAACCGGAAGTGTTTGTTGGTGATCCTAGCGAGCCGCTTAGAGCAGACGAATGGCTCGAACAGACAACGAAAACGTTTGAGATGCTTGGCATCGAAGACGAGGGGTTGAAGGTGACCTTGGCATCTTTCCAGCTGAAAGGGGATGCGGGTCAGTGGTGGAAGTTCACCAAGGGTCGCATTGGAGGTACTTGGAAGGAGTTTGTTGATGCTTTTCAGGAGAAGTATCTGTCTCCAGCTGTTCAGGAGACGTTGAGAGATCAGTTCTGCCAGCTGAAGCAGAATAGTTCATCAGTGGCTGAGTTTGAGGCCTTATTTACTAGTTTGTCCAGGTTCGCACCTGAGTTAGTGGCGTCTGAGGAGCGTCGGTGTATAGAGTTCGAGAAGAAGTTGAGGCGCGGCCTCAAATTGAGAGTTGTGCCGACTATGATTAGGGATTTTGGGCGTTTGGTTGATGCAGCAGCCCATACTGAGATTGCGATGCGGGAGGAGGAGGAAGGGCAGAAAGGCTCCAAGAGGAGTCAGGATGGTCAGGGCGATGGCAGGAGGCAGAGAGGTTTCACTCCTCAGCAGCCTCAGAGTAGCTTCTCTAGGTCTACTTTTCCTGTACCGAGTGCTAGTTCGGGGAAAGGCAGTCAGGGAGATATTACCTGTTTCAAGTGTGGCCAGCTGGGCCATAAGTCTTCAGTCTGTCCTCAGAAGGGAGGAGTACAGAGGGCAGCATCTTCTTCGGCTCGATCACAGAGTCAGAGTCAGGGTAGAGGCCAGTCGCTCTCTTGTTTTCAGTGTGGTCAGCCGGGGCATATGAAGAGGTCCTGCCCGCAGTTAAGTGGCACACCTGGTGCGTCTGGTTTGAGTTGTTTTCAGTGTGGTCAGCCAGGGCACCTGAAGAGGTTTTGCCCACAGTTGAGTGGCACATCTGGTGCATCTGGGTTGAGGCAGACTCAGAGTCAGCCAGTTCAGTCCGTTCAGGCCTCGAGGACTAATCAGGGGGCTTCATCGTCCCATTCGGTGCAGCAGTCTTATGCTCCTAGGGGTGAGCAGGTTGATCAGAGGTCGTCTGGGCGCGTGTATGCAGTTACCGCGCAGGATCTGGTGCCGACTCCGTCGGTTGTGAGAGGTACCTTTTTGTTTTGCAATTCAGTTGCTAGTGTTTTGATCGATACGGGTGCATCTCATTCTTTTGTGTCTGCTGCATTCGCATCTATTTTGGAGTTGGAGTTAGCACAGTTAGCATCTCCTATTTGTGTAGTGTCACCACTTGGGGGCGAATTAATTTTGAAACAAGGTGTTAGGGGTTGTGATATAGAGGTCGATGATCATAGAATCCCTTTTGCTTTCGTGGTTATGCCCATGAAGGGCTTCGATGTTATTTTGGGTATGGACTGGTTATCGTCATACCGGGCATTTATTGATTGCTACCGTCAAAGGGTCACCTGTTGTACAGTTAGCGGGGAACGTTTCCATTTTCTAGGGGACAGGGTTGGTAGTGTTTTGCCACCAGGGTACGATCCGCGAGGGCGGAGTGAGCTTAGTGGTCTACTTGCTAGCCTTGAGAGCAGTGAGTGTGATGAGACCCAGATTGTGTTACCGAGGGTGGTTTGTGAATACCCGGACGTCTTCCCCGAGGATCTTGTTGGTTTGCCACCTCGTCGAGAGATTGAGTTCTCTATTGATTTAGTGCCCGGCACGGCGCCGATTTCTATGGCACCTTACCGTTTCGCCCCAGCTGAGTTAGTTGAGTTGAAGGTTCAACTCCAGGAGTTGCTAGATAAGGGCTATATCCGTCCTAGTGTTTCGCCGTGGGGAGCACCGGCCCTATTTGCTAAGAAGAAAGGTGGTGCTTTGAGACTGTGTATAGATTACCGGAAATTGAATCGGGCTACGGTTAAGAATAAGTACCCTATGCCTCGTATAGATGATTTGTTTGACCAGTTGAAGGGTTCCCGTTGTTTCTCTAAGATAGACTTGAGATCGGGTTATCATCAGTTGAGAGTCAGGGAGGAGGACATTCCAAAGACGGCATTCCGTACGCGGTATGGCCACTATGAGTTTCTGGTGATGCCGTTTGGGCTCACCAACGCACCGGCAGTGTTTATGGATTTGATGAATCGGATCTTTCGGGAATTCTTAGATCGTTTTGTGGTCGTCTTCGTGGACGACATTCTGATTTATTCACCTTCAGAGGAGGAGCACGAGGAACACTTGAGAGTGGTGCTTGAGTTACTTAGAGCCCATAAGTTATATGCTAAGTTTGGGAAGTGTGAATTCTGGCTAGAAGAGGTAAAATTTTTGGGCCACGTAGTTTCTGGGAAAGGGGTGTCTGTTGATACATCCAAGATTGAGGCAGTGCAAGATTGGGTACAACCTAAGAGTGTGTTTGAGATCCGCAGTTTTCTGGGATTGGCAGGGTATTATCGTCGGTTTGTGAAGGATTTCTCCAAGTTAGCTTCACCGTTAACCAGATTGACTCGGAAGGGAGTCAAATTTGTATGGAGTGAGACTTGTGAAAAGTCGTTTCAGGAATTGAAGGTTAGATTGACCACCGCTCCGGTCTTAATTATTCCAGAGAGAGGGTTAGGTTATGCAGTTTACTGTGACGCCTCACGAGAGGGTCTGGGTTGTGTGTTGATGCAAGAAGGGAAAGTGGTTGCCTATGGCTCACGCCAGTTGAAAATTCATGAGAAGAATTACCCTACGCATGATCTAGAGTTAGCAGCTGTGATATTTGCCTTGAAGATTTGGAGGCATTATCTGTTTGGTGAGAAATTTGAAGTATTCTCCGATCATAAGAGTCTGAAATATCTGTTTACACAGAAAGACTTGAATCTGAGGCAGAGGAGATGGATGGAATTTATTGAGGATTATGATTTCGAGTTACACTATCATCCGGGAAAGGCCAATGTTGTGGCCGATGCCCTTAGTAGGAAATCTGTTGGTGACGTTGCTAGTATAGCCATCCGAGAGTGGGAGATGTTGGGTGCAGTTGGGGAGTTTGATTTGCATCTGGGCGAATCCGTTGAGGCTGCGACCTTGTTTTCTGTTGTTGCACAGCCTACACTTGTGACTCGAGTGTTAGAGGCTCAGAGGGGTGATCTTGAGGTAGAATCTCTCCGGGAGAAGATTTCTAGTGGTAAGGTTGAGAAGGGTTTGACGGTGTATCCCGATCTGAGTGTGAGATACCGAGACCGTCTGTTTGTGCCGGAGTCGTGTCGAGAGGAGGTACTCCGAGAGTTTCATCATTCACGCCTTGCGGTGCATCCGGGAGGCACTAAAATGTATAGGGATTTGGGTCGCCAGTTTTGGTGGCGGGGTATGAAGAGAGACGTGGCAGCTTTCGTATCTAAGTGCCTTACTTGTCAGCAAGTGAAGGCCGAGCATCAGAGGCCAGCGGGTTTGTTGCAACCCTTACTTATTGCCGAGTGGAAGTGGGAACATGTCACTATGGACTTCGTTGTGGGTCTTCCTAGGACTCAGCGAGGTAATGATGCTATTTGGGTGGTTGTGGATCGGTTGACTAAGTCAGCACATTTTATTCCTATGCGTGTGAGAGATTCGGTGGATCATCTTGCCGATTTATATGTTCGGGAAATAGTAAAGTTGCATGGGGTTCCAGTGACGATTGTCTCAGATAGAGATCCTCGCTTCACTGCCAGGTTGTGGCAGAGTTTGCAGAGTGCTTTAGGCACTAAGTTGACCTTTAGTACGGCTTACCATCCTCAGACTGACGGGCAGTCAGAGCGTACCATACAGATCCTTGAGGATATGCTTCGGGGTTGTGTTCTTGATTTCAGTGGGTCGTGGGAGAGGCACTTGCCATTGGTGGAGTTTGCCTATAACAACAGTTTTCAGTCTAGTATCGGTATGGCACCATTTGAGGCCTTGTACGGCCGACCGTGTAGATCTCCAGTTTGTTGGGCCGAGGTGGGTGATGCACCTTTGATAGGTCCGGAGTTAGTGAGGGAGACGACGGAGAAAGTTGGGCTTATCCGTAAGAGACTTGTTACAGCCCAGAGTCGTCAGAAATCTTATGCCGACCGTAGGAGGAGACCTTTGGTGTTTGAGGTAGGTGATCATGTCTTTCTAAAAATCTCACCTAGGCGAGGTTTAATGAGGTTCGGGAAGAGTGGGAAGTTGTCCCCTCGATTTATTGGCCCCTTTGAGATCCTTGAGAGGATTGGCGAGGTTGCTTATCGTTTAGCTTTGCCACCGCAGTTGTCCGGAGTTCATGACGTGTTTCATGTGAGTATGCTTCGGAAGTATGAGCCGGATCCATCGCATGTGTTGGATTGGACCGATTTAGTTGTTGATGAGGATGTTTCGTATGAGGAGAGGCCGATTCGAGTCTTGGATAGGCGGGATCAAGTCCTGCGTGGTAAGACCATTCCTTTAGTGAAGGTTTTGTGGAAACATCACGGAGTGGAGGAGGCCACTTGGGAACGTGAGTTGGAAGTCCGTGAGAAATATCCGGACTTGTTTGTGGAATTGTAATCTTGTGTTTGGATTATGTAATATTGTGGAACTTGAGAATTTTATATATGTCTTAAGCTAGAAAACATTGAGAATGTTTGGGTTTAATGTTAACATGTTGAAACTTGCCTTTTTATGGAAGTGGAGTATAACATTTATATATATTAAATGTGTTGTTTATATCATGAGATTGAATATGATATGGAAATTGTTAACATCGAGAAGAATAATGCATAATATTCGTGCAAGTTGAAATATATGTTGATTTATATATACTGTGAGATAGCTCTTGATAAGAGATGAAGTGACCGGTTTTGGGTCAAGTTGTTGTTTATTGTTGTATTTATATCATTGGGAATTGAGAAAAAAATTCATTTTTACAAACTCATGCTTAATTTCGGGGACGAAATTCTTTTAAGGGGGGGAGGTTATAGCGACCCCGGTCTTTTTCCCATTTGATTATTGTATTCGGACTTATGTTCCGTGGATTCCGTTGTCATATTATTGTCGTTGTTGTCCTTGATTCCTTATTCTTTGGTTATAGGATGTTTTGGGCAGGTTGATTACAGGTTGGTTGAGTCTAGAAACAAATTCTTGATGTTCAGTTTTTGGCTTGCTCGCTCGAGCGAGCTTCTCTTCGCTCGAGCGAGGTCCTTCTTGGTTCGTCGCTCGAGCGAGCATTTCTTGGCTCGAGCGAGGGCTGCGTCCAGTGCTAGACCTGAGGGCAGTGTTTGTTGGCTCGAGCGAGCTTTCCTTCGCTCGAGCGAGATGGTTTGTCTTTGGCTCGAGCGAGCTTCTTTTCGCTCGAGCGAGGTCTGTTTTTGTGTCTGGTCGCTCGAGCGACCATGTCTTCGCTCGAGCGAGCCTGTCCAGTATTTAAACGCAGCAGCAGTTTTAAAACGTCTTTTTTACAATTTTTGATCCAGAAACCCTAGTTTCGAGTTTCTCTTCTCTCAACTCATCTTTTCCTTGGGTTTGATCTATCTAGAGGGCGTTTTTAATCTAGTTCCTTCATTAAAAAGGTAGAGGAGAGTGAGAGCTTTCATTTAATCGGAGCAATTGTTGATTTGGAGCACTTTGGGGTTTTGAGCACCATCTTCTCCTTCTCCTTTTGGGTTCTTCTGTTTAAGGTAGGGATTTCCTACTCCTTGTATACGTTTTAATCCTAAGTGTTGGTGTTTTGGTATGTGGGAGGTAGTTTGGTAATTTTGGGGAAAAACCTTAGGGTTTGTTATAAATTAATTCATGTAATTAATTTAAAGGAGAATTGTGTATTGGTTAAATTCATGAGATTTGGGGAAATTGAGATTTTGTTGATGTAGTTGAATATTTAATCACTCATCTGTGAAATTGATAGATATATATTGTGATATTTATTTCTTGCTTAGAAATAATTGTTTTGGGGCTATCGGTGGAGGATAGCCAATGATTGTTGTAGACCTTGCATGTGGCTTAGGTATAACTGGAATTTAGTCAGCTGTTTGACTGTTGAATTAATACAGAACATTACGTGTATTGATTATGTGTTGTATATGGCAAGTATTAATTATGTTGCATATGCATTTGGTTTTGGAGGAGATAGGGGATGAACTCCCGGTTTAGGGGAAGAAAGGGGATGGACTCCTAAACCGAATTTGTTGGAGGGTTTAGGGGAAGAAAGGGGATGGACCCCTAAACCAGATGTGTTGGGAGGAGAAAGGGGATAGACCCCTGTAGCATCACATTTATGTGTACTTATTGTTAATAGAAGTATTTCTATTGATTGTTGGCATGATACATCACCACCATGTGTATCAGTTGGGAAGTATGGAAGTGAATGTGATTGTGATTGATGTAACACCTGTATGTGTGTTTATTATATTGTAAGAAAGGTTAATCCGATGTGTTATCCTTGTTGAGTTGTTTGGCCAGGTTGTGAGCCATGTGGGTATAAGTGGAAAGTGAGTTGTGTCGTAGACCACGTGTCATAGACTGTGTAGGCATTCGTGTCATAAAATTTGGGAATTTATTATCTTGTGCTAACTATGTATCGGATGTTAATGCTTTAGTTAATTCTTATGCCTGGTTTAGTATTTCTCTACTGGGCTGTGGCTCACCCTATATGGGAACTTCATTTTCAGGTGCAGATGGTTCACTGCCTCCAAGGACTTAGCTTGTGAGGGATTGGAACTCGAAGATTTGTTTCTAGTTTATTTGCTTTTATATGTAAAACACTCAAGCCTAGGGCTTTATTTGTTTTTGAGTTAGACTCATGGATTTGTGTCCAAGTATTGGCTTGGCAAGATGTAAGCCCGTAGGGCATTTATTTTGATGTTTTATTTCTTAATACTCTGATGAATGGAATTATATTCTTGTTTTGATATGATGATGTATGTTAATATTATTTATTATGGGTTTAATTTTGAGGGCGTGACATCAATTTTGACTGAGAAGATAATCGAGTTAAACTTGAACATATTTTTTTTACTTTTATTATTTTTAAATTTGAGTTGATTATTCCACTCTTTACAACTCTAGTGCTAGTGATAAATAGGAGAAAATATATAATAGTTGTGTTTGAAAAAATTATTACAAATTGATGAAAAAATTTTAAGATTTTGATTATTGATATTTATAAAATCTATCATTAATTTGTAATATATTTTTTAAAATCTTACTGATATGTATTTTCCCCTAATAAATATCCAACAAACTCAATCAATTGATTCTGTTATCTTTTATTAGATGTCATTGAATTGGTTAGTAGTAATCCACTATTGATTTGCCAAATCAGTCAAATGGTTTTTGTTTTTTTTTTTTTTTTTTTTATTTGTTTTGGTAGGATTACAAACTTATAGAAGAAAAGGAAAAAATTTTTGAAATTTGAAATTTTGGGGATAAAAGGTAATAACGGATAAAAATGAAATTACTCAATAAATCCATAATTCATGCAGCTCAGCCTTTAGGATTACTATGTCAATTCAGTCATTTCAAATTATCAATGAATTGAGAGGCGGCATATGAATTAATTACAATTAAGAGCGTGTTTAGGCATACACTTGAAAAAAGGGATCTGGATTCCTGCTATGTTTTTTTTTTTTTTTTTTTTTTTTTTTTTTTTTTTTTTTTTGTGGAGTACCGTCCTAAGTCTATTTTGATAATTTAAATTGTTCATATTATAGGATTTATCGAGTAGATCATCCGTGTAAAAAATCAAGTTGATTGGATATCTGCAGCCCTATAACCAAAGCAAATTTGTTTTTATAAAAATTAAAAGTTAACATAATTTTCATAAATTTTTAAAAACAATTAAAACCTAATCATGGGGTTATGAATATCCGATTAACTTAATTTTTTATATAAATAATATTCTTGACGAACCCTACAATATAATGGTTCAGATTATCGAAAAACATTTGCAACGAACTCCCACAAAGGAGCACAGTAGGCTACTTGCACAGCAGTACCCCCAAGCCCTTAAAAAAGATAGTAATTTTTTTTTTTTGAATTTTTTAGTTTTATTATTATTTTTTAAATTATATCAAATTTTTTTCAATATGAATCTAAAAATGTACAAAATATTTTTAAAAGAATTACTTTTAACTTTTCTTTGTCATTTCTAAAAAATTTTAAAAATAATTTTATTTTTGATGTCGTAAAATGCAGAAGAATAAATTTTTAAAAAAAATTACAAAATACAAAAAATTAAGGATAAATTATAAATGCATTCATAAAATTTGTTTTAAATATGAATAATTTCATGTAATTTGAAAAATTATAAATATTCTTTTGTCATAATTTTTTATTTAACAAAATTTACTAAAAAATAAAATTTATAACTATTTTCTTATATAATAATAGAATTACTTAAATTATAAATTGAAATAAATTTTGAATATTATTAAAAATTATTAATTAATTTAGTAATTTATTAATAAAATTGACCAATTATTATAAAATTTGAAATGTGAAGGGTCAAAATATAATTTTGAGAACTATAACAATAATTCGTGTTACATTTGTAATTTAAATTAAACAAATAAAATCTGAAGAGTAATAATAGAGATTTCAAATATTTTATCCAAAGTTTTACCAATTACTATGGACCCATGCAACATAAATTTCATGTTAGGTCTCACAAACACTCACGAAGTGCGAGACACACAGAACCCAAAACAACGTTAAAAGGTCCGCCGGTTCTCTCTCCAATACCACAAATCGAAAATATTAAAACCGCCAAATCACACGTTCAACTAAAATCATTGGCCTCTCTCTCTCTCTCTCTCTCTCTCTCTCTCTTGTAATTTATTGTCGTTCGCTTTTCATTGTCTTTGTGCATTTTGATCTGAGAGTGAGAGAGAGAGAGAGAGAATGGCGATGTCAAGGGTATTCACCGGAGTATTGGCGGTGGTGGCAATTGTTTTGGGCGTAGTTTGGCCGTCTGCGGAGGCGCATTCTATGGCCCCTGCACCTGCTCCTGCCAGCGATGGTAAATTTCTCTTCTATGTTTCTGCATTTTCCATATATATATATATGATTGTATTATTTACACAAGCATGAGGTACATCTGAATGTTTGAACATGAAACTGTCAGAGCTGATAATCCTTTGTTTTTTTAACTCCCTCTCTCTCTCTCTCTCTCTCTCTCTCTCTCTGTATGTGTAGAGTATTGTTCTGATTACTTGGAATGATGGAAGATTTAGCTATATTTTCAAAGCATCTTGCCCTATTTAAATATCTGTTTGTTTCTTTTAGCAAAAATGCTTGTACCATGACATATCTACCCAGATTCTTCAAAAAATTATAGAATACATACTCCCTATCCAATCATTATTCATCGTGTTCTCCCATCACCCAACACAATACCTTATCTATCCATTTTCTCCATCAATCACAATACCATAGAACAGCACATGTCCATACTCTTTAACCAATCATCATTCATCATCTCCACCTAGCACAATACCCTATCTACTTGCCTTCTCCATCAATTACAATATCATGGAGTATCATGTGTTCGTACTCTCTGAGGCTACTCAATAATCACCCAAATTTTGCTGAGTAGAGTGAATGTTTCGTGAATATTGAATTAGTGTAGTCTGTGGTGCATATATGAAATGAATTTGAAATATTGTTTTAATTGTTTTTTGATAGGTAAAAATATTATATATTTTTGAAAGAATTTTTTGTTGATTTTTAATTCTTTATTTTATAAATAGGTAGATTTTGTCTATAAATCTGTCTCCATTGGATAGCTCCTAAAGGTAATGCTTATGGTAATTATTTGTACTTTTATTTGTTAGGTTTGGAAAAGTTGGAGAAATTATCAGATAAATAGAAAACAAATTAAAATTAATTATAAATTACTGGATGAGAAAATTATGTCCGCATTGTTATTAAGGGTTATTATAGACCTCTTGAATTATTGAAAAATATCATTTTGACCCCTTAAATTATAAAAGTATAGCAAATCTCAGGGGTGCATTTGTGATTTACCTGTCTGCTGGTCATCTTTGAAAATTGTTTGTTATTTTCTGAAGTATTTACTTCACTCATTTATCTTGGCTGAGCAAAAAATTGTTTAAACACTGCTCTCATGTGTGTAAGATATGTACTTCTAAAATACAAAACAAACAATACATAAAAGAAACAAAAAAAATTTTGTTGGTAATCGCTTGTTCATTTGTTTTCTTGACTCGAGGTGTTTTATTTAGGAAAAATATCACTTCAGTATATGTTTTGAAAAAAAAAATTTATATTAATGGAGCCTATCGTAAGCTTGTGAATGTATGTGTCCAGTTCTGTGAGCTGTTTCTGAATTTCTCTTATTCATTTGTGTATATTTGACCTTTATCAGATTAGTTCATCATTGTGATGACACCTCAATGATAGTGATTTTACAAGCTTGGAAAGGTGGTTTTGTAAACAATTTCTAATTAACAACCATATTTTAGTTTTTTGACCATTCATTGTCCCAGTTGTTTGTTCTATAACTGGTGTTTCTATTTATGTTGTTTTAAGTGGAGGATTGTTCTTGGAATGGTTCGTCGCGGTAGACTCCTCCATTGTTTTTTTTTTCCTTTGTCTTCACTTAGCTCCCTTGTTTTATATAGTCATGTTAAATGTTGTTAAATTGTTTGTTGGGCAGGCACTACAATTGACCAGGGGATTGCTTGTGTGTTGATGCTTGTGGCTCTAATTCTCACATACCTCATTCACCCCCTGGATGCCTCTTCTTCCTTCTTTTTCTGAGTTGTGTTTTTTTTTTCATAGCAGACTAAAATTGAAATAGAGGAGGAAGGGGGAAATGGAATCTGAATTGGATAAAAATGCCTGCTCTTCTTAATCATGGGGCTTGAAGAAATTATTTCAGTGGTTACTCAAACTCTGTTCTTCTTCAGTTTTTTTGTTTGTGTTTTTTCTAGTCTAGATATTATTTTGCTGCAACAATTTTGTTTTTGCAGTTTTCTATAATCCAATTTCATTTGTTCTTCTTATGGGTTTATGTGCACATAATCAATCTTACTCTACCATGGCACTGTTTGGTGGAGTTTTTTTCAAGTTAAAAGTTGATAATTAGAAAGCAGAAGTTAAAAGCATCTCTATTTCAACTTTCAAATAATTAGCTTATTTAAGCTATTTCTACCTAATAACCTATAAACAGAAACTGCTCCAAACAGTCTGTCACAAACTATCAAATCAAAACAAGCTATAATCACCCTCAAAAGCTGTAACAAATAGTCTCGATGTCATATTGGGCCATGTCATAAAAGCCCTTGAAAGATCTTTCTTAAACCCTAAATTTAATTAAGAAATTGGTAAAATGAAAGCCTTTCATGAGTTTGATCTCTAAATCTAGAGTGTCTTGAAAGTTGAAACATAATTTAAAATCCATTTTTGCTACACTAGGGATGGTGTTTATTTGGATTTGGCATGAACCTTGAAATGAAACAATGCTGGAAATAATATCAAGGTGGAGTGAATCAGAGAAAAAATCAATCCTCCAAACGAGTACCTCAATTCCTTTATATTTGCTCTTTCAGTATCACCATCATCTAACAAAAGCTTAAGCTTCACATTTTTTATTCATTGGAGTTGTTTGTTGGATTATTAAATTCAGCATACTGAAATTCACCAAGTCATAAGAATACATTTATTTGACACAAAAATATCATGAGTCTTAAATAATTTCCATTTCCAGAGCATTAGTGTTCCAAATCTGTCATCCCAACTGTCAACATTTTTTTCTTTAAATATTTAAATTAATTTTGAAAATTCAACTAAAATCTCTCTCTCTCTCTCTCTCTCTCTCATCCACGAGTTATTCTCAATAAAATATTTGTCAATTTTTTCAAGCCATGCTCTTGGGCCTCCTTGAGTCCACAGATTGCTTTTCCAAAATTTTCAATCCATTTTTCATTTTCCTTGCCAGATAAACAATTATAGGGAGTAGATGTTACAAGTGAGACTCAATACATTCCAATGGGGAAAAAAAACACTTTCTGAGCCAACTATTCTATCACTGTTTTAATGGTGTTAAACCTTGGTAAGGGAGTATGTTCTTCTCCTTACTGACCAGGGTTCGAATGCCCTACTACTCAAGTGGAAGTCCGACAATTTAGATAAATCGGCTAGCTTTCCCCAGTTTGACTTGTACGGATAGATCTTAAGAGTCCTGCCTTAGGAGTGTTCTGGGAATCCAAAAAAAAAAAAAAAAACCTTGCAACATGTTAAAACGTTTCAAAGAAATTCAATACTATGAGTTGAAACTTAAGCCTTGTGAATCCACTTGAGGTTTATTGTTTCCTTCCATGTGGGCGAATCAATAAAGTCATAGATAAAATGAATAATAATGGTATCATTATTATATTTTTATATTATATTATACTTATCATCTTATTTATCGACCTAATATGATCATATTTGTTTAAATCGATTGAATTAGATGGAATTAGCATTTCTAGGTTATTAGTCCTGAGATTAACAATTCCTAATTTCCTATGCATTGCTTATCCTTTCACATATTTGACTTGCTTGAGGATTATAAAGAGAGGTTCATAAAATCATATCAATTTTATAATTTAATTAGTCCATTATTTTGTCCCATTAAAGTAATAGTCTTCCATATGGAGAATATCATATGCAGATGAACTATTAGACCGAACCTTAATTTTTTTTAGACAAACATCAAATTATGTATTTTGTTGAATTTTTAGTCCAATTCCAAAGTCATGACTGTCCAAACAAACATGACCTATTAATGTAATGAATTTCACCACTAATATATAAACAACTAGATTGATACCTCACATAGTAAAATAAGACAATAAAAATAGATGGTCATTAATTCCAAAACAATTTTCATTGAATTTAAAATTTAAAAAAAAAATTTACAATTTTCAAAGTCTTTTTACACAAAACTAAACACTAACCAATTGTGATTAATGAGGGATAGCATTAACGTTATTGGCAGCCATATTACTTCGCATCCGTTGGCACTTCTGCTAAAAAAGCAAGTAAATTAGGGCACGGTAACATTTGTAAAATTATTGTATAAGACGGTAAGAATTTCAAAATACATAAATTTTAAGACAAAATTGTATAATTGTGAATGCATCGAATACAAAGTATCAAATTTTTATTTTTGATATAGAGAATATTGTGCCTCTAATTAATTGTAATATATACACATAAAAAACAGCTCACACAAATATTTTAAAAAGAAAAAAATTGTTCTCTATTCCCTAAGAAAAATACAAAAATGAAAGCAAAATGCTATATCGAAAAAGGCATAAATGATGGGTCCCGACCATGGTGAATCCCACACTCGATAGTTAACTTTCATCTCACATTTATTCTAAAAAAATTTGTATTATTATGGTGTAGTTACTAGATGGAATTCACATTTTTTTTCACCTATTACTATGATCAACACAACATCTAAAGCCAACCATAATCAGTGACACATTATTTTTTTTTACAGAAGGTTTAGAATACAATAATTGAACTAGTACATTCAAAACATCTAGTCGATACAACCATGACGGAGAACATCTAGACAGATGGAGTTATTCAAGCCAAGAACAAAAAATAAAAATAAACCAAGCTAGAATTTACACTTTGTAAGCGTATCAAAATAACTTAGTAAAGGATACAAAAGCTAAGAAAAATTAAAGAAAATCATTGAACAAAAGTAGTAATAGCTTTATGGATGAATAAATAAAGGCCAAGAATGGTGATTGATCACCCAAAAAAATATAAAAAAAGGTAAAAATGGTGATTCAACAAACTCAATCTAAATGCATCAATTTAGATGGCACATCTTAATATCTTTCTGGATACAAAAAGCAAGTTTCCCTCCTTCAAAGGCAACCACAAAGGTTGTCCTTTCATTGTTTCACACCACAAGACGTTACAACTTCAATTCTTTCCCCCTCTTTTTCTCAACAAGAAAAGAAAATAATTAACCTAAAAAAGACATCAATTTGATTAATGAACACGATTCCCTCAAAAAACAGAAATAAGTAGTTTGTCAATTCATCACAATATACAAAGAATATAAAATATATATTGCCCCATAAAGCACCATGAGCCAACATTTCCGCGAACAAAAGCTAGGTTGCTATGAATGATACGCTCTCCACTTCTCTTTTCTTCGCCTACTTTCTTTTTTATGCGTATGAAGTAAAGGATCATGCAATGTAACAATGATAAATATGAAGTTATATACAATGCAGTAGTGTAGTCTTAAATGTTGAGAGAAAACACCAACCTTTCTCCATCGACTGCATCATCCAAAAACTGAACAAACATACATTTTGTATGGGATTTACAGTTTGAACCTGTAGCAAGTCCAACAATTCCAAATTAGCAAAGGTTGAACAAATGATCTCAAGATCAAGAAGCATAATTCACATGTTTCCAAATTCTTGAAGACCAACAATTGTACATCATTTGACACTATGTTACAATATGCATAGGAAATCTATATGAGCTCTGTAATGCTTATTGTTTTTATGTTAAGTATCACCACAAAGACATCATCACCAGTACCATCCAACTATCTCTTTAAATATGTTCTAAAGCTTTTCTATACAGAGGGATGCAGAAACATTACTCAATTTCCATATGCAACATATTATTGTCCATAAGAAAATAGGAAACGGAAAAAGTAATTGCAAAAAGGATGCAAGTGAGACATGTTATTCTGTATAAGTGAGAACTGTGCAAAAATATTATCTGATCTGTTTCCCACCATAAAAAATAAATAAATAAAAAATTTAAAAAAAAGGTTGTACAAATTAACAATTTTTATAAACTTTTCTTGCTCTGTCAAAAAAAAAAAATTTAATGCCTTGAAATGAGACTTATTATGATAATATAATAGATATTACGTCAATAAAAATTAACAAAAATTTAGACCCCTAAAATATTACTCTCAAATTTACTCCAAATGACATTAGCTGTTTCTTGTTAATTATTGATTTGTTTTGTAGTCAATCAACTAAAACAAAAACCCCTCGCCACATCCATTGGTAAATTTGCACTGCACTCAAAAAAAAATATTAATTTGTATAGCATCAATGAAAAGGTCAAACACATAACCAATTGCAAAACTAAACAGAGTCTTCTTATATAAGGCGGGTTTAACTTTTTTGTTTTTTTTTTTAGACACAATCCTATCATATGAGTTGTGTTCCAGTTTTTTATAGATCCTATATGATTGATTCATGCTAGTAGATCAAATTGATTTACAATTTTGCAATCACATAAACACAACTCTTTCCACAAAATTATGAATTGGTTTGAATGCACTTCAAAATTCCATTGAAATAAACAACAAAACAAAGCATTGATTACTCACCATTTGAACATATAGACGTTGCACTTGGGGACAGCACCACCTTCAATCTTCTTCAAGCTCACTCCATCACACAAAACCCTAACCCCCACCTTCACGGAGCTCCACCAGTCGGCCGCCACCCCAATCCCTGTCCTCACCTCCGTCCTCACCACCACCCTCTTATTCCTCACCCCTCCCTTCAGCTTCTTCGCCGCCGTGCCACTCTCCACCACCACATTCCTCACCGCCACCGTGAACTTCAACACCGTCGTGTTCTTCCTCCCTTGCCTGAACTCCGGCCTCTTCGCCGTCCCCAAATCCACCCCTTCTCCGCTCAATTCCACCACCGATTTCCCATAATTCAACCTCAAAACAGAGTTAGGATTTCTCACCTCGATCCGAACCACCGCTTGGGAGCTGAGGGAAGGGCCGTCTGGACTGGAGGTGAGTTTGAACCGGGAGAATTTGAGGGATTGGAGGTAGAAAACCGGGAAATGAGGCTGGTAATAGAGGTAGAAGAAGCAGCCGCAGACGGCGGCGAGGAGGAGGAGGAGGAGGAGGATGACGGTGGCGTAGCAGCAGCAGAAGCGGCAACGGCGGCGGCGCTTCTTCCTCTGGTGGAGAGAGAGTGGGAGGACCGGTTTTTTGGTGGGCGGTCTGGGGCGGGGGTAGACCGGGGCGTTTGGGTCTCTGTACCCGGGCGGTTTTTGCAGAACCGGCTTTGTTTGGTCCGACATTGTCGAAAACTCGATTGTTGCCTCTGCTGAATTGCAGTGAAATTGTAATGAAATTCAAATAATGTTTCACCAAAAAATGGGATTGAATTGTTTTATTAGGACATTGTGGAAACTTGAATGGGATTGAAATGGGTTTGGGATTGGAGATTTTGATTTTGTTTTTGTTTCTGTTTTTGTTTTTTGGTTGTTGAATTGTGGGGAGGGAGGATTTGAATGGGGAAATGAAGAAGATGAAAAGGGTTTGGGTGAAATGAAGAGATTATGTTTTGGGGGTGAATGAGAGGTGAGATATTGATGATGGGGAAGAAAGAGTGCCCATTGAATTTGAAAGGAAATTGCAGAGAGAGAGAGAGAGAGAGAGAGAGAGGGGGGGGGGGGGGAGTGAGTTGGGTAGTTATTCATAATTTTGAAATACAAGTCTGTCTATTTTATAATATTGTGAGTGGTGAAAAAAATGGATAAGTAAAGTATTATATTGAATAATTAAAATATATAAAGAGATATATTAAATAATAATTAATTAAATAATACAGATGCTTAATACTCGAGAATATTAAACAATTTTCCAAGAGTTGAGTGGTCATTTGGGGAGAGTCGGATCCAATGGATACGGATTTTCTCTCACCACATTTTCTTTTTGTATTTATATTTTAAAATTATTTAATATTATGTCTCTAAATTCTTGCATTTTAACCCTCACTTGGTAAGTAATTTTTTTGAATTTTTAATTAAATTAGTAAAAAAATAAATTAAGTTAATAAAATAAAATATTATATCTAAATCACAATTATTTTATTTTTTTCTTTAAAAAATTAAAAGAAGTCAAAAAAATAATCTAAACAAACTTTTTAATACTAAATTAAAATAATTTAAAAATTTTAAAAATAACGAATTTTCCAAATGAAGCCCCTAAATTTTAGGAAAAATTACCAGTAAATCCTATATGGTAGAAAGTTAAACCATTTAGTCCTACAAGTTTTCTTATGCACCATTTAATCCCACTATCTACATCAGCAACATCAACAACATTATTAACATCATCAAAACATTAACTACATTAGCAACATTAACTGCCCCAATCGACAATATCAAACATTAACAAAATATCATCAAAATTATTCTTCATACATGATCGCGTGTATTATCAATGTTTAATAATCATCATCAGCACCAACATTATTCTTCATACAAGAATATCATAATGCACAAAACCAATGGCAAATATATACGTATATATATTTGCCATATAATCTGATTAAAAGTATAATAAAGTTACTGCAATATACGCAAGGAGGGAAAAGGGTAAACGCAACAGAGAGTATCCAAACAAATTTCTCAAACGGAGACGAATGGAGCCCACTCAAGGGGTTGCCTGGATGGATCAGCAAGTTTTGCCGCCGGCGATTTGAGAAGACGATGGGTAGTCGCCGGAAACAGGGAGATCAGAGAGGATTTTGACGACGGCACGGCTTTGTCCGACAGTGCACTGACAGTGGGAACATCACTGTGTTGAAGAACATCACAGATCCGACATTCAAGAACATCAATATGTTGAAGAACATCACAGATCCGAGATTCGATCCGATTTGAGGGAAGAACATCACTGTGTTGATGATGTTTTGTTAATGTTGATCTGTTTTGATGTTGTTTTGACGATGTTTGATGTTCGAAAATTACCCAGAATTTTTTTTTTCTTTTTCAGATTGCTTTTTTGCTTTGCTGGAATGCCTACACATTGACCATTGTTTGTTTATTGATGTATAATGTATATGTTGATGTTTGATGTATATTTTTTTAGTTTGATGTTGTGATGTTGTGTTGTTAATGATGTGATGATGTTTGATGATGATGATGATGATATTTGATGATGATGTTGTGATGTTTGATGTTGTTTTAATGATAATGTTTGTGATGTTTGATGTTGTTTTGATGATGACATTATAATGTTTGATATTGTTTTGATGATGATGATGTTTGATATTGTTTTGATAATGACGTTGTGATGTTTGATGTTGTTTTGATGATGATGATGTTGTTTTGACGATGATGATGTTTGATGTTTAATGGTCATTAACATTGGAATAGAACCTAACGGTTCATAAGAAAATTCATAGGATCAAATGGGTTACAAGATATAAAGTTGGGATTTATTGGTGCATCCCCCTAAATTTTATACAGTAATTATTTAATTATAATTTTATAGCTTTTTTGTTTTTTCTTTTGATATATATTCGGCGCATAAATTCACGCGCGTGGCTCTCATATGACGACGTGGCGCGCGGGAAAGCTTTTGCCGCCTCTCTGCAACGGAAATAAGTACTTAAATAAATAAGGTAAATTACATTTACTTAAACTAGCCTATCAGCCGTGAACGGGATAATTATAAATATTTATATTTGTGTTAAGTTTTTTTAATATATAAATTATGTCTTTAATGATTTTTTATAAAAATAATTTAACAATTTTTATCACTAATCAAAGTGTATTAGAGAAGTTGAAAATGGTACTGCAGTAACTATACACGGATTGTATCTATAATTATTTATATGAGGGAATTTTAAATACTGATCAAGGAATTTTGACCAAATTAATAAATGCAGACATGTAGAAAGACATGTGGATTGAAAAAAATTAATAAATGCTGATCAGGAAATTTTGACCAAATCAATAAATGTTGAGTTTTTTTTTTTTAAATAAAAAATTTAAAAAAATCAGATTGGGATATTAGAGCTCCCACAAACCTTGGGGATTAAAAACACTCTTTTGCTTAATATATCGTATAGATTATAAATTATTTTTTGTGATTTTAGAAATTATATTATACCCCTTAATATAATTTCATAATAAATAAATTATTTTATTAATAAATCATCAAGTTAATTAATAATTTTTAATAATATTAAAATTTTATTTCAATTAATAAATCAGATAATTTTATTATTGTATAGATAAACAGTCAGAAATTTCACTTTTCAATTAATTCTATTAAATAAAAAACTATGACAGTGAGATATTTATAATTTTTCAAATCATAAGGGCAATTCATATTTTAAACAAATCTCAGAATGTGTATTTGTAATTTACCCAATAAATAAATACAAATTTTAGTTCAATTTTTATAAATATATAATAAATTTTATGAATATTAATAATTAGAATTGTATTTTTTTTTTTATAGAATCTATAATAAGTTTTTAAAATTAAAAAAAAAATTACTTAATTTTGCATGTCACGACCCAAACTTGGTATCCGAAAGTTTGGCCTTGCAACAAGACAATTGCTGAAGTCATAACAATTAATCATATAGCGGAATAAAATAAAAAGGAATCCAAATTTTAATTTAATTATAACAAAAATATATACATTGGAGCTTCTATTAATTTACATTACCAAAACTGAACTATGACTACAAAGTACCTTGTGTCTACCTCATGCACTGGTCCTGAAAGTGGTTAACAACTATAAGCACGTGATAGAATGAGAAATATTATACTAAGAGTATAAGGATATGAAATTCACTATGGATATTACTTAGGCTAAATAGAGATTTGTTTGATAGAAATCATTTTGAATAACAAATATATAAGACATAAATCATATAAATAAAATAATTATAATCACGGTACAAAACATATGTATCGACTCAATAGATGGCTTGTACGAATTCTAGAGACGGCTCTCACAATAATGTAACACTTAGCTTTGTACAACACTTTGCTCCATACCATAGAACAGAACAGAACAAATGTATGGATTCAAGAGGTACCTCGTACAAGTTATAGAAATGGCTCCCACAATAGTGTAACACTTAACTTCATATAGCACTTTACTCTACACCAAAAATCTGAGGGTCAGTGGATTCATGACAACATATGGTCATTTAAAGTGACAATTCAAAGGGCCAATGGTTATTTAAATTTCCCAAGACATGGGACCCCATGATAGTACTTACAAAATAATTGTTCAAAAACACATTTAATAAACAGTTTTATTCATGGGTTTTCCTTTATAAGCAAATAGGGTTCATTTAACAAATAATATATTTAAAGAACTAGTATCATTTGCAAAACAAATTTTACATAATACAGTTTATGGTAACTCAAAATATTATACAACTCGCCTCAAACTTGATCTTGCACTCTCACTTATGACTTCGGCTTACTCTCTCAGATTCCCCTCGTTTGTTATTCTTGTGATTTCATTACCATGTAACTCACCTATTTATAGATAAGAAGACCCTTACTATGCAGCACTATGCTGCTATGTAGTACTGTGCAAGCATACCATGTGGTGCCACTTGGCATCCACGCCTCTCACGAGGCTTCTTGAAAATTATACACAAGTTCTCTATATTCTAGTATGACTCAAAAAATATTACAATTATATTTTTTTTTTCAAAAATTAAGAAAAATATAGTTTGAGGTGTCACATTACAGCACTACAAAAATGTGCACATAAATGTAAATAAAATAAAATAAAAAATAAGTTAAAATGGCAAAGATTCATTTGAGGTGTATTAGGGATTAAGAACATATCCATAATTTGAAGGAAAACTTTTTTTAAGGTTTTTGATATTAAAATTTGATAAGATAAAAGATATATAATATTTTTATAATAGTTAGGGTCTCTCAACATTTTTACAAAATAAATTGGATACAGAAAAATTTCATTATGACATAGAGAAATTTCAATTTTTATAGAGAAATTTATCTGATTTTATAGAAAAATTTTAAAATTTATCTGGTATGATTACAAAGAAATTTTATCGAGTAACCTTAGTTAATAAAAAAAACATATTGGACTTCTCCTATTATTCAAAGTTAGAGAGAGATGTTTCACCAATTTTTCCTAATTTTAACGTAAGGGACATGAACATATATGGTAAAAATATAAATTTTTATCAGCATAAATAGGTATAAAAAATAAGACAAATATATATAAATAGGTATTTTTTAAATAATTCAAATTGAGTTATAAAGATATCTATTGTAAAATAATTTACCTGTTAAAGTGAGACATATTAAATTGTGTTTCATGTTCTTTATGTCATTGAAAGTATTAAAATTTTGAAAAATATATTTTTCAATAAATGTGATGATGTTACTAGACCCATAAACTAAGGCTTGTAATCACACTAGTTATGATAACTTCTTTTGTGATATTTTGTTAACATTTTTAAATTTATACTTTTACACCATATTTTTATAGATATAGACTGGCAAACATTTAATTTTAATTTTTTTTTAAAAATCCAAAGAAGACAAGTTTGTATAATTTTAGATAATCAATAGCTAATACTATTATAATAAAAGTATAGAATTCTAGTAAGCAAAGTCATGTGATGGTCTAGAACTATTGAATATTATCTGTTTAAGATTTCCTTAGTGGCCCTGAAAGAGTGTATTATTATTATGTAACCAATATGATGTGTTCCCCTAACCAAAAAAAGAAATCTCACCCTCAAAATAATATCATAGATTAGACAATCTGCAAGTGATGTATCACCCACCAAATTATTGATTCACACTTAATCGCCATGTTCCAAAATTAAGATTTATTATTGATGTGATTTCTTTTTTTAGTCTTGTTTTTTTCCGTTAATTTTCTCTACTGATTGTTAAATGATTATACAAAAATTGACAACCCACATAGTTTAGAAATAGCCAGCATGTTTTTCATATGTAGAAAGTAGACTTAATAATTAGGTTGAATTTTCCTTGTCAATGCCAGTGCCTAGCCCTTTTAAACACTAAGTGGGGTTTGTTAAATCAATTTTTGCCATTACAAAAAATTAATCATAGAATTAAATATAATCATATGAGGGGACGGACTTAGGAGTGGTCGCCACCCCTACAATTTGCCAAAAAAAAAAAAAATATTCATATGCTACTATTTACTATTTATTATTTTCAAATTATACAGATTCACCCCCTCTAAATTTTATAGAAAATTTAAGTGGTAACGCAACTTACACTTCTATATTTATGAAACATTGGGTTCAAAGTATAGAATTTAACAACTTTGAAACACAACCAAAACAATATGGTTTCTCACAACTAGTGTAGATAAATTGTCATATAATTGCTATATTTTATTTTATAAATCAATATGATTATAGAAAAATATATTTATTTATTTATATTTTTTCATATTATTCACCTTTTATTTTAATAAAAATTGATATTGTTATTTATACTTCTTTTATAGGTTTTTTGTTAATATATATATATATATATATATATTCACCTCGTTTCTGTCAAAATCTCGAGTTCATTTTGCGAGGAACTCACAAAAAAATGAAACTCACCTCATGTAAGAGGATTATGTTTAAAATTTTGTATAACGGAGAAGAAACAAAAATTGAACCCTGACCTCTTAAATATAAGTGTGTAGATAAGTGATCAACCGAGTTACTCCAATTGATTAGGTTGAACTAAACTTGCCTAAAAATGAAAAAAGGGGGGGGGGGGGGGGGGGGGGGAGAGGAAATTTGAGAAAGATAAATTGGAAATTAGGAAATGAAAGTTAATTCTGTTGGACTTTTATTTTTATTTTTATTTCTTGTACCTTTTGAATTGTTTTCAAATTTGTTCTATTTTTTTATTTTTATTTTTAGAGTCCCTTAGTATAGAAGGCAAAATTTTAAAACAAAATTTACTAAAAATAACAGAATTTAGAAAAAACATATTGCTAAAAAACTTTTAAACTCAATTCTTTATCCAAAAAGCTAGGGTCCCAGAATTTAGGACTCATAATTTATCTAGAAATGAGTATGGTGTGTTGGAAATTGAATTGACGAAGAGTGAGGTTCATATATAAAATGAACTTGAGTCATTGATTCAAATTTTGGATAATTTCTAACATTAGCTATTCTTGTCAGCTGTATTTTTTATTATGGAAAAACTATAGTACACACTCTAAAGGGTGTATACCATATACACCTTATAACTAATAAAGAAAATAGTATAATTTCATACTTTTTGAGTTATAACTAAAAAAAATAAAAAAATATAACCAAACACAAAAAAATTATAACTAAATATTTTAAAATAATGCCATAACTAAAGAAAAAAATTGATAAAAAAATAATGTAAATCGTTTCTTTCTCTCTTCTTTATAAAAAAGCTAAAGCAAAAGAAATGTGTTTTTTTTGGTTACCCACCTTCTTCTATTAGGAAATTTGTCACATTAAGAAAAAAAGGTGTTTACTTTATGGGCATGTTTGATTGAGTGGATTAGAGCATGGGATTGGAATTATTAATCCGTGGGCTCAATTATCCTATATTTGTTTTAACATTTTGATTTAGGATTATTAATCCAACAAATTTGTAGGATTATTAGTAATGGGGTAGGGGTGGAATTATTAATCCAATAGATATTAATCCAATTGGATAGTGAATACCACACTAATTTAATAGGATTATTAATACTTCACTATTAATCTTGTGAATCAAACATGACCTATGGATACTGTCTCACAAATTAAGGAAAGGCCTTTTAGGTTGGGCTGTTTGGTTGAATATTTAGAATTTATTTATTTTTAAAATTATTTTGATAAAAAATAAAAAATAAGATTAATTACATTAAATCTCTTTTAACTATTAACAAATATTACGTTATCCTCTTATTTATGAATTCATACATTTTTATAGTTGAGATGGTTAATATGTACGGATTCATCAATGAAAAAAATAAAATGATATTCGTTAATAGTTAATGAGATCTTGGCATAATTATAAATAATTTTATAAAATTAAAAAATACCTTTTTATGTTTATTTTTATCAAACTAATTTATATTTTTTTAATAAAAAAACTCAAAAAATAAAATCTGAAAACTCAATCAAACAAGATCATCCCAAGATTTGGAGCAAAATGTTGAATTGGGCTACAAAAAACTTTGTTTACTTTAAAAATGGGCTTGGGCTGGTTTCAAACCTGTTTAGCAAAGCCCATGTTCTAGCCCTAAATCATCAACCATTCACAGTGACTGCAACCATAGCAAATCTCTCTCTTTCTCTCTCTCTCTAGAGTTCCACAGAGATGGAGTTCGTGAGCCCCGAAGGGTTTCGCTTAGATGGTCGTCGTCCCATGGAGGTCTCTCTCTCTCTCTCTCTCTCTCTCTGAGTAGTTTAAGCAATACTACGATGTCAACTACTTCCATTGGATTATTGTTTGAATTTGTTTATTTTTTAATGATTGAATTTTCATATATTTGTCAACCTCAGATGAGACAGATTCGAGCTGAAATCGGTGCCGTTGCCAATGCTGATGGGTACTAATTTCTTTTTTCTGCTACCATTAATTACTGTTTTTTTTTTTTTTTGGGTGTAAACTTTAAATTTTTGTCTTTTTTTTTTTTTTTTTTTCGAGTCCTACTATTTATAATAATAAAAAAATTGGGTTATATTTCTGTGTGTGTACTTTTTGCTATTATAATTTTTTTTTTTAGTGTCTTCTAGTTTAGTAGGACCTAAAATTAATTTTTTTGTGAAAAAATTTAGTAAAATGAAAAAGAAAAAATCAACAATAAATTTTGGTTTGCTACCATTGATTCATGGGTTTTCAATTTTGTGTTTATTCATATATTTATGTTGAGATAACTGAAGTGAATTGGGTTTAGTCTCACATGTGCTCTGCAATTGCAGTTCTGCTGTGTTTGAGATGGGTAACACCAAGGTCATTGCTGCTGTGTATGGTCCTAGAGAGGTACTTTGACATATTCTTCTATGATTAATTCTCTGCTACATTTAATTTCCATAAAAGCAAGGTTATTTCTAACATTTTATGTGTTGCTTGAAAAAAACTAGTTGACAAGAGGAGTTAGAGAAGTAAATTGCATAACTCATAGTAAAATTTGGGCAAGATTGGATTAGACTGATTTGTAGTGGAAATGTAGACCCTAACTAGTGATATATAGTAATGGCTATTGTGAAAGTCAAATAATCCCATAAAAAAATAAAAACCTAAGTCAAGTTCTGCAAATTTAATTGAAAATTTTGTAAAGGGGTTGAATTGGATAGATTTTGAATCTCCTAATATAAATTGGGTAATTCTCGAGCAGTAATACTTCCTGGGAGAAGTCATCAAGTCTGTGTCAGACACATGTATTGAAATTTCAACACTTAAAATATATCTACAATTGCTTTCACCCCAACTAACCCACATGTGCATAACGAAGCTAAAACTCAAGCTTCCCTCGCCTTCCTAACTCCCCCTGACCTCCAACTATACGAAAGATCAGAAAACTCAATGCTTCTTAAAAGAGCCAAAATTAACTCCCCAAGCTCCTTAGCAACATAATAATGGATAAGGAAATGGCTAATGGATGGTTACAGATGCATCACCAATTCACAAGAGTACGGCATCATCTAATCAAACTATTGATAGCAAGAATCTTCCTGAGTCAACAACCTAGCCAAAATTTAGAGGAAAAAAAAAAAAAAAACTTAGGTGGATTTGGCACCCAGATCCCTTTTCATGGAAAAGAAACCTTAAGAGGGTGAGTAGCTGAACTCAGAATAGGCATGATCAATAAGCTATACCCCCATTTTTCTTCTAGTTTGTAATTGTTTTCCTTTACTATAAATTTTTAGCTCATGAAGAAACCTCCAATTTGGTATACTCATCATTTGTCATGCTCTACTGCCACCATAATATGTGTGCTAGGTATTTACATGCATCATTATATGTGTGTAATTTTGATATCTGTCAACAGCAGTAAATTAGTGTGAAAATTCTTATAATGATTTATGTTTTTTTCGTTTTTTGTTTTTTCAGGTCCAAAATAGGAGCCAACAAATTAATGATCAGGCACTGGTAAAGATCTTTGGTCATTGATCTTTCAAATGTTTGAAGATTATAATTTTCCTGCTAGTTTTCTAATGACACTTTATTGACACTATAGGTGCGCTGTGAGTATAGCATGGCTAATTTTAGTACCGGTGATCGCATGAGAAAGCCAAAGGGTGACAGGTTGTTCTCAATGATTTTTGTGATTAACTGTACATTATTGCTTTTCCTAAAGAATCATTATTTTGTCTAATTTAAGAGCTGAGTATACCGAAAATAGCATGATTTGATGACTTCTATATATCTTCTTTTTATTATTATTATTATTATTATTTATGTGATTTGAGTGTTGAATATCTATTTTCAATACTATTTCTTTTCATGAATAGTGACCATTCATATGATTAGATGCATTATGAATGGGATTTTGTAGTACACTAGAATACCAGAAAGTGCATCCTTTATCTTCTTTGTACATGCAGGCGATCAACAGAGATATCGATGGTTATTCGCCAGACAATGGAAGCATGCATAATTACAAACCTAATGCCTCGTTCTCAGGTTCTACTGCAACCCATAGGGAATGTTTGCTTTGCTATATGAGTTTGAACTTCTTAGTTCTAAAACCTTTTTCCTTTTCCTTCTGCATTTTTCAGATAGACATTTTTGTCCAAGTTCTCCAAGCAGATGGAGGTAAGCTAAAACAGAACTGAGAGTGCAATGCCATGCAGACCAATTATTTAGCCTTTCTATATATTTGCGGAGATTTAGGCCTTGTTTGGTTTATTTTCTGAAATACTTTTTGAATTTTTAAAAATTATATCTGCTCTCCAAAAGGATAGAACTATATAAAAATGACAAGTGCTTTGATTTTTTTTATTTTTATTTTTTCAAGAAATTAATTTTTAGGTTTTTAGAAAAAAATTTGAAACAAGTTTTTGAAAACCAAACTAAACATATAATTAGACTTTTTCTCTTTCTCTTTGAGCATATACCTCAGTGTTACTAGAAAACACCCTAATGATTTACATACATTCATAAACATGGTACACTTTCATTCCAAAATGGTGAATTTAGTGATCCAAAGCGATCCTATAATTTTTTTTTAATGTTTTTCCCTAAAAGTTCTTAATAGGGAAAAAGTCAAATATAATGAACTGAAATCTAGATGGAGTGGAGTTTTAGATTGACAAAATGTAAAATAATGGCCTTAGCTCACAGTCTACCTCTATCGTATCACATTTTAGAACATGTGGCGTACCGTGTTTCGGTTCCCTTTTCTCATACCATAGTGATCTATGTCCTATGTAACATAGATACCTTTAATATAATTGGAATCATTATTGGAACTTTATATGCTGTTTCATTACTTTTCAGGTAAAGAATTTGTCTTTTAAAGTGGAAATCCTCCTCCCTGATTCTGGTATTGATTTCCTGCAGGAACAAGATCTGCATGCATAAATGCTGCGACCTTGGCCCTTGCAGATGCTGGGATTCCTATGCGTGATCTTGTTACTTCTTGTAGTGCCGGATACCTCAATAGCACCCCTCTTCTTGGTGATTACATAAATTTCCCTTTTTCTTTTGACTTAATGTGTTTTTCAAAAAGATTTTCATGTTTTAATGTTTGTAAATATTATAGAAAAGGTTATAATAGTTGGGACTTTTCATCAAATGAGCAGATCTAAATTATGTAGAAGATAGTGCTGGAGGCCCTGATGTCACCGTAGGAATTTTGCCTAAGTTGGACAAAGTGACTCTTCTTCAGGTCTTTTCTATCCTCTAATATTTGTTCATATTTTTTTGCACACAAAAATATATTGTCTTTGGTAGACACAATTTCTTTTTAATTAAAAGTTTATTTGGGAAATTAAATAGTGGTTGGAATGTTTCTAGCGTTGCAAAAGAGCTTGTATATAATTATAGAATCTCTCTCTGTGAGTTATGGAGTTTTTTTTTTTTTTTTTTTTTTTTTTTGAGAGGGGGGGGGGGGGGGGGGGGGGGGAGATAAATAGAAAGAGTCATCTAGTGCGGATGTACGCCTTTGTGCCATATGAATCAACTATTATTTGGGAAAACCTTCTAAAATATTACCATTACTTGGGAAATATTTGTCCGTCATTCATCCAACATGCCTCTATTGATTATGCATCATGGTTTTCCTAGTTTAGATTTGTCTTGTGCCCTACCTTATAACTCATAAATTTATATTTTATGATCTCATTTATCCCGAAGGTTACCTAAATCATGTTTATTTATTGCAGATGGATGCTAGGTTACCAATAGATATGTTTGAAAATGTAATGCAACTAGCAATAGAAGGCTGCAAGGCAGTAGCAAATTACATTCGGGAAGTAAGTACATTTAAACTTGAATTTCTCATACAAAGTCATGTTTTTTAATGTAATCAAGTCATCTTGGTCAGTGCTTGACGATTTCAATATATTTATCCTTCATCTAACTTCATGTTTAAGAGGAGTCATTGCTTGGGCGCTACAATTTCCATGTGCTTTTTAAGATAAGCTATTGTTTTGGTTGACAGGTATTACAAGAAAACACCAAACAACTGGAGTGTCGTAGGGGCACATAGCTTGTAAGCTGGGTAACAAACTTGAGGCCTTACTTTAGATTTCTTTTTTTTTTATTGAAATGTCGATGAGATAAATAGCTATTGTTGTTCTGATTACTGCACCAGTGAACCTTCAATAGCACCTTCCCAAGATGGTCATTTGTTTTTCAAGGGATGGTTATTTTGACTTCTTGTTAATGCTTTATCGGCACTGGTTTTAGTGGCTCAGAAGTTTCCCCTAGTAATAGGAATTTTTCAAAATCAAACAAAAATTTGTAGAATGGTAAGAGACCAAGAAAGAACTTAGATCATACAAATATTAATTGGTTGCCATACTTCTAATTTGCAGGGTTGCAATCTTGGCTTTGTTGCCTAAGTCAGCATTATGAATCTTTGGAGCTGAACTGGACATGAATTTTTCATACTGAGATGAAGATTTCTGTCTTCTCTGTGAAATGCGAATGTTGATTTGATGCGGGTTTTTGCATTCCCAAAAAAAGAGGCCATTTTTTTGGAGGCGAGGACGATATGTTACTCTTCCTAGGGCTATAAAGCTTCCATGTTAGTATTTTTAGTGATTTTATTTTAGAGCTTCAATTCAACGTGGATATGGATGTAGAAGATCTTGGGATGCATCTTTAATCTCAATTTTTGAATGCAGATATTGAATCCCAAATTTTCTTGTGTATCATTTTCTTGTGGTTAAATTTCAGTAACCTCCTTGAAGCTTGGAAAAAATAGTTTGCATAATTATATTAAGATCCTTTAATATTTTAATTTATATAATACTTAATTTTTTTTATTAGTAATTTGTTAGTTGTATGAATAAAAAAACAATAGTCACATATCTTACACTGAAATATATAATTTACCCTTTTTTTTTTTAGGTATCTACACATTTGTATTAATTTTGATCTCTTTAATTTTGTCAAAAGGGAGGTTAGTGTAAAAATGATAGTCATCTATTTTATATTAAAATATATAATTCAACTTAATTTTTCTTGTGTCAGTACACTAACTATATTAATTTTGGTCAATTTAGTTATACTAAAAAAGGGAATAGTGCAATTATGTCAAATTTATAAAATTTATTATATTCTTTAATTTAACCTTTTCTTTTTGTACTAGTCTAAACTTCAAATTGAAATCACCCCAAGGGACGAGTGAAAGTTTGTTCAGTCAGAATTAATTGAAGTGCGCTTAGTTATCCCAAAAAAGTGCCTTACCCTCGAAAACAAGTTTGAGCATCAAGACATGCCACAGAGCCAAAAAATATGGAATTGAAGTTAATATGTCATTAACCAGAACCACTAAAAAGGTTTGATTCTTAGTGTTAAAAATAAAAAGAAAAAAGCGAAATTGGAGCTGCAAAGCAACAAAACATAGGCTTTTTTGCACTCCATTACAGGGGTTTACCATGACCCTATTCAAAGATTTTCACAATCCTAGTCACAATACACCTAAAAAGACTAATTTTTTTACTCAATTCAACTACTACTACATCAAAGAGGCCATGAACTCTGGTGTTTTTGTCATCCCTCATCACAAAAACTTGAAGGCTCAACTCCAAGTTCCAAACGCCCGGTCCATTCCTCACCCGGCTTCAAAGTTATAGGTTTCTCAATTATTGCCCCATCGACACAGAGCATCTGTTTGTACTCATCATCCCCGAAATCTAGCATTGCTTTCGCTTTCTTCTCCCATGGATTCCACACCACTATTTGAACAAAAATAAACAACAAAAAAGGTTAGCATTACAAAACAAAAATTAAGTGAATTGTATAATCTCACCTTTTTCACCATAGATACCTACTCCTAACCACAAACCTTATTATTCTTTAGTTCTTCATAAAATTAAAAACGAAAACTTTCAGCTAAATGCGTGCTAGAGTTCTCATTAGACTAGGGTCGACAAAAGTCCAACACAGAAATGAGAGAAGATCTTGATGATGCAGACGTTGAATCTGTATTTTCCTTGTTAGAGGAGCCCTCATCTGACAATATTCTAGAATGGCCATCAAGATTCCTGTGAGTTTTCTAGAGAAGACGATGATTTTTATTTCCAATATCAGGGAGATTAACTACTTTGATGCATTTCTCTTGATAAACAAAGTAGTTAAATGACTAAGTTTATCTTATGGAATGAGTTGACGTGATTTGATTAAGATTACCATCCAAATCTAGTCAGTTAAATTCTCAAGTGTCCATAATTTTTAAGCTCACTTGTCTTCTTTCCTGATGAATACAATGCCTACGAAATATCGAAGCTTCCATAAAAAAAAATCTTCTTACACGTGAAAAATATGTGTAAGGCATCTTACCAACGTCCGGTAGCCCTTCCTTCCTTATTACATACGTTCTTTTACTTTCGTGATCAAGGACTGCAATAACATTTGGTGAACTAAGATAAACTCGGTCCACCTGCACACACACACGCACACACACAAAAACAATTATTTCAAAAGTGCAATGACAAAATTGCGATATGTCTCAAGAACCAAATCAATTCATTTTCAACTAGTAACATTTCATATCATATCAACATCTATTATTTCTCCTTGTATCGTGTGTTTTCGTGAACCCCTTGAAAGTGGCTTCCTCTTTCTAAAGTTCTTGCAGACAAAACTCATGGTGGTAAAAGATGAAAAAGAAAAGAAGAAAAAAAAATTCTGCTAAAGGTATAGATCACTTATTTTTTTTCTTCTCCATGATCCAATCAAATAACATGAGGGTTTTGCATAACTCTAAAATGTCGGTCTACAAATAATAAAAGAATTCACCTCGGATTCAAAAGTTATGGCATCTCCTTGTTCTGTAAAACGTTTTCTTTGGCAAAGGTTGTCCAGATAGTCGAGTGTTTCTAGCCCTTCAATCCTCACTTCACTGCAGATTAATTCATGTTCATGTAAATACTATTTACCTTGAATGAAAAACTACAAATACACTTCAAAAAGAAAAAAAAAAAAAAAAAAAACGATGTCATTATTTCATCTTGATAAAAATATTGCCATTGTTAAAGAAGAAACTCGACTCAACTCATTCTCTCTATTTTTTCTGCACTCTTTTCGTAAAAAACTAAAAAGTCACTAAAATAGTCAATTGCCAAACAATCCCTCAACAAGTTTTTGTCCAATTTCTTGTAAATGCATTTTTTTTCCCCTCAACGAAATAGTATGCCCATATTGATAGTTAATTTATAAATAACCATAGTTCTTAAAGCAACAAATGCTTGTTAAAGTATGCTGATAATCTAAGTAGCACAAATGCTTCTAAGAAGGTCACGTGTTGCATTGGACACCCATGGCACGAGTACTTATCAGACACATATCCTACTATTTTGAGGGAAAAAAAAAAGACAAAAAACACAGCATACCTAATGTCGGAGACGGACAAGTATGTATGATAGGCAAATGAAAAACTAAACGGCTTGCCATTGATATTTCTAATGCGTGATATCAAGGTCAGTTTTCCATCTGCTGCGAGGGAAACCCTAAGACGAAACTCAAAACTGGAAAAATAAAGAAATTCAATCAGCAACGCACAAACATCACAATCACATGTCTTGAATATACAAATATTGAGAGAGAGAGAGAGAGAGAGAGAGAGAAGGGAAAAAAAAAGAAGTAAAATAAGCATACAAAGGGAAGAAGTAGACTATCAAACATGTTGATCATTTAGATGGAAAATATGTCCTCCAAGAAGAATGAAGTGTGGAGGATATCCTCAACCTATGACTTGATAATACAAAAGCCGGTCTGAAAAACACTAAACATAAAAACAAAATGTCACTTTTTTTTTTACCCAATTCAATAATTGGGACTTTTATGTAGACATCTTAATGTCATTAATCTAAATGACTTGTGAGAATTTCAGCTGCTTTTATGAATCCTATCAGAAAATTTTTAAATGTCAGTCAATTATGGACCATATATTTCTTCTCTCTCCTCTTAGAACTTCTATTTGCAACAGTCTCCTAAAGAATAAAGAGTTGAAATTTTTATGTAAAGGATTGAAATCCTAAAGTGTCCGAGGTCATATACCAACGTGGCCAACACTTCAAATCTTCGTCTGATGGTTTGAGTAGCAAATCAACAAAGGATTTTCCAAGGGAATCATTTGGGTGTAGAGGTGGAGGGTTCTCATCAATAGACCAAATTTTGTTCCTTGCAAATCCATGTTGCTCAAGTGAACCACAGTTTCCAAACTGCACTAGCATCGAACAAAGCGCATCAATAAAAATACTCAAATCCAAACCAATATATATATATATATCAATAGTGTGATTTGATCAGAATTATAAAGGAATGATTGAAGAGACCTGAGGGAAACATATAGGGATTCCTCCCCGCATTGCTTTTGGAGGCTTAAAGATCGCCTACAATCCATCAAAAAACACAAAGTGAATCAATTTCCAAGTAGATATCAAGCAATACTAGTATATCAACTATTTAAGGTATGAAACACTAAATGCAGGACGTTGTTTCCTCGATGATCATCAAATTTTAGTCAAATTGTATCATTTCGTGACGTTCTATTCAGTAACAAATGTATTTAAATGTCCAAACAGAAAAATGAAGTCGGCTAAACAACTTTCATTAGGGAAAACTTCAACCCGCAAGATAAATTATCTTAAACCATCAATCCATATATGGGTTACCGTGGTATAGACCACACCGGCAACCAAACAGGACTAGAGTTGGAAATGTTTGTTCTAATATATGTATAACAACTAACACTTACCAAATTTCATGTACAATTTCAAATAATCATCATTATTCTAACTATATATTATTCTTGAAGTTGCTCATAAATTATTGATTTTTGAGTACCAATCTCTTCATTGACAATCTAGAGTTAGTATTACATTTATCTTAAATAAAATGTCGAACATAACACAACGACAAACACGAGAATATCACAGCAATGAAATGATCAGAAAACAATACCTTGCTACTAGTGAATAGAAGTTCTTCACCGCGGTCATTCCTCCACGAAGTGACTTGACCTCCATGTAAGCTAACCTAGATCATAAACAGAGAAAAACTCAATGATAGAACAAAACACAATTTAAACAACACAACTAGCATCATTTGACACCGAGTTTTGCTATAATGGATCAGAGCTACAAAAGGGAAATGCTTAATTTATCGGTTTAATGGACTACTTGAGTTAAAGAAGGGATGATGAAAAGGATCTCTCACCCTAACCGAAGCCCCTCGTGGGTTCCGGAGTACAACTTGATCAATCCCATTCCAATCCTTTGTCACTTCAATTGCAGCCTTATGATCCCAAATTGCAGCATAGTGTCCCATTTTCAAAAACACTAAAAACAGCTGCAAAATCCAAAAAATTGTGACTCTTTATTAGACTTACAGATTCCCAAACAACTTCCAAGTCTAACATTAACTTCTCAAACACAAAGAACACCAACAATGCAACCGAGGCGCCGTGAGTTCGAAACGCAGAAAGAGTCTCTCCACGTGCAGGGTAAGACTATGTACATCTGAACCTTCTCAGATCTTATAGTGGCGGGAGTGTCATGTACCGGGTTACTCTCCTAAACACCTTTCTTGTGACAAACTTGTGATTTTTTTAATCAAACTAAAAAACCCACCAACAAATTCAACTTTCACAATCTTACTTTCGCACCATAGTCACCAGATTCAGAAAACCCTAAACCTAGAAACTCCTAAAACGTCATTAATGCCTAAGTAGCCTTCAAAATGCAACATTTGTCAACTCTGCAGAAATGATGCAAATCCTAGGTGAAATCAACTAAGAAATCCCCAGAAATTTTTGATATTTGCGACAGAGAAACACAATCATATTGGTGAAAATTTCGCCAAGAACTTAACTTTTCTATCAAAAGAAGATAACCCAGTTCCCTATTTTTGAATCCAAATCTCTAAACTCAACGAAAATCTACCTGAAATCCACTAAGAAATCCCCAGAAAATTTTGATATCTACAACAGAGAGAGACAATCACATTGATAAAAAAAGAAGACAAACCAGTTCCCAATTTTGAATCCAAATCTGTAAACTCAAAGAAAATCTTTTTCAAAGAACAAACTCAGTGCAGTGAAGAACCCACTTGGGGGGGGTCATCAAGATCGAGGATGAGAGCCTTCAAATTTTAAAAAATATGAAAGTTAAACAGTTCTGAGAACAGTCTCATTGCATCGAACGTTTCAAATGCAAACAATGCTCACTCAAGAAAACAACACGAAAACTTGAAAGAAAAACAAAAGGAAAGAAAAATGAATAAGCAAAGAAACTGAAGAAATCAAATGGCTTCGGCTAAGCCAACTATCTAAATAATTATATATTTTTATATATTAATAGAATTTTTACATCAATGGACAGTGGTTTAATATTTCTCTACACGAATCAGACATAAATAAATTCTGTAAAATCTTATATAAATCATATTTATACGTATTGTATGTTCTATTTTGTGTTTAATTTTAAAAAATGATTTATAAATAAAAAAATTTATATAAAAATACATTTAGAGTGATGTATTTGTGAAATGTTAAAGGAATTACAAGTAGTTATCATTGTCGTTTGCCAAAACTTTTTTTAGTTAGTATTTTTAAGTTGCGATTTTTTTAATAGGATTGAAAAGTTCCTTTGTAATTTTTTTTTTTTTGAATTTTGTGAGAGAAAATGTAAAATAATTATGGTTTAGATATGACATTTTATCTTCTTGACTAATTTAACTTATTTTGTCTTTTATATTTTTTTAATCACAACTGAGATAGCCAAACGAAACCATAAGGTCTCGTTTGGTAAGTAATCGTTTTATCCTAAAAACTAAAAAGTTACTAAAAAATCAAAAAATTTATAATTTATACTAAAAAGTCAAAAATTTTATTTTCTCTCAATTTTTTGCACATCTTTTCATAAAAAACTAAAAAGTTATTCTAAGTACCATTTTGGGAACATAATAAAAAGCCACGTTTTTTGACAAAATGTCCAAAAACGTGACTGCCAAAAATGTAACAAAATCCCTTTGGAAAGTGTCAAAAACGCAGCCCTAAAATTATAAATTAGGGCCTATGAAAAAAAAATAAAAATAAATAAATCTCTTATGTTGGGTAAGGGTATTTTGGTCATTTTAATTTGATTTGACACCATAAATAAATATTAAACTAAAAAGTAAAAAGTCAACTTTTTACCAACTTCCCAAATCACTTCCAAAAAAGCCAAAAAGCTTGGTAAAAAGTCAAAAGTCAAAAGTCAACTTTTTACCAACTTCCCAAAATATATAACTTTTTATTACCTCATATTGTCACCCAAAAGTCAAAAAATTACTAAAATAATTTATTCCCAAACGATGCCAATCTCTCTTAATCTTACTTATTCATTTGAATTACTAAACAAGAGATAAATGATAATAAATGGAGATAAATTAATTTCTCTTATAACTCACTTTTTGAATGTATCTAAAACTAAGTATACGAACCTTGCGATGCACGGGTTAAATAAATAATTAAAAATAATTTTAAAATTAAATAATATTATAAAATTTATTCAAAAGTATAGAACAATAATTTAGAATGAATTAAATTTTAAACATTTTATTAGAATATATATTGCAGTTGTCATAATTTAATTAGTAAAGATGAAAAAAATGTAATAAATTAAAATATATATATATATATATGATAAAACAAAAATAAATTTCATTTTATAAATTTTTTAATTTTAGTTTATTGTATGTTAAGGTTTGTCATAAAACTTGAACATACCTTTTAGAAATAAAACAATATATATTGATAAATTCGTTAAAATCGGTCAAAAACTAACCAATTTACACAAAAATTAATAAATTAAAATTTTTACATTTTATTTATTTTAAAATTTAAACTGTTTTCAACTGAAATATATACAACACTACAATATTAAATGGGAATATATGTTTACTTTATATAACTGAAACAATTTACTTTTTTATTCTTTTTCTGATATGGAATTGTGTGAAATAAAATTAACAATTGTTCGGACGGAAAGTTTACTTCGAATCAAACAATATCAATCATTTAATCTTTAATTAAATCAATTTTTTGTTTATTTCGAATCAAATAAATCTAACTAATATATTTTGATAAAACTGCTAAGATCGCGATTAAACCAGCAAATCAGTCTTAGCGATTAAACTAGCAAATCAGTTAAACCAAAAATGGTTTAGCTTAATCGGTTAGGTCAAAAGACCAACCAATTTATATAAAAATTAATTAATTAAAATTATTAAATGTTATTTTAATTTTAAAATTTAAATTGTTTTTAACGAAAATGTGCATAACACTACAATATTAAATAGAAACATAAGATTCATTTTATATAAGTGAAACAATTCACGTTTTTCTTATTTTCTCGATGTGGGATTGTAAAATAAAAGTTAACAATTGTTTGGACGAAAAGTTTATTTCTAATCAAGTAATCAATTGTTCAATCTTTAATCAAGTCAATCCTTAGTTTATTTTGAATCAAACAAATCCAATTAATATATTTTGATAAAACCGCTAAAATTATAGTTAAACTACTGAATTAGTCAATCAAAAAATGAACCAACTTACACAAAAATTAATTAATTAAAACTTTCAAATTTAAACTATTTTGGACTGAAACATGCATAACACTACAGTATTAAATGGGAGTATAAGATTCACTTTATATAAGTGAAATAATTCACTTTTTTTCTTATTCTTCCAATGTGAGATTATAGAATAAATTATATCATAGACTAATTAAAGTTTTTATTTTAAAATTTAAACTATCTTGAACTAAATTATGGACAACACTATAATATTAAAAGAGAGTATAGGATTTACTTTATGTAACTGAAACAAATTTTGCTTTTTCTTCTCCTCTAGATGTGGGATTATGAAATAAATTATAAACTAAATAGATTTTTATTTTCATATTGTTAAATGGAAATTAGCCAATGATTTTTTTTTAATTGTTTAAAATTAATAAAATCAGTATGAGAAATCATGATTAAATCGGCAAATCGATCAAACCAAAAATGATCCAGCCTCTTCGGTTAGGTCAAATGACCAACAAACTTATACAAAAATTAATTAATTAAAACTTTTAAATGTTATTTTAATTTTAAAATTTAAACTGTCTTGAATTGAAGTACACACAATACTACACTATTAAGATTTACTTTATATAAATGAAACAATTCACTTTTTTCTGTTTTTTCCAATGTGAGATTATAAAATAAAAGTTAACAATTATTTGGACAAAAAATTTATTTCTAATCAAGTAATTTCAGTCTTTCAATATTTAATCAGATCAATCTTTAGTTTATTTCGAATCAAACAAATCTAATTAATATATTTTGATAAAATCACTAAAATCGCGGTTAAATCAACAAATTAATCAAATAAAAAATGATTTAAGTTAATCGGTTAGGTCAAAAAACCAACTAAGTTACACAAAAATTAATTAATTAAAAATTTTAAAATTTAAAGTATATTGAATTGAAACATGCATAACATTATAATATTAAATGGGATGAGAATATAAGATTCACTTTATATGAGTAAAACAACTCTTTTTTTTTTCTTTTTCTCCCGATGTGATATTATCAAATAAAAACTAGTCAATGGAGATTTTCTCAATTGTTTAAAATTAAGAAAATCAAGAAAATTAGTATGAGATATTAAAACTCTCGCAGGGCTCCTCACTAAAAACTCTATTTTTCTTATATAATATATAGTGAAACAAACTTTGTTTTTTCTTCTACTCCCTATGTGAGATTATAAAATAAATCTTAAACTAATTAGAATTTTATTTTTATATGGTTAAATGGAAGTTAGCTAATGAAATTTGTTTTAACTGTTTAAAATTAATAAAATTAGTATGAGAAATCGCGATTAAACTAGCGAATCAGTCAAACTCAAAATGATTAAGCCTAATCGGTTAGGTCAAATGACCAACTAACTTATACAAAAATTAATTAATTAAAACGTTTAAATGTTATTTTAATTTTAAAATTTAAATTGTCTTGAATTGAAGTATACACAATACTATACTATTAAGATTCATTCTATATAAGTGAAACAACTCTCATTTTTCTTCTTTTTCCGATGTGGAATTATAAAATAAAAGTTAACAATTATTTGGACGGAAAGTTTATTTCTAATCAAGCAATCCCAGTCTTCCAATCTTTAATCAGACCAATTTTTAGTTTATTTCAAATCAAACAAATTTAATCAATATATTTTGATAAAACTGTTAAAATCGCGATTAAGCGAACAAATCAATCAAATCAACAATGATTTAGCCTAATCGACTAAGTCAAAATTAATTAATTAAAACTTTTAAAATTTAAATTATATTGAATTGAAATATACACAACACTACAATATTAAATAAGATAGGAGTATAAGATTCACTTTATATGAGTAAAACAATTCTTTTTTTTTTCTTTTCCCGATGTGGGATTATCAAATAAAAACTAGTCAATGGAGATTTTCTTAATTATTTAAAATTAAGAAAATCAAGAAAATTAGTATGAGATATTAAGGCTCCGTTTGGTAAGCCTCTCAAATTACAGTTTCACCCATTGATTTGAGTGTGTTGTTTGTTTTGAGCTTTCAAATCATAATTCTACATCCATTTCTCAAAACTCAATTCAAAACATAATCATTATTTTTCAAAACTCATAACCAAACACATAATTCGAAACTCTTTTCAAAACTCAATTTAAATCAATATTTTAATTTTTTTAATATTTTAAATATTTTAAAAATATTTTAATTTTGTTAAGATTTTAAATATTATAATATTTAAATATGTTACGATTTTTAAAATTTTTTTGAATATTTTTAAATATTTTAATTTTAAAATATTATGATTTTAATTTTTTAAATTTTAAAATATTTTATAAAAATAAATTCAAACTCTATTTTATAAAAATATTTTTAAATATTTTAATTTTTTTGTTATGCATTTGGTTATGATTTGAGTGTAGAGTTGTGAAAGTAGTATGGAGTTTCGAGTTATGTGTTTGGTTATGAGTTTTAAAAATAATTTCTTAATTGAGTTTTGTTTTATGTGTTTGATTACGATTTGAGTGTAGAGTTGTTTTTAAATTTAAAATATTAACATTTTAAATTATTTAAATTTTTACGAATTAAATTTTTTGAATAATTATTTTAATGTTTTACTTATTAAATTTTTTAGATTATTTAAATTATTTAAATATCTATGATTTAAATTTTTTGAATATTTATTTTGAAAAAAAATTTATTTCCTTTGTAGTATTTTCAATTAAAAAATTGATTAATGTTATTTTTTGTTAATAATAAATTTTTTTAATTGAATTTTAAAAAGAGTTTGGTTATGAGTGTTAATCAGAATTTTCAATAGTGTGAAAATAGTGTGTTTTGTTATGAGTTATAACAATTTGAATTAAGTTTTGAAAACTCTTTTCAAAACTCATAACCAAACAAATTTTCTTACTTCACATGTCAAATCAAACTTTCAAAACTCAATTCTACACTCAATTCAACACTCTCTATTCAAAAACCATAACCAAACAAATTTTCTACACTCAAATCATAATTCCACAACTCACAAACTCAAAATACAACTCATACTCTCAAATCATATTTACAAAACTCTACCAAACGCAACCTAAAACTCTCACAATGCTCCTTACAAAAAATATATTTTTCCTTATATAATATATATATATATATATATATAGATTGGAGAGATTGCCAGATAGAAAAAAAAAATAAAAAAAATGAGTAGATTATTAATTTTGTATAGAGTCATGCTACGTAGCTCGAAAGCTACGTAGCTCGAAAGCCCCGAAACAAAAACGGTGCCATTTTTTTTTTTTTTTTTTTTTTCAGACGCAGAAACCAGGAGCAGAGGAGGGGAGAGGAGAGGAGAGGAGGAGGGAGGAGGGGACTGGAGGGGGCCTAAAAAATGGAGGGGGAGGGAAGGAGGGGGCAGAGCCGACGAGGGGCGGAGGTGACGCGATCGGGGCAGAGCTGCGACGGCGGAGCTGCGAGCTGCGACAGGCCGGCGGACGGCCGGAGGCGAGCTGCGACGACCCCTCTTCCTCTTCCCTCTCTTCTCTCTCTCTCCCTCTCCCTCTTCTCCTTCTCCCTCTGCGTCAACAATGGCGGAAAAAAAAGGAAAAAAAAAAAACCTAAAGCCCAAAACGACGTCGTTTTGGGCTTTAGGGGCATTCGGGGCCGAAATTTTCGAGCTAAAAAACATTTTCCTTTTGTATATTATCAAAATTGCCCATCTACTTACAAAAGAAATAAAAATAGAAAATGTTATTTCGGTAATATAACTTTTTATTTTTATTTTTTATGTAGTCCAAATAAATTGAAGAGAAATCAATCAGCTTATTTGGTTTTGGATTCAATTTTTCAGAAAATTTTATTTTTTTATTTTTCATATTTTTTTGTTTTCAATGATTTTTTTAATATATTAAGTAATTTTTTTAATTTTAAGACAACTTAACATAAATACACTTAATTTTTAAAAAGCTGAATTCAGAAAACTGAAACTAAACACACTAATTTTTTTTTTTTCTTTCTTTCTTTTTCTTTCTCTCCTAATAAATCATTTCTTTTTTCTTTTTTTTTATTCTCTCCAAATTATCCAAACATAGTGATAGGGAACGATTTACATCAAATAGAAAAGACTTGCACCAACTGCAAGAGACGCTTACAATTGCAAATAAAATTTATTCTTCACAATGTGGGTGTTTGGGAAGTGAGTTTTTATGTAGATTTTATTAGATGTAGATTTTTATGAGATAAAAAATTTTTAGTGTTTGGAAAGATAGTTGGGTTTTTATGTGGTTGGATGTGATGTTTGTGAGAGAAAAAGTGAAATGATTATGGGGTTGGATGTGATATTTTGTTTGGATGTGTTTTTTTTTGGTTTTGCAAAACTTTTGTCTTTTAGTGAAAAAAATGAGAAAAAAATTTGGGAACTTGCTTCCCAAACACCATTGATTTGAGATTTAAAAATAAAAATAAATAAAAATTGTTCTTTATTATCGGTTGGAGAAAGAAGGAAAAATTACATTTTACCCTTTTTAATATTTAATCAATTTTTTTTTTTTTTTTGGTTTTCAAAGTTTTATTTTTTATTTTTTTTATTTTGACCTTTCATGTTCCAATTTTTTTTTAATTTACTTCTAAAACTAACTTATATACAAAATTAGATAAAAAAATGACAAATTGACAATCACATTGTATAAAAATATTTTATTATATATAATTCAAAAATCTGACACAAATTTAAATATTAATATAATAATATATTTTTTATGTTATGTGACAGTTAACGTGATTTTTTTTTAATCTAATTTTAAACATAAGTTAATTTTAAAAGCAAACTAAAAGAAGTTAAAACATGAAAGATCAAAATGAACGGAAAAAAAAACTTCAAGAGTGGAAGTACAATAGCTAAGGGAAAATTACACTAACGGTCCCTATAGTTTGGGATTCGTGTCACTTTGATCATTCACTTTTCAATTGTAACACATTTGATCCTGAATTTTAAATCTTGTTTTAAATAAGGACAATTGAAAATACCATTACTCAATTTTAAAGATAAAGTCATCAATTTGATAAAATATAAACTAATTTGACAAAAATAAATGTCAATTTTTTTTAAAAAAAAATTCAAGAATAATTTCTATCCACCAAAGATAAAATTATGTAAAATTGATAAATCTTTTAGACATTTATTTATTTATTTTTATTATGTATTTGGATGATAATCATGTAATGGGCAGTTGTTAGGCTTTTAATATGTAATCGATATATTTAATATATGAAATGTTTTTAGTTTTGGATTTTTTGATTTAATGGATTAGTTTAATAATAATATCAAAGTTGCCATCATATTTGACTTTTGGAAAAATAAAACTAATTTAATGAAAATAAAAACAACCACCATTAGATGATCATCATATAAACACATAATAAAAATTAATTTGGTAAAAAAATAAATAAATTTCTAAAAAATTTATCAATTTACATAATTTTATTTAGTGGGTAGAAATAATTTTTAAAAATTAAAAAATATTTTTTTGACATTTATTTTTATCAAATTAGTTTATATTTTATCAAATTGACTACTTTGTCCTTGAAATTGAGCAATGATATCTTCAATTGTTCTTATTTGGAATAAGATTTAAAATTCAGAGTTAAATATTTTACAATTAAAAAGTCAGAGATCAAAATAATACAAGACCTAAACTATAGGAATCGTTAGTGTAATTCGCCTCAAAGTAAAAAATAAGTGATAAAAATTTACCCGAGAAAAGAACGGAGAGGAGATGAAAAATTATTTGGTGCTAGAGTATCTATGTCCAAAACAACAAAAATTAATTGTTTGATTCTAATTTTTTGAATTTAATTTTTTAAAAATTAATTTTTTTATTTTTTGTAATTTTTTTAATACTTTAATTAATTTTTTTCTTACTTTTTAGATGCACCTAACCTAAATGTACATAAAAAGTAAAATATTTGTATAAAAATATTTTAAAAATTAATAAATACACAAGAATATGAAAATTTACTAAATTTTTATATATTTTTTATATTTTGATATTTAGTGATTTTTTTTAAAAAAATCACAAATATTATGCATTTTAATTGTATTTATATTAAATGTATTTAAAAATTTTAAAAATATTTAAAAAATCGTGAAAATAAAAATTACAAAAAATAAAAAATTTAATTTTCAAAAAAATAAATTTAAAAAATTGGAATCAAACAAGTGGATAAGTTTTACTCTCTCTCTCTATTAATCACATTCATGTGACGGTGCCTTGAAGCACTAAATAACTTCTCCCAAGAGACACAGGAAGTACATGTGATTGTACAAACAGTCAAAGTTCGAATTATGACAAGTTTTTTTTAAAAAATTTTTAGAAAAATATTTTAGATCACAAATTTGTTTTTGTAATTGCAGAAGTAATTGGTAGTTCGAAAGAGAGGCCCCCGAATCTCCCCGAATTCAAAAAGGACGTCATTTCGTCGTTTTGATTTTTTTTTTTTTTTTTTTTAGAAGAAGAAAATCAGAAGAAGAGAAGGAAGAAGAAGAAGAAGAAGGAGGAGGAGAACGGGAAGAAGAAGAACTGAAGGGGCCAACAAAATCAGGCTGGAGGCGAAGGCGGGGGCGGGGGCGGAGGCGGAGGCAAAGGCAAGGGGCGGGGGCGCGGCTGCGACGAAGCGACGGCAGGCAACGATCGGGCGGAGGCGACGGCGGGCGGAGGGCTGTCATAGCTGTCATCTCCTCCTCTTCCCCTCTCTTCTCTTTCTCTCTCTCTTTCTCTTTCTCTTCTAAATTTGTGGGGGGATAAATTTGTGGGGAAAAATCATTTTTCTTGTAATTATATTCACAATTACCGTATATGTTAATTTTTGATTTATTATATATTTAATAATAAGGGGCTTTACCTTCTTGTTACATCATTACGAATAAATTTATAAATTAAAAAATATGAATATCTAGTATTGTTCATTGTTTGGTAGTTTTAAAACATGGATCTTGCTAAAGTATCTGTAGGATATAAATAAATGATAAAAAATTAAAACAGTACAAGATATTTTTTTATTAAGTTCAATATACTTTTCTTAAACTCAATATACTTTTTAATATTTTTATATATTTTTAAGATACTTTATAAATATTTCTTAACATTAAACAATACATAGAGAACACTGATTAACATTTTACTTCACACCATTTATTTTATGACAATTGTTATATCACCTCCCAAAAATCAATTTAAAACTAGTCTCACTATTCTAATCAATAAAAATTAAATTAAAACATCACATAAACTTATTCCATGATCACTAAATAATATTCCAACAAAAAAGAGAGAAGTTATTTAGTGATTTAAGAGTATTACTCTACATCACACAAATCAGGACACTCGTCATGCTATCTTTTCATAAGAGACAAAGAGTGATGAGATTCACTATTTTAACTAATAAAATACATGTTGAAGCACCATTTAAGTTTACCCTCAAGCAAACTATGGGTTGTTTTGGGAAATTGGTAAAAAGTTGGCTTTTGGCTTTTTATGAAGTTTTTTGGCTTTTTTGAAAGTGATTTGGGAAGTTGGTAAAAAGCTGACTTTTTTATTTTTGATTTAATATTTTTGAAAAATGTCACATCACTCCAAAATTACCAAAATATCCCTACTTAACATTTAGTTTTTACTTTTTCAGTTTTTTTTCTCAATGGCCCAAACGGTAATTTCAAGCTGGCGTTTTCAGAAGTTGCCAAATGCAGTTCCTAGCGTTTTGGGCAGCTGGCTTTTTTGGAGCATGGACCCAAAACGTGGCGTTTTGGGTTGCTTCCCAAAACGGCACTATAATTTCTATAAATAAAAAAAAGAAAAATGGTTTTGATTGGAGTAATGAATGACTCAACAAGGGTACAATTTACAAACGAGTAGTGATAGAGAGTTTTAATACTAAAGTTCTAACATGAGCTTTAGTGAAATGTCAAATAAAAATAAAAAATAAAAAAATTTAAAACATTACATCATCACGTGAAACTCATCATTAGAGATCTATCAAAATTCTTAAATTATGGCTCCCAAATATTATTATTTACAATCAGGGTATGCTCATTTGATGATGACAATGAGGTCAAACCTTTATCCACATGAATTTCCACATAGATCTACCAAATTCGTAGCATTCATTCGTGCATTTAATTGTTCCCACCGATGAACAAGCTCCTGGCTTTAAATTTGATTTGAAATTTACGCTTTATTTGTTTGGGGTGAAATTTTTTATTTTTTAATATTTATTATAATAAAAAATAAAAATCAATGAAAATTATTTTGTATAATTAATAAGTCTATTTAAATAAAAAATATTTTTTTACTTTTAAAAGACGAAAACGTTTTTCAAATTAAAATATTTTTAGTATCATCACACTCTCACTCTCACATCCATTACCACACTGCCATCACGACAGCATCACCATCATCGTCGCTATCATCGTCATTGTTGCCACCACTGCCTCCGTCTCTAATACTTTGTTCCATCACCACCACCACCTAACATAAAAAAAAATAATAATAATTATTGAGAAATATTTTTTGTCAAAACAAACCAAATGTTAGATTCATTTAAATCATAATATTATAGTATTATTAATTAAAAATATTTTTAAATTATATAGATTCTTCCTGTAAATTTGTTTACAAAAAATTGATGTGATAATTGGTGATTTTAAAAATACTAGTGGTTAGGCACGTGTGTTGCATGTGGCACATAATTTTTCATCAACTGTTAGTACTGTAATTATGCGTACCTCTTAAATTGGTATGTGATATGTATATAAAGTATGGAGACTTGTATGGATAAATTAATTTATATTCAAAATACAACTAAGTAAGAAATGAATACGTACTTGGCTGAAGAATTTAAATAATGCATGAAAAATTTTATAAACATAAATAATAATGTATAGCTAGATTGTTAATATCACAATCTTATCTTAAATAAAAAACAATAAACATGTCTAACGTTAACGTTTTTTTGTTTATGTTTACAAAAATTTTATCAATTGATTTTTGTTTATTTTTAGAAAAACATAAACTACAAGTGTTTGGTTTGACCAAAATTTTTGAAATTTTTTAAAAACATAAACTAAAAAATATGTTTTTTCAGACCTAAAATATTTATATTTATTTTTTATTATTTATGACAATAGGATCATACACATTATAATTGAAAAAAAAAATTAAAAATTAATTAAAAAAAATAATTGAAAAAAAAATTGTTAGTCAAAATGTTAAATTTCTATTTAAAAACTAACGTAAACTCATTTTTTGAGTTTATGTTTTTTCATCAAATTTACAAACTGAGACAATCATTTATAAACTAAAAAAAATTATCAAATAAGTTTTTATGACAATTTTTAAAGTTTTTGTAAATATAAATTAAAAACTGAAAACTAAATGATTACCAAACAGGCCTGTGCAGGCTTACTTTACACGAGGCTCGGTCCTTGGCTCATGACAGGGAGTTGGACATCCCCGATTTGATTCATCAGTTTTCCGGTATTGGAGACAGAGGTGACCTTCTTTAGCGAGGTTATTGTTAACATGCCCTCTGTTTATATCTACTTGCACACTTCCTACTTGTCCCTAGTTATGGTGGAGCTAGCATTAGGTTGATCGAAGTGGCCCAATGTCTCAAGGAGGGTAAGAGCTGTATAGGTTTGGCATTAGCTGAGACTTTGATGGGTTTAGATGCTTTCCATCGACGAGAAACTACTCGGTTTGCAGGGAATCCACTACTTTTCCAGGTATTGTTTCCCACATTTTCTTATTTATGATTTCTCACATCACTCGGCACGCACTCTCTATTTTCTCTCGAAACCTTTTCCTTACTTTTCCCTCAACATACATCTCTATATTCTTTAATCTCTCTTCTTCTTTTCTTTGGAGGTTCATTACTAAGGCATTACATCTCTCTCATACCCAAAGATAACTTCTTGTTTGACTCTTCTCTTCATTGGTAGATATAACACTCACTTTTGGACAAAATGAATAAAGAATGGAAAGGTAATGTTAAAGAGTCCAATAAAAATGGTAAAAAAGATAAAGAAGATAATAAAGTCAAGTTAGGTTCAATCGGACATTAATTGAACCTATTGCATCTTGAGTCATTACATACTCTCACTACAAAAAAAGTCACTTTTAGCGACTAAAAAATTGGTAGCCAATTGTCTATTTTTTGGTCGCCAATGACATTTTACGACTAAAAATTTTGGTTGCTACATTTGTCACCAAAACCCTATCGGGAAAGGTCTTAGACGGTTTTGCCGACCAAAAAACCTTTAATCGCCAAAAAGCAAGTCTTTAGCAACCAAAATTTTGGTCGCCAATAGTCAATTATATTTCTTTAAAATTATACATTTACTAACCAATGTTTTAGTCGCCAATAGTCAAGGAATTGCCGACCAAAGCCTTTAGTCGCCAAAAGCTTCAAACGTGAAAAAAAAAAAAATTCATTGTAGAACAATTTGATCTACTCTTGCGGAGAGTTGAACTGCCAACCTCCTGCACCATAAACCTTATGCACCACAACCTTCCCACTACGCTTCTATAGCATCACATGACTATATATGTGACATATATTATATATATAGTACATACACACACATTTATATAAAAGTATATTTATAAACATAATTATTTTATTACATAATTTATGTAAAATAAATTATTTAGTAGCAACATAAAAATAAAAAATTAACTTTTAGCAACAAAAATAATTTTAGTCGCTAAAAATGACCACTTTTGGCCACCAAACTTATTTTTTTGTCACCAATTGTAGACTTTTGGCTACTAAAATTTTTTTGATCACCAAAAAGGTTTACTTTTGGTTACTAAAATTTTTTTAGTCGGTAAAACTCATATAATCAGTGACCAAACTTATTTTCAGTCGCTAATTGTAGACTTTTGGCTACTAAATTTTTTTAGTCGCCAAAAAGCTTTACTTTGGGCTACTAAAAATTTTTTAGTCACTAAAACCCATATAATCAGCGATTAAACTTATTTTTAGTCGCCAATTGTAGACTTTTGGCTACTAAAATTGTTTAGTCACCAAAAAACTTTACTTTTGGCTACTAATGTTGTTTTGATCGCTGAAAGCTATACTTTCAGTGACCAAATTTTTTTTAGTCGGGAAATTTGGTCGCCAAATGTGTTTTTTCTTGTAATGTCTTTAGTGATCTTAATGATTCGAGAAGCAATATCTACCACTTCTTTTGAGGTAATTCCACGATAGGGAAGAGGTTTTGTTCGTCTTTTATTTTCATTTATTGAACCTTTGTCCCATCGATTCATAGATCATCACGCAACAACTTTGCGCCAATCGATGATTTGTGAATCGATCCTACTCTTCCCTGGATCAGTTTTATGAGAGGGAAAGATAGAAGGGACAAACACCTCCTGGAAACACTTTATTTTTTCTCTGTTTCATTTTTATAGTAACAGGGCAGACCCTCAAAAACAGTGGCCGTCCGGCCACCTTTCCATCTGGCCGACCACTTTTCAAGGCCGGCCAGCCACTCTACTTTTTGCAAGCAGTGCCATTTTTATGGCAGAGCAGAGCAAAGGCTGGGGTGAAAACAAATTAATATTCTGACTGCAAAACAGAATAATTTTGGCAACAAAACAAAGGAGTTTTTGGAACGGATATTCTTATTCATGCATACACAACTTTTTGATTCCCGTTGATTCATATATCATCACGCAACAACTTTGCGCCAATCGATGATTTGTGAATCGATCCTACTATCCCTGGATCAGTTTCATGATAGAGGGAAGCAGAAGGGATAAACACCTCCTGGAAACACTCTGTTTTTGCTCTGTTTCATTTTTTTAGCAGCAGGGCAAACCCTCAAAAATAGTGGCAGGCCGGCCACTTTTCCATCCGGCCGACCACTTTTCAAGGCCGGCCGGCCACTCTACTTTTTGCAAGCAATGTCATTTTCATGGCAGAACAGAGCAGAGGCTGGGGTGAAAACAAATTAATTTTCTGACTGCAAAACAGAATAGTTCTGGTTCGGGCGGATATTCTTGTTTATGCTTGTGCAACTTTTCGATTCCCATTAGTATTACACAAATATTTTTTTTATCAACTTTTCACTTCAATTTTTCATAATTCATACATGTAATATAAATTGAATGTATGAAATTAATTGCACAATTACAAAATTTTGTTAAATAGTTCATCTCATAATACAAATTCATTAAACCCACTATTGCATATTATTGCATACTATTAGTGTAAGAATGCATTAATATTAATATGTAATATATTTTTATACATCAAGAGTTGTTGAGTCTCGTTTCCTGTGCCACGAATATCTTGCATGTTGAAAAATATAACATTAGTCATTAGCATATTTTCATTTATGTAGAAAATGTGAAATATATATATTTTTTAAATGGAATGATATTGTAGCCTAATATTTCGATCGATATATGAATTTCATAATTGTTTTCACGATATTTATAGATTCATACTTATAAGTGTTTGTAGGGTCACTTTCATGAAACTATTAAGTTACATAATTTATTTTGCCATCTGTAAGTAATTAGCATATGACAAAAATTGATCAAAATTTTTTATTTGATGTACTTATTTTCTAATCATTGAGTTGTTGCAATATTGTTTAGGGATCATTTGATTTTTTTTTCCTTATAATTTGACTAAAATGTGTGCATAAGGTACATTATTTTTCTTGAATTTCACAATAAATAAGATAATTCATGTTTCAGCTTGTCTAACTTTGCTTAGAGAGTATGTTGCAATAGATCTTCTGCAATTTTTATTTCACTATCTTCTTGTTTTTCTTCTTACTCACCATTATAACTCATTGTAGTAAAAATATTTTGATGAGCAAGAGTTTGAAGCAATGTCATATTGTTATGAATTTCAAAATCTATTTTTCTCAATAATGTGATTTTTTTCTATGAGGGAAAAAAAGTGTAATTATTGTGGTGATGGAGGTGTTTTGCAAAGTTTTAGTTTGTTATTGAAAGTGTTTATTGTGAACACTTGATTGTATAACATGTATGTATATATGTATTAAACATAAGTTGATAGGAGGACAATATTCAATTTCACAATTTTTCCCTAGTAAATATAATTATATTACTAAAGTGATACACGTTATAAAATTAAAGTATCTGATGATAATATAATACTACAGATTGACAATATATAAATACAGTAACATATATAAATTTACAATTATATATATTTTTTTATATTTATTTATGTATGTAGACATTGAGATATATATATACATATATATATAAGATATTACAAAAGTAATATGTGTAATCTTTACAATAATATAATATAGGTAACAATGAGAAATTAATTATTCATAATTAAATAGTTGGTCATAATATAAATGTTTAGTGCTATATTTTTTGTTTGTATGCATTATTTTTTAATTAGATTATTAAATTCACATAAAATTTGAAAAGAATTTGTGAATAATTTGTGTAAAAGTAGAGATTAGTGAAGAAAAATTTTAAAAAAGGGAAGTTTATAGTGTTGGCTTGATTTATTTTTTCAAACTTTTGTTTTGAATTTTTTGATTTTCATATTTTTTGTCTTTGACATTTTTTTAATAACCATTTTATTATCTTTTTAGATTCACTTAATTTACTACTTTTTCTATTTTTTAATTTTACTTTGAGATTTAGGTTCACTTAATCTGATTACACTTAGAAAATAATTTGTTGTGTATTCTTTTTAGAAAAAAAATTATTAATATTAAATAATAATAACAAAACAAAATATAATAATAAAAAATCAGTACATGTTTGAATTTATGAATTTTTTACTAATATTTTACTTTTTAATTCTATTTAAATTATTAGATATTATATTTTCATGTAAAAGTCTAATTTAAATATAAAATATGAAGAAATTTCAATATCTTTAATCACCAAAAGTGAGAAAATATGAAAAATGAAAAAGTGAAAAATAGATTTAAAAAATAAAACCAACAAAAGTAGTTATTGTTTAAAATTTTAACGTCATACATGGTTATTAAAGTACTATGTAAATATTACAATTCACAAAATATAATTTAAATAAAAAGAAAGTGTATAAAGATAACTTACGAATTTTTAAATGCAACACAAATCTATATTTTAAAAATGTATGCACTTTTCTCTTACATACAATTTTAAAATTTAACCAAAATTATTCACAGTGATTTGTATTGTAAATATTATGTACATCAATATAGGAGCAGACATAGAAAAATAAGAAGGGAACAGTTGATTTATATAAGACTCTTCATGACTTTTAGAAAATATAATGGATTTGAGAGGGTAAAATTAAGATTTAGAAAAAATAAAAAATATGATAAACTTTTCACACTTTTATAATAGTAGTAGATAGATGGTAGAGAAGTCATGGATTGATTGTTTTGAAGGGACAGGATATAACCTCTGCATGAGTTCAAGAGAGCTTACCTCAGAGTAGTCTCATGCTCACAGCTCAGGACAAGTCATACAAGGCTGCAGCCACAGCTCAAAATAGGTCATGAAAGGCTGCATCTCAGGCACAAGATCCTCTTGCAAGAGCAAGTGGTTACAACTATAATATGAATGCTAGGCTTCTAACAGAAGTTAGTTAAGGGTTAGCATTGTAACTCTCATAGTTAGATTAGCTTGAGTTAAACTCATATATGGGTTCGTTTGAGATATAAGTTGACTTTTTGATTTTTTGACTATTTTGACTCAAATAATAGATGTGGGTTAGTTTTTTGACTTTCTGGAGTTAAAAAATCTCGTTTGGGATAAGTTTTTTGGCTTTTTGTGACTTTTGTGAGAGAAAAAATGAAATGATTATGGTTTGGACGTGACATTTTGTCTTATTAGACTAAAAAATATATTTTGTCTTTTTATAACTATTTTAATAAGAAAAATTTCATTTTAACTTATGCCAAACGAAAGCATAGAGAGTTAACAGTTGTAACCAACTCTTATAAAGAGTAGGATTGTATTTTGTAACACAAGTTGAATTGAATAGAAACATTATTTTAAAGTGAAAAAATTATTAGGTGCCATATTATTTTATATTAATTTTTTGGACAAATTACATATACCCCTCGAGGTCTAGTAAAATTATAGATACCCCCTGAGGTTTGAGAAATTACAGATACTCCTCTGAAGGCACTATTTGCATAACAAATTAGGAGGCAAATTGTTATGAAAATATAAACCTCAAGGGGCAATTTGTTATGAAAATATAAACCTCAGGGGGGTATCTGTAATTTCCGAAACCTCAGGGGGTATCTGTAACTTAGCTAAACCTCGAGGGAGGTATATGTAATTTGCCCTAATTTTTTTGTATAATTTTTTTATTTGTATAATATTATTCTTATATAAATAATCATCATTACATATATATGAATATAATTATGAAAATTAAAGCTTATTATTGTGCATTTTATTTTAATAATGAACTTGATTAAAGAAATAATGCATAGAATCACACTAACAAATATGAAGACTCTTTACACATGAATGCCACCGTTTGGGAAGATGGTGTGGGAGCTTTTTTGACTATTTTAGCCACAAAAGATAAAATAGGTTATTTTAGTCACAACAAACAAAACATCATATCCAACCCATAATCATTATACTCTTCTCTCACAAAAAAACTAAAAAAGTCAAAAAATCCTTCCCAAACCAAGCTTTTTAGCCCAGGCTAAAATAGTTAAAAAAGTCAAAAAATCAAAAAGCCAACCCACTTCCCAAACGATGAGATCTAAATTTCGAAAACAACTTTTGTTTTTTGTTTTTTTGTTATAATTTGTAGGACGAAGGACCTCCTTAGTCAACAAAGGTTTCTTTGTGGGTTCCACCTTATTCCTCGCTAAAAAAATAAAAATTGTTGTTTGAAAACTTCATATTTGTTTAGTTTGTATCTCAAGATATAATTTTTTTTTTAAAAATTAAAATTTTATTTGGTTCAAATTTTTTAAAAAAAAAATTCAAAATCACTTTCTCTCTCCTACACATCAATCAATCACTTTTGCTCTCTTCTCTCTCATTTTCAATCATTTTTTCTCTCACACGCATATACTCAATTATAACAAAATATCAAATCATCCAAATTCCCAAACTCCAACATGATTTTCAAAATATAAAACCAAACAAATTAAATTTTTTTTTTTTAATTTTCTCCCTAAAATTGTTTTTGAAAATTTATCTCAAAATACAAACCAAACACACCCTCTAGCTTTGTTGGAGGCCAGTCTGTGCCTTGGGCTAAACATCTTTGGGCCCATCCAAAGCATAGGTGAGGTTTTTGGGCCTGGGATGTTGGGCTGGCTTCCTACATTAGGAAGTTTGGGTTGTGAGTGTGTTGTAAGGGCCACCTTCCTAGCCAATGATGGGGGGATTTTATTTACCCCCAAAAAAATCATTAAATATTTTTAATTTTTAAGTACACCTTATTTAATAATTTAAAATTTATTTTACTCTCATTACACACTATTATTTTTTTCCAAATTACCCTCAAGGTAAACCCAAATAATAAATAATAAACAAACTAAAAAAATCAAATTATTTCAAAAACTTTTCAATAATTCTCAAATACAGAAAAAAAAAAAACTTATAAGCACATAAGTATTATAAATATAGAAAAATTCAAACTTTTACATAAGCATTATAAAGCTTTTCAATACAAAAAAAAAAAAAAAAAACTTTTACATTATAAGTTATCCACAAGAATGTTTGTGGAAAAATAAAAACCAAACTTATAAGCACATAAGCATCAACAAGAAAGAGTAGCTTTCAAACAATGTACTATTTAAATGACAAAATAAGAACAATTCCAATAATATGTTATTGTTAATCTAACTATTGGATCTTTTAATTTTTGTCAAAAAAATGATATAGAAAATAATTGATGGTGCTCTACAAAAATGTGAAATCCCTTTATATGAATACTCATCTCCTTTTTAATGGGTTGCTTCAAAAAACTATTTTGATTATTACTCTCACCCATTATTTGATTTTGTTCAAACTTTCTTCAAGGGTTTAGGGTTTCAAAATAATAAAAAACAATAATGTTGATTATGATGGTGAGTTTTAGTAGGGTGGATTGGAGTTTTCAAGGGAAGAAGAAGAAGAAGAAGAAGAAGAAGAAATAACGTTGATCAATTGGGGAAGAAGATACATAGATTTGAATAAGAATAACTGATTACGGTGTACCATGAGAAAAAAAATTATTTTAGGGTTTAATATGTATTGTTCTTATTAGTAAATTCATATTAGGATATAATAGGAATTAAAATTTATGAATTTAAATTGGACTTGGCAGCGTGAGCAGCACCCCTAGTAGCACCTACAGCGTCTCCTGCGCGAGCTCTGGTCAGGGGTGGCATCAGATGAGTCCGGATGAAGGCAGCATAATCCCCAACCTCGCGAAATAGGTCGGCGTCCTGACTCACCATAAACTATACGATGGCCTCAACTGGTAAACCATCGGCAGTCCTCATAGACGGTGGAGGCGGAGCAGGAACAACAGGGGCAAGTGAACCCAAAGTCTAGCGCACGAATCTCTCCCCTAGGTACTATGTCCAGTAGAAGGGGCCCTCTAGTAGGATCCGTAAGCGGGAGGTATCCCAGGACTCTGCATACTTGTCCTGTGTCCCAGCTGGCATCACCATCCATAGAGACATATTTTGAGTTCAAATAAAAGCCCCCCAATAATTGCCTAGATGAAGATTCTTTGTGAGTCCCACCTTATTTTCTCCTCACTCCAAAAAAAAAAAAAAAAACCTCTTGTGCATTTATTGCAACAATTCTCATTTTGTTATGAATTCCACACATAATTTATATTGTAGACAATCTTCAAAGAAATAATTTTCAAAATTGGGAAAAAATAAAATCGTATAAGAATTGAAGAAAAAAATCAATGCAAAGGTAAAATTAATGTTGTCCAAAATTGTAGCACGGACAAATTAAAATATTTTAGTATTTTTTATATATCAAAATATATTACAAAAATGTAACTATCATAATATTATTAATCAAAGGGATATACATATGGGTCAAGCCATCATAGGGCCAATCAAAAGTGATTAAACTGTCATTTAAAGCCCATAAAAAATTTTAAAAAAAAATCTTTATTGTGGAAAATTTTTACTTTTCAAATACTTAATTAGTCTGAACCTTTCAAAAACTTTGAGCCACTGGTGATGCCAATGTATTGAAATCTAGACTAGACATGTATGTAACATAAACAAACAGTAAAATGAACTCTTGGCTAGATATTGTAAAATGAATAATTGGGGACTAGGCTGGACTTGTTTGTACCAACAACAAAGAGAAAAAGAGATCTAGGTTGGACATGTAGAAAGAATAATTGGGCTATTCATTAAAAGACGTCAAGGTTGGAATTGAAAACACAAATAATCTTATTTGTAGGAGCTTCATGAATTGTAGTACTAGGGGAGTTGGGTACATGATATTGGAAGAATTTTCTGTGTATAGTAAATAAATTGAAACTAAATCAAACAAATAAAATAAATAACGTACTGAAATTATTTTACCGAACCGAAGAATAATAAAAAGGTCAAGTCGAGTGTGTTACACTCTGTCCTTAAGACAGATTCGCCCCGTTACGGTGTTTATGGACTAATGGCGTCTATCTCCCAGGATACAATGATATTCACAAATTTGTAGTAGCACTCCAAACAAATTTGTCCGGCGAACTAGAACCTGTGTTCTATACTCTCTAAATTTTTCCTAAAAATATATATGAAGAATATACGCAACAAAGCAAAGATTGGACAGCAAGAAAATGGATTTTAGACTATTTTCGGATCTCACAACACTGCTGGAATGATCTAAATTTATAGGCAACACAAACTGTCCTGAACAGGTATGAAACAAAAGTGAACAGATGCATTTTCAAACTGTACAGGTACTGTTTGAATTTCAAACAGATCTGGCAGTTTCAACAGATAACTGCATAGCACTTAAATCTGTTTGAAAAAAAACAGAATCTGTCCGGGTGTGCAACAGATTTGGAAACCGTTTGGACAGTTTAATCTATTTGGAAATTGGACTGAAAGAGGCACAATTTTTGGACACAAAATTTGAATTCAATTCAATTTGAAATTCAAATAATTTCATATAAGAATTTGGAAAAATTCAAATAAATTTTGTCCAAATCGACCTGACCCACACTCATATCCACACCTACACCCGCGCCCGGCACTGCTCGGCTCGGCCGGTCGGTCGGACGCCGGCGCGCGCGTGTATAGTGGCTTGAGCCAAGGTTCTATTTGTCCATAATTCCTCCCTTCTACAAACTTGGGGTGCCCCTCAGGGCCCAACTCAAGTTAGCACACCAAGAGCTTATATACCCACAAAAGCTCTCTTAAAATTTTAATGCGGGAGACAACCCATTTCAAGGAAACCCACATTTACTTCTTTAATTATTCATTCCATGAACCCGAAAACGACGTCAACTTCCCATTAACTCATAAATGGTTTTGACGAATCGTCTTTATTGTGTAACTTACCATGCGGCAAGGAACACATTATCTTTTCGGACCCACCCTAAAAGACGTTTGGGGCTCACTCAATTTTAGGCTCAAAGTTGGCCCAAAATAAGCCTTATAAAACCAATTTTTCCAACAATCCCCCACATGAATGGAATTTGACAGAGAGAAAATGCAACAACATGATCTAATTACAGAGAGTACAAAAATTGGAAATATTCTGCAAATGATAGGTAGCTTTTGGCTTTAAACCTTCCCTTGTGAGACACTATCGGATTTACTAGCTAACCAGTGAACATGATGTCTTGAACTGTTCAGCCATTTGTGTAAACCAAGACAATAGAACTCACACAATATATTACTAGACACAGTTTAGTTCTCACTATTGCATTCATTTTGGCCCCAAACAACCTGGTCTTTTATGAGTGCTCTAGAGAACTGTAGCCCTTCACAAATCTCATAGAACCGACCCAGTTCACACTCATATAGATGATTCTTATGAAGAGTATCCGGCCATACTCCACTAGGTATACCTAGATATAAGAATCATTAAAATTATTACTTAACCTAAAACGCTGTAGACATCACTATTTCATCCTAGAAATGGGTAGGAGTTTGATTCCCCAGTGATCCTTCTGAGTCATACACAACTCAGTTGTCCCTTTGAACCTCGATCTTGGGATCTCTAGTCAACTAGATTAGGTTGCCGTTGTGGTAACTCTTATTTAATAAGCTTAAGTCCCATTCCCCTCAATGAATTGTCAATTAACTCTCTTGCTAACCCTTTGGTTAGTGGATCCGCTTTGTTGTCTTTAGACTTCACATATTCAATGGAAATAATTCCATTAGAGAGTAGCTGTCTTACGGTGTTATGTCGATGACAAATGTGTCGTAACTTACCGTTATACATATGACTCTGTGCTCTACCTATTGCTGATTGACTATCGCAATGTATGCATATAGCAGGCACACATTGGAATATCTTCAAGGAAGTGGCGAAGCCATTCTACTTCTTCCCCAGCTTTATCTAAAGCTATGAATTCTGATTCCATAGTAGACCTAGCAATTCAAGTCTGTTTGGAAGATTTCCAAGATATAGCCGCGCCACCAAGAGTAAAGACATACCCACTGGTGGATTTTGAGTCTTTAATATCCGATATCCAGTTTGCATCACAGTATCCTTCAAGTACTGCTGAATATCTAGTATAATTTAATCCAATGTTACGAGTAAATCGGAGATATCTTAGAACCCTTATAATTGTTTTCCAGTGTTCTACTCCTGAGTTATTCATATATCTACTTAATTTATTTACTGCATAGGCTATATCTGGGCGAGTGTAGTTCATCAAATACATTAAGCTTCCAATAATTTGGGCATACTCTAATTGAGAAATACTTTCCTATACATTCTTAAAAAGAAACAAATTAACATCCACAGGTGTTCTAGCAAGATGATCATCATCTTTGCTGAATTTGTTAAGTATTTTCTCAATATAATGAGATTGTGACAAAGCATATCCTTCTGATGTTTTGGTAATTTTCATACCAAGAATTACATCAGCAATCCCCATGCCTTTCATGTCAAAATGTTTATTCAACATTTTCTTGGTAGTTTTAATCATATCATTATTGTTACCTATGATGAGCATATCATCTACATAAAGACATACTATAACATAACCTTTGTTTGTACTTTTAATATAAACACATTTGCCACACTCATTAATTTTAAACCCAATTGACATCATTGTTTTGTCAAATTTCTCATGCCATTGCTTCGGCGCTTATTTTAAACCATATAATGATTTAATCAATTTACACATTTTCTTTTCTTTTCCTGGAACAGAAAATCTTTCTGGTTGTTTCATGTAAATTTCTTCATATAACTCACCATTTAAGAAAGCAGTTTTCACATCCATTTGATGAATTTCTAAACTGTAAAAAGATGTAATAGCAATTAGCATTCTAATGGATGTTATTCTAGTAACCGGTGAGTATGTGTCAAAGTAATCAATACTTTCTTTTTGTCTATACCCTTTGATTATAAGTCTTGCCTTGCATTTGTTAATTAATCCATCCGCTTTCATTTTTCTTTTGAAAATCCACTTGTACCCAAGAGGTTTATAACCCGGTGGTAAGTCCATTAATTCCCAAGTGTGATTTTGCAAGATGGATTCAACTTCACTATTGACAGCTTCTTTCCATAAAGGAGCCTCAAGACTGGACATAGTTTCTTTAAAAGTTAAAGGCTCATTTTCTAACAAAAAAGTTAAAAATCTGGATCAAAAGATTTTGAGGTTCTAGCACATTTACTACGCCTAGGTTCCTCTTCCTCATCTTGATCTATCTTGTGCTCTTGATCATGTTCTTGATCATTACTAGTAATAGCATCAAAAGATCTTTTCTTATTACTCGTCTTGAGAGGGTAATTTATAAGTAAATTGGGCCGAGCTAGGTAATGGGTCGTTCTGTGGGCCGCAGTAAGAAAGGGCTAAGTAAAAGGGCCTTGTAGTTAGCTCAGTCCAAGAAGAGCCTTGAAGTTAGCTCGCTCACCACGGTCAGAGTATAAAGGTTAGCTCGGTCATACCATTCTGAGTCGAGATGTTTTGAGCTTTCCTCAGGACATGCTCTAAATTAGCTCGGCCCAAGCTTGCTATGGTTAGCTCGGTCTCAACATGCCAAACCGAGGTACAAGCAATAAAGGGCAGAACCGAGCTAGTTGGAGCTTGATCATTTCTATTTCTTTAGCATGGCCATGTTAGCTCGGTCGTTTGGTCATACTACCGAGGTAAAACCATCTCACTTGGTTTAAGTAGTGAGGGGGGTGTTGGAGGATAAGTATTATCTTTCAGGAGAGTGATTCCTAGGAGGACAGGATTGTGCCACGCGGAACCTATAAAAGCTCACAACATAACCTATGTACAGGTAACACAACTTTGATTCCCGAATACACGGAGTTTTTGTCTATTTGTCTATTTTGCTGACTTAGGCATCGGAGAGGTATCCGGTACACACCCACCGGCTAGCTCACGTTTGTGTTTTCAGGAAGTCAAGCGACGACGTTTGGAGGAACGCAGACTTGATCAACAGGATTATACGAGAAGATTATTTCTTGCTTGTACAATTGGCGTCGTCTGTGGGAAGACCAGAAAGAACAAAACCTCTTGATCAAGTTTTTTCCTCTCTAAATTGGAAGTAATGGCACACAATGAAGATTTGCCGCAGTCCACCATCGACGGACAAACCCCAGAGGGAGGTGGGAGGTGCGAAGGTTTGCCTTCTATCCCTCCCATGGTGGATTTAGAGCCCCAACGACAAAACCCCTGGAGAGATGCAAGGGGGAGGCGGACTAATAGCCCTCGTCACTCTCAAAGTCCTGAAAGACAGAGGCGGAGGATCGATCCTCAAGTTTTGGAGGATCAAGTAAAGGAACAAGACGAGTTAATAAGGAAGATGGCGGCAGACATAGAGTCTATGAAGCGCCAGATCAAAGGAAAATGGGTGGCGACAGGAGAGGAGCGCAAAAGCAACACACCCCCTCGCCACTCGGAAGATCGTGGTAGGCATACCACACCATCGCAAGCAGAGAGCAAGAGCCTGAGAACAGGCGACACTCAGTCAAAAACTCCCACGACTCGTTACTCCAGGTCTGAGAGAACGAGAACTGAGTGGTCATATACTGAGGGAAGCACCTATCGGCCCTCGCGCACGCACCAGATGTCATCCAGGCAGACGGAGTTACCTAGATCATCCGATTTACGAACCATGCTAGAAGAAAGGGCACGATGGAAGAAAGATACCAGGGCGTGTGACCCGTGCAGAGTTTCAGCCCTTCAGCAATTGGCTCCTCGGACGCATGGGAGTGTCGAGGCAGGAATGCCAATACCGCACCTTGTTTACGAACCAGCAGACAAAGCGTTAGCAAGGCTGCAGACCTCACCGTTCATTCCGATAATTGAGAACGCACCACTACCTTCGAGCTTTCACCAGCCCAAATTTACCACTTATGAGGGGAAAACGAACCTCTACATGCACCTAAGCCACTTTCACCAGGTTATAGCAGTATACCGGCGAAACAAGGCTTTAATGTGCATCATGTTTCCGTCCAGCCTAGGCGACCTGGGTCTAACTTGGTTCGAAAGGCTACCAAAAGGCAGCATCGCCTCCTGGGCACAATTGGCAGAGGCGTTCATGACAAGGTTTAGAACGAACGCCAAGATACCAGTGGAGATCGATCAGCTACTCTCCATTGACATGGGCGACAAAGAAACATTGAGGTCCTACAACAGTCGTTACTGGGAAACTTTCAACCAGATAGGAGATTGTCCTACAAACCTCGCCATCGCACAATATAAACGGGGTCCGCCGGTCGACAACAAATTGAGGGATTCAATTACTATGACGCCTCCCCTCACGATGGAGGCCTTAATGGAGAGAGTGCACCAACATATTCATGTGGAAGAGGATAACGCCCGTGCTAAGGCAAAATCTGGCACGACAGCAACACCAGATAAAAAGACTTCGGCAAAAGTCAACACGGTAGAACGACCAAGTAGGAATGGGCGAGGCAGACAGGCCAACAAAGAGGATGCAGACAAAAGGTAGCTAAGAGTTCGCACTGCCATTACCACGGTGTTCAAAAAACCAATCTACCGAATTCTCAGTGAGATACGCGATGACCCTTTCGTCCAATGGCCAGCTATGTTGGGAGAAGCGCAAAAAGACTATGATGAAGGATCCCGGTGTACCTTCCATAATGAAAAGGGGCACCGCACAGAGAATTGCACACCGTTGAGACAGCACTTAGAGGAGTTAGTGGCAGCTGGGCACCTGGACCAGTACATAGAAGGAGGGACACAGCCAGCCCCCCAAAACCACGATCACCCAAACGGAATGCCGATCGAAGCCCCACCTCAAGGCGTAATCAACGTAATACATGGGGTATTCGAACCTGAGCGAGTATGTGAGCTCAAGGGAATGATCAAGAAGGCTAAGCACTTAAGGGATGTATTAAGTGCACAACCTGCCATCAAAAAGGGGAGAACGGAAGCCACGAATGTTATATCTTTTTCAGACAGAGACTTGGTAAGGATATATTGCCCTCACAATGATGCACTAGCCATCACACTCCACATCAAGGACTACGACATCAAACGGATTTTGATCGACCAAGGGAGCTCGTGTGAGATAATGTATTATGAAACCTTCAAACAATTGAAACTGGAAGACAAAGACTTGGCGCCTACAACATCTCCCCTAATCGGATTCAACTCAATGCCAGAGTGGCCAGTGGGCAAGATAATCCTCCCAGTCAGAGCAGGAAGCATAACAAAACAAGTGAAATTTTGGGTATTGAAAGTCCCTTCCACTTACAACATAATTTTGGGAAGGACGTGGCTGCATGCCATGCGATCGGTAGCGTCAACCTATCATCAAGTATTCTAGTTCCCCAACGAAGCTGGAGTAATTGAAGAGGTCTTTGGAGACCAAATTATGTCCAAATAATGCTTTGTCACAGTAAATGGCAGTCGCACTGCCAAGGGATATGTACAGATGGTGAAAGAACCTGAAAACAATGAACTGTTCGCAAATGTTGGCAAAGCAGCTGAACAGAAGGCGGTGGAAGACTTGGTACAGGTAAGGATAGATGAAAAAGACCCAGAAAAGTTCTTTTTGCTCGGCTCGTCATTGTCCAGCACTGAGAGAATAGAGGTTATGAAGTTCTTAACCTCTAATATCGAAGTGTTCGCCTGGATGCCGTATGACATGCCTGGCATTGGCCCAAACTTCATCTGTCACCAATTAAACGTCCACCCAAATGCCAGACCAATTATACAGCGCACTAGCAGATCAACACTCCACCATGCCGAGATAGTGGCGGAAGAAGTGGGAAACCTTCTAGAGGCGGGAGCTATCAGAGAAGTACACTATCCCAAGTGGATATCCAATACAGTGGTGGTGCCAAAAAAGAATGGAAAATGGCGCGTTTGCGTGGACTACAAAACAGTCAACAAGGCATGCCCAAAAGATAGCTTTCCCTTACCGCGGATAGACCAACTGGTAGACCTAACGGCAGGACACAATCGACTCAGCTTTCTTGATGCGTACAGAGGATACCATCAGATCGCTATGTATGAACCAGATCAGGAGGTCACATCCTTTACAATGCCTAGGGGATTGTATTGTTATAAGGTCATGCCCTTTGGCCTAAAAAACGCAGGGATAACATTCCAGCGGATGGTCACCAAGATGTTTGAACCATTGTTAGGCAGAACAATGGAGGCTTACATCGACGACATGGTGGTCAAGAGCAAGGATGAGAAGGATCATCTCAAGGACCTAGATGAGATGTTCCAGATTCTAAAGAAGAACAAGTTGCGCCTAAATGCATCCAAGTGTGCATTCGGCGTAGGATCAAGCAAATTCCTGGGCTTCCTGGTGACCAACCGAGGTATTGAGGCAGACCCCTCTTAGATCAAAGCAATCCATGATCTAGAGAGGCCCCAACTCAGTAAAAGAAGTGCAGCATCTCACTGGTACGGCAGCTGCGCTCAACCGGTCCATAAGTCGGTCGTCAGACAGATGTCGACTATTTTTTCAAGCGCTAAAGGCCAAGTTTGAGTGGGATGAAGAATGCGACCGCGCCCTAGAAAGCTTGAAAGAGTACATGTCTTCTCCACCTTTGCTAGTAACCCTAGTGCCTGGAGAAGAGCTCTTTTTGTACCTGGCAGTTTCACAACACGCAGTCAGCGCAGTGTTGGTCAGAGCGGAAGGAATCCAACACCTGCCCATCTTTTATGTTAGTAAGACTTTGCTGGGCGTAGAAACCAGGTACTTACCATTGGAAAAACTGGCCTTAGCTTTGATGATGGCCTCAAGGAAGCTGTCGCATTACTTCCACGCCCATACTATAATCGTCCTAATAGCTTTTCCCCTAAAAGCTTTGTTTGAGAGGGCGAACTTTTCTGGGCGAATCTTGAAATGGGCGGTGGAATTAGGATAGTTTGATATCAAGTTCCAGCCCAGAACCGCAATAAAAGCACAAGCCTTGGCAGACTTTGTGGCAGAGTTCACATTAGGAAGCCATCACATCTGCCCAGTCGACTTGACTGGTACAACCGAAATGGGGATGGAAAATGCCGCAGGAAATGCGCAACCCCTGATACAGGATGCCCAGCCACATCCCAAAACAGACCGGAGTGAAGAAAGGAAGGAAGAAGCAAACCATGCTGCACCAGGAAAAGGCTCATCAACAAGTAAAAACTTGGTACAATCAGATAGTGAGGGGCAAACAGTAAACATGGACTTTGAAGAAAACACCAGCAACACCCAGAACCCCAAGGCATCATCCGATCCCTCCACTTGCTGGAAGCTGTTCGTTGGAGAGATGTGGAAACTCTTCGTGGATGGAGCGTCCAACAGGCACGGCGCAGGACTTGGCATAGTCCTCATCTCGCTAGATGGCCTAATAGTGGAACAAGCAGTCAACCTTGGCTTCCCAGCATCAAACAACGAAGTAGAGTATGAAGCGCTTCTGGCAGGCCTAAAATCAGCACTCTACATGAAGGCTACCGAGCTAATGGTTTACAATGACTCACAACTGGTGGTAAACCAAATTTCAGGTGACTACGAGGCAAAGGATGAAAGAATGGCTAAGTACTAAGAGTTAGTCAGAAAAGAAATCATGAAATTTGAGGTAGTACGGATAGAACAGATCGGCAGGGAAGAAAATAGTAGAGCGGACGAACTAGCAGGCTTCGTTTCAACGGCAGATACATCCATCCCTCATCCGTTACTGATCGACTACCTACCAAGACCAAGCATTGAAGAACCTGAAGTAGTTGAGGTATGTTGCGCCGAATTAGGCCCCTCATGGATGGATCCCATTATAACGTTCACCTGAAGAAAGAAAGAAGCCAACAAGATTAGAGCAAAGTCGCAACGATTTTGGCTCTCCCCATCAACGGCCTTGTACAAGAAATCCTTCACAGGACCTTACCTAAAGTGTGTTCATCCCAGCAAAGTCGAAACATTCTTGTTCGAGATACACGAAGGCGTATGCGGAAGCCACCAGGGGGAAGATCATTGGCCTACAGAGCAATTTCACAGGGGTATTGGTGACCATACATGCAAGCAGATTCAGAGAAGTACGTCAAGAAGTGCGAGAAATGTCAGAAGTTCCACACCAAATATATCAACCAGCCAGAGAGCTTCTACCATTAACTAGCCCATGGCCCTTCGCAATGTGGGGCTTGGACATAGTAAGACCACTTCCAACAGCACCCAGCAACAGAAAGTTCTTTCTTGCAGCAGCAAACTACTTCACAAAGTGGGTAGAGGCAAAAGCACTCGCATTAATAAAGGAGAAGGATGTGAAGAAGTTCGTCTAGCAGAATATCATCACTCGGTTCGGCATACCTAAGGCTCTAATATCAGATAACGGCACTCAGTTTGATGGCAAAATTTTTAGAGGCTTTTGTGAAGAGTATAAGATAGAATTCTACAATTCTACACCAGCATACCCCCAAGCAAATGGCCAAGCAGAAGCATCAAACAAAGTCGTCTTAGATGGATTGAAGAAAAGACTGGAGAAAGCAAAAGGCAAGTGGGCGGAGGAACTCCCTCATGTTTTATGGGCTTATCGTACCACACCTCGACGGTCTACTGGAGAAACACCTTTTTCCATGGTCTATGGCATGGAAGCGGTAATCCCACTGGAAGTCGGCCTCCCCACAATTAGAAGTGAAAATTTTGATCCAGACTTAAATAGAGAAGCCATAGCATTGGAGCTCGACCTTGCAGAAGAAAGAAGAGAAAGAGCACTGGTTCACATTGCCTCATACCAGCAAGAGTTATCCAGAAAATATAACAAGACAGTACATCCAAGGCAATTCAAGATTGGAGACTGGGTGCTGTGCAAAGTAATGGGAAACACCCTGGTACCCGAAGATGGCAAGTTAGGGCCCAATTGGGAAGGACCTTACAAAGTGGTTGGATTAGCAGGAAAAGGGGCATACCACTTGGAAGATGAAGACAACAAAGCTATTCCCAGGCCATGGAATACTGTCAATCTCAAACTATTTTATTTTTAGCTTTTCTTTAAACTTACTTGTAGTTTTTATTTTTTAATAAAATAAGTAGTTTCTTTTTCAGCATAAATTGTTTTCTTCTGTAAAAATAGTTTTAGAGTACTAGGGGCAATGAAATCATAGTTGGCCGAAATAACCAACTTTAAGCTCTCTTCAGCTAAGATCAGGATCTGGGTTGAAGAGGTTGGCTGGAAAAACCAACACTTCTCCTAAGCCGAGGATAAGGATCTAGGCTGCAGGACGTTTGGCAGGAATAACCAAACACTTCGCTCTACGTTGGCAGGAATAACCAACTTTGAGCTCTCTTTAGCTAAGATCAGGATCTAGGTTGAAGAGGTTGGCTGAAAAAACCAACACTTCTCCTAAGCCGAGGATAAGGATCTAGGCTACAAGACGTTTAGCAAGAATAACCAAACACTTCGCTCTACGTTGGCAGGAATAACCAACTTTGAGCTCTCTTCAGCTAAGATCAAGATCTGGGCTGAAGAGGTTGGTTGGAAAAACCAACACTTAGTACTCTTCAGCCGAGATAAGGATTTAGGCTAAAGAGTGGTTGGCTGGAAAAACCAACACTTAGTACTCTTCAGCCGAGATAAGGATCAAGGCTGAAGAGTGGTTGGTTGGAATAAACAAACTTTTGGTAATCTTCAACCGAGATAAGGATCTAGGCTAAAGAGTGGTTGGCTGGAAAAACCAACACTTAGTGCTCTTCAGCCGAGATAAGGATCAAGGCTGAAGAGTGGTTGGCTGGAATAAACAAACTTTTGGTAATCTTCAGCCAAGGCAACAACCTAGGCTGAAGAGGTTGGTTGGTATGACCAGATAAGGTCTCAAGGTTAGAACCGAGATAGGTATCTCGGCCAGAAAATGTTATACTGCATTCAGATTACAATTGGAAAGTAAATGCAAGCATGGCGACAGTTAACCGAACTAATAGTTGAAACAAGAGGAGATTTCATTCAAAATGCAAGCCAAAGGTACAAAAGATGGGGCCTTAGCCCGGTTACATATTCTTTGCAAAAGTAAAAAGAAGAAAGTACAAGATCAAGCAAAAAGGTCATCAAGATCCGCATCCAGTTCAACTCGAAGCCCGATTTCAACAGGTAGCTCGATCACACTTTTAACCAAGTCTTCCACCGGTGGCTCCACCCGAGCTGACTGAACGATAGGACCATTGGCGATGACCGGGCCATTATCGGGCTCTGGGGCCTCTTCTTCATCGTCATCTTGAAGAAATTTTTGTTGAATGGCGTGGGCATACTCCGCCATGTAGCTCGGTATAAAATGTGGAGGAGGGTTGAGGAAGACCTCGGTTTCTGGGCCAAGACCGAGCTGCGTTACTGCCGCCTTCCATCCACATTTGAAGAATATATCTTTGGCAGCCTCGCATTGCTGGATGTAGGTGTCCTCTCCCTCCTTGTAGCCCCGGTTTTCAGCATCTTCCACGTTCTTCTCCAACCGGGCGATTTCATCATTCTTCTTTTTCTCGAGCTTGGCCAGCTCGCGCAGATATTTGTCTTTCAGCACGGCCGCAGCCTTTTACTTATCAGCGTTTGCCGAACTGACAAGACCGGTCAAGCGGGCCATCTCGGTATGTAGCTCGGCCATTTTCTTTTTGACCTCTCCTAGCTCGGCCGATTTAGCATTGGCCTCTGCCACGACCTGCCTTGTGGTTTTTCAAAGCTCCAACACGCGCTTATGAGCAACGTGGTTCTTTTGCAGGGCCTGCAAACAGAGAAACAATTTTGAGCTGAACCGAGCTAACAGATATAGAAATTGGAGCTAAAGAAAGGAGAAACTTACCAGCACCATTGATTTTGACGCCGAGCGAATGGCTTTCAGCTCGGTAAGGTGGTCGTGGTGCTCCATATCGGCTGGAAGACACACACTCTTGGCAAGATTAAATGCCAGCGCGTGGCCTTTTTCGGCTACCACTAAGTCGGAATCAGTGATAGCTCGATTCTTGTAGGTGACCTTGGGCACCTATTCTGATGGGCTAGCCCAGTCTGAACGCTCGGTTTGTGGGCTTGGTGGTATGGTTGGCGGAAGCACGGTTTCATCCTCGTCAACAAGGCGTGGCTCGGTTGTAGAAATCTGAGCGCGCTTGTTTGGCCGAGATGTGGACGGCTGGGCGGTTGGTAGGGCTACTACGGCGTCTTGTGTTTAGCCGGCTGAAGGAACCTCGACCTGGCTTGTCTCGGTGATAAGAGCTCTTACTGCTCTCTTTTTTGCCATCTCTTGTTCTGCAGTCAGTGGAATGAGGTTGCTTTGTGGGAGGGTTGGATCAGGTTCAGGAGAGGGTTCCAACAAGAAGTCTGTCACCCTGGTCTTTAGCCTACTGCTATATCTATATGTCGGCTCAAAATTCAGTAGCTCGGCCCAACTTCTATTGGGATATCGTAGTGCGGCGTGAAGTGCGTCTAAGTTGGGGTAGCTGTACTGCGACTTTAGAAAGTCTAAATCTGCACAAGGAAAAAAAGCAACGGTTAGTACGGTTCATAGCTTACAAACGAAGTAAAGAATGCACAAAACTAAGCCGAGGTAATTATACCGGCGACTCCTTTGTTCCAGTTGATTCGGTCACCTGGGATCTGGGCCTCATGGTCTTCAAAATTCCCAGAAAAAATCGTCGTCATTAACGTCCTTATCTGGGGTGTTCTTTATTATCTTTTTACGGCGGCGCCTTATTCTTAAATAATAAACCCAGCCGTCTTCGTTTTGGCCTAGAGAGTACTGGTGAAATAGCTCGGCTAAACCGAGGTTGAGGCCAAGCCGGCGATTTAGCTCGGCGATGCCATTTATTATTCGGTAAGAATTTGTGGAAAGCTGGATAGGGCAAAGATTAGTTTGTCTAAGGAATTCGCAAAACAGAGGTTGAACGGGGAAACGGAGACCGGCCTCCATGATGGAAATGACGTTGAAGGGGACGAAGCCCGTTTTTCCCCAAGGAATGGTGTCTAGTTCGGCTAGGGAGAGATGGACGACATCTGGGATTTGGTAATCATTTCGGAATTCAGCTATGGCCCCTGGAGAGTTCACTAAAAACCTATATTTCCCCATGTGGTCTTAAATTAGGTATAAATTATCCTCAAGTGTTAGCTCGGTACTGAGATTATATGAAGTATCTCGGTTGAAGCGTTCAAATGAGTGCCTGGGCAACCTAGTCAGAGTCTGCAAAGGGCAAAGGAAAAGTGTTAAGCACAGATCGATGGACCGTGCTAAAAGTAGCAAAGGTAAAATAAATGTTGTCTTAGCTCGGCTACGTGGGACACTATCCATTCTTAGCTCGGTTTGGGCGAAGAACCTTTAGCCCGGTTAAGTATATAAGGAGTTCGTAGCACAATTGAACCTTATGGTGCGACATTCTTAGCTCGGTTTTTGACTAAGTTAGGGAGCTGGTTTGGCCCCCAGTTATGGCTCGGTCGGTGGTTGAGGATTTCTTGCGCGGTATCGCGCAAACCTAGTGCAATTCGCTAGCTCGGCTAAATGAAACAGAAGGTGCCTAGACCTATTGAAACTATAGGTATGGCATGAAGTTTTAGTTCGGTCGTTTAGTTTGGCTAGGTTCACACCTATCACAAACAACTTCCTAGTTCGGTTGAAGTGTGATTTTGGATCAAACACATCGTTCTTCAGATTATTCATAGATACAGTGGTTATATTACATGACCTTTTCCTAGAAAAATGGAAGCAAAAATGGGGTATGTATTTCGAAAAGCATACAAATATTATGCTACATGCTTTAGAAAGTATACAAACAATGAAGAAACGGATTTGAGTCACATACCAATTCGAAATGAAGGGACCAAAGGTGGGAAACAGTTTTAGTAGGAACACGAGCTTGGCAGATGCTGGGGTTGCAAGCACAAGGACTTTGAGGAAGAGAAGAGAGAGAAGATGAATAGTAGAATTGAATGGTTCGAAGTATAGGGTTTTGGTGTAAAGAGAGTGAAAAAGGCGAGGCTGTTCAAATTTTGCGAAGTATGAAGACAGCGCGACAGCTACACTAGGCGAATGACAGCTTGCCATGTGTCCTTGGAATGGGAAGCGATTCAGTTACAGTGCGACTGAAGAGACATTTTGTAACCGTACCAATCGGTAGCCCGGCAGCATTATAGCTCGATTGAAAGGCAAGAGGTTTTAGCTCGGCTGGTAACGGGTAATCCCAATCATGCTGCGCAGATGGAATTAAGGGGCAATTGAGAGGGTAATTTATAAGTAAATTGGGCCGAGCTGGGTAATGGGCCGTTCTGTGGGCCGCAGTAAGAAAGGGCTGAGTAAAAGGGCCTTGTAGTTAGCTCGGTCCAAGAAAAGCCTTGAAGTTAGCTCGGTCACCACGGTCAGAGTGTAAAGGTTAGCTCGGTCATACCATTCTGAGTCAAGATGTTTTGAGCTTTCCTCAGGACATGCTCTAAATTAGCTCGGCCCAAGCTTGCTATGGTTAGCTCGGTCTCAACATGCCAAACCAAGGTACAAGCAATGAAGGGCAGAACCGAGCTAGTTGGAGCTCGGTCATTTCTACCTCTTTAGCATGGCCATGTTAGCTCGGTCGTTTGGTCATACTACCGAGGTAAAACCATCTCACTTGGTTTAAGCAGTGAGGGGGGTGTTGGAGGATAAGCATTATCTTTCAGGAGAGTGATTCCTAGGAGGACTCTGTATGGAGGAATAAGAGTCCTACTAGGATTGTGCCACGCGGAATCTTTAAAAGCTCACAACATAACCTATGTACAGGTAACACAACTTTGATTCCCGAATACACAGAGCTTTTGTCTATTTGTCTATTTTGCTGACTTAGGCATCAGAGAGCTATCCGGCACACACCCGCCGGCTAGCTCACATTTGTGTTTTCAGGGAGTCAAACGACAACGCTTGGAGGAACGCAAACTTAATCAACAGGATTATACGAGAAGATTATTTCTTGCTCGTACAAGTCTCTTGTCCAATCTTATTCGGAAACACATGTTCAAAGAAAGATGCATTCCGAGATTCAATAATAGTATTTACATGCATTTCGGAATATTCTGATTTATGAATCAAAAACCGATATGTACTGCTATTCTTGGCATAACCAATGAAAATGCAATCAACGGTTTTTTGACCTATCTTCGTCTTTTTAGGACTAGGAATAGCCACTTTAGCCAAACAGCCCCACACTATTAAGTATTTGTAGAATGGTACTCTTCCATGCCACATTTCATAAGATGTTTGATTCACTTTCTTTCGGGGTACTTTATTAAGTATATAATTAGCAGAAAGTATTGCTTCCTCCCACAAGTTCTGAGGTAATCCATAAATTATTAACATGACATTCATCATTTCTTTTAAAGTCCTATTATTTCTTTCAGCGATTTCATTTTGCTGAGGTGAGTAAGGAGTGGTGGTTTGATGAATTATTCCATATTCTTTACAAAACTCACCAAAAGGTAATTCATATTCACCATATCTATCACTTCTAAGTTTCTTAATTTTCTTCCCAAGTTGATTTTCAACTTCATTCTTATATTGAATGAAAGTTTCCAAAATTTCATCTTTGGTTCGAATTAAATAAACATAACTATATCTAGTATAGTCATTTATGAAAGTGATAAAATACTTTTTCCCACCTCTAGTTTGAATTAATTTAAAATCACAAATGTCACTATGAATTAATTCAAGTGGTTCCGTACTTCTTTCAATTGACTGAAAAGGAGTTTTGGATAATTTTACCTCAATCCAAATTTCACATTTATGATTTGAATCAATGTCAAATTTAGGTAAACATTCCATATTAATTAATCTACGCAAAGATCCATAATTAACATGTCCAAGTCTACCATGCCATAAATTTGAAGACTCAAGCAAGTAAGAAGAATATGTAATTTTATTAATAACAGAGGGTACAACAGTCATTACATTCATTTGAAAAGGCTATCAGACATGTAACCTTTGCTTATATACATCCCGTTTTTGGTAAGTACAAACTTGTCACTTTCAAAAACTAGCCTAAACCCATTTTTACTCAACAAAGATCCGGAAACAAGATTCTTGTGAATGTCCGGTATATGCAGTACATTATTGAGAGTGAGTTTATTTCTAGATGTCATCTTAAGTACAATCTTTCCTTGTCCTTCAACTTTGGAAGTTGAGGAGTTGCCCATAAAAAGTTGTTCACCGTTGTCCACTCTAGAATAAGATGTGAACGTCTTTTTGTCGACAGAGATGTGGCGAGTAGCACCGATGTCCATCCACCATTCCTTAGGATTTCCAACAAGATTTGCTTCGGGAACAACCGCAGAAAGATTGACGTCATCTACACTATTGGAAATATTGTCCACTTCGGTCATATGGGCTTGAGTAAGCTTCTTGTTTGTTCTTCTTTTGCTTTTGCCTTTGCTATGGCAATTTTTGGGCCGATGTCCCTCTTTGTCACAGATGTAACACTTGCCATTAAATTTGTACTTTTTAGTTCCCCCCCCCCCTTAGAGCATTGTGATGAACTTTCTCCAGAAAACTTCTGTTTCTTGGCTTTTGGAGTATGTTCCACCACATTTGCTTTTGACTCCATTGGATGCTTACCAGCCCGTTTCTCTTAATTGCGATTGTTCTCCTCAATCCTTAAACGCACAATTAATTCCTCTAAAGACTTTTATTTGCGCTTGTATTTGAGGTAGTTCTTGAATTCCTTTTAGCCTTATGGTAATTTCTCAATTAAGGCTGCAACTTGGAAGGATTCACTGAGAGACATGCCTTCTGCGTGAATGTCATGCAAAATGAGTTGGAAATCTTGAACTTAGCTGATCACAGTCTTAGAATCAACCATCACAAAGTCCAAGAATTTGCCAACCACAAATTTCTTTGAGCCAACATCTTCTGTTTTGTACTTTTTCTCCAAAGACTCCCAAAGTTCCTTTGCTGTCTTAATAGGACTGTAGACACTGTATAATGTGTTGTCAAGTCTGTTCAAGATGTAGTTCCGGCAAAGGAAATCAGCATGTTTCCAAGCATCAACCGCAACAACCACTTGCCGGTCAGTTTCATCCTTGTTCAGAGTAGGAGCATTCTCACTGAGAAAACGAGCCAGGTTCAAAGTTGTAAGATAGAACAGTATTTTCTGCTGCCATATTTTAAAATCAGTTCCTGAGAACTTCTCTAACTTCTCACCGTGATTGACTGGCATAGTCACAACAGGAGGGGTTGAAGCAATTGCAGCCACCACACTAATACTTGTTTGGGCATTAGTTTGACCAATTTCAGTAGCCATAAATTCTCAATTATAAAACAAAATTAGAATTAGAATTTTATATTACACATAAAATTTAAACCAAAACCACATAATTTTAAATTCTGTAAAATAAAAGAAACAAGAATTGTAACTTTTATTTCCAATTAATTTGAAAATAAAATAAAATTTTATTTAACCAAATTAATTCTCCACAGAAAATTAAATTTCTGTAACACTTCAATAATTAAAAAATTGAAACAGAATTTTAATTAATAAACACTCAGAAACAATTTCCAAAAACCAAAATTAATTTCTGAAAAAATTTCACAAATAAATATTCTGAATTGTTAATGACACCAGTATGTTACTACTAGTAGTCAAAGAAAATAGATAATATATTACTACTATTTTGTTTTCCAACCAGAATATTATTTTATAAAATCACAGAAAATAATTTCTGTAAGAAAAATAAAGAAGAACGGAAACAAACGAAAATTTTTGTATAAACAAAATAATTCGAATCTGTCTTAAGATTGTTGGAACAATTTTCTATGTTCAATAAATAAATTGAAACTAAATCAAACAAATAAAATAAATAACGTACCAAAATTATTTTACCGAACCGAAGAATACTAAAAAGATCAAGTCGAGTGTGTGACATTTTGTCTTTAAGATAGATTCGCCCCGCTACGGTGCTTACGAACTAATGACGCCTATCCCTCAGGATACGATGATCTTCACAAATTTGTAGTAGCACTCTAAATAAATTTGTTCGGCGAACTAGAACCTGTGTTCTATACTCTTTAAATTTTTCCTAAAAAATATATGAAGAGTATATGCAACAAAGTAAAGATTGGACAGCAAGAAAATGGATTTTCAGACTATTTTCGAATCTCACAACACTGCTAGAATGATCTGAATTTATAGGCAACACAAACTGTCCCGAACAGGTATGAAAAAGAAGTGAACAGATGCATTTTCAAACTGTACAGGTACTGTTTGAATTTCAAACAAATCTGGCAGTTTCAACAGATAACTGCATAGCAGTTAAATCTGTTTGAAAAAAACAGAATCTGTCAGGGTGTGCAACAGATTTAGAAACTGCTTGGACAGTTTAATCTGTTTGGAAATTGGACTAAAAGAGGCACAAGTTTTGGACATAAAATTTGAATTCAATTTTGAATTAAATTCAAATAAATTTTGTTGAAAAAATTAATGTTAGAACCGACTCGACCCACATCCGCGCCTGGTCGGTTGCTGGTGGCGCGCGTATGGTGGTTTGAGCCAAGGTTTCATTTGTCCATAATTCCTTCCTTCTACGAACTTGGGGTGCCCCTTGGGGCCCAAACCAAGTTTGTACACCAAGAGTTTATATACCCACAAAACTCTTTTAAAGTTTCAATGTAGGACAACTCATTTCAAAGAAACTCACATTTACTTCTTTAATTGTCCATTCCACGAACCCGAAAACGACGTCAACTTTTCATTCACTCATAAATGGTTTTGACGAACCGTCTTCACCGTGTGACTTACCATGCGGCAAGGAACACATCACTTCTTCGGACCCACCCCAAAAGACTTTTGGGACCCACTCAATTTTGGGTTCAAAATTGGCCCAAAATAAGCCTTATAAAACCAAAGTTTTCAACACATGATATATTACATGGTAAGGGATACATCAGCCTTTTTGGTAGAGTTTTTTTTTTTTTTAAAAGTTAAAATTTGATAATCAGAAAGTAGAAACTAAAAATATTCCTTCTTCAATTATTAAATAATCATTTTATTTAAACTATTTTTATCTAATAAGTTATTTGTAGAAACTGCATCAAATAATTTGATAAATATTTTCAAATTAAAATAAATTATAATCACTTTTTACAAACTGTAACAAATGGCCCCATCAATTGGCTTAAGTTTGGTTGATTTTATTGAGAAATGAGAATCGTAGAGGGAGAGGACAAAATTAGGCAACTTAAGTTGTGGGTCGCAATATAAGATAATTATATCTATTGCATAATTTATTTTTGAATTATGGCTTGGACCTCTTTTTTTTCTCACCCCCTTGACCCCCTCTTCACTTGATTGGCTACTTTTTCTTTCTTTCTTTTTTTTTATCCCTTCTCCTCCAATCACCACCTGCCACGTGTCTGTGGAGGTGGTGGGGGTGATGATTGGAGGGGTCTCAATCATCACCCTTTATTTTTTTATTCTAAGAAGATTTGTTTTGACACGAGCTAAAAAATTTCAGATGCATATTGTTATGCCTTGTATTATGGGGATCCTTTTGGTCCATGATTGCCACTCGAGTGTGTAAGAAAATCATTGCTCCGCTAATTCACGGTGATCCAAATTAATTCATGCGGTTTGAGAAAGTGAATAAGTTAAACTGAGTGAGTTATTAATAAAAAAGAATAACAATTTAATTGGCATGCAGTTTAAAAATTGCCATCGGCTTAAAAATCAACTCATTCCATCTACACAGGGATGAAACTAAAAGAAGATTATGTGAGGCCATAGTTCTCTGTTTCTGTGAAAAACATAATTTGTCATAGTATTTTAAAAATATATATATCATTTTATACATAAAATACATATCTCATTCTCATCCCATCTTACATTCTCTTTTTATTTTATACCAAAAAAACTTTTTCGTCCTATTAAAAATTACTTCTATGGAATTTGAATTTTTTTATGTGTATAGATATTATTTATATATCATATTGTACATGTACTTATGTATATAGTCAAAAATTTTATTTATTTTTTGACCCCTCCAGTAATAAAATTTTAATTTCGTCCCTACATCTACATGTATACACAAATTTTATCTTGCACTTGCATACACATTCCCCAACCCTAATTCCATTAATCACATGATCCTCATTCCTTATTTTTATTGCATTTTGCAAATTTTTTTTAAAAAATTTGATTGTTTTATATATTGATTTATGAAAAATATTTTTGAAAGTTGTGTTGGTATTTAAACAAATAATATTTTTTGTTGAAATTGCAGAAAAATTATGATTGTAAGTTCAATGATCTTTTCCTCTATCATGTTTTTTTAACTTATCCAACATGTTCAAACCACGAGTCTAAAATAATCAAAATATTCGCTAACTCTCCAATTTTAAAATTCAACAAGATAAACAATTGGCAATCCATCCAAGACAATTTGATTGAGGATTAAAATTGATCCAAATCGACCCACGAGCCTAATTGGCATGTTTGGTGTAACTTTGCAAGCTACAAGTTAATCGTTTAGATGCAAAAGTTAAAAAGGAAAATTTACAAATAAGTGATATTCTCTTAAAATAATAACAAATTCATAGAAAATTTTATGACTTTAATCATTAAAATGTATAAAGTTTACAATGCATTTGTAATTATTTTAGGAGAATAATACTGATTTGTTGTTTCTCCAAGTTAAAAAGTATTTCCTCTTCACTTCTTTAATAATTTTTTTTTTTTTGCAATTTATTTATGTGACTTTTGTATCATAAACTATAAATAAAATAAAAGTTATAGAGCACCCACATGAGCAGCGACAAACGACCTTATTATTGGTGCTGTTTTAATGATGTAAATTAGCAAAATGGTATGGGTGAAAACTATCTTACGCATATGGTTTGGTGCAATGAAAAAGTATCGAATACGCACCAGCTCAGTATAAAAAAAAGATAAATTACACTTACTATCCTGTACTTCTATCAAAATTTTATTTTAGCATTTTTATTTTTAATTATAACAGTTAATTCCTTACACTTTAACTCAAATTACAATTTTACCCTTCATCCATCTATCATTAATAAAATTGACAAAATTCATCATTTGAAACATATATGATATTTTTAATGTTTCATTAACAACTTTACACTTACACAAAAATGTCATTTTATTCCTTACATTTTTACTAAAATTTCACTTTTAATCCTTCCATTTTCAATTTCTCTTAACTTCATTAACGGCAGATGAATTAAAAAGTAAAATTAAAACTTGAAGTTTTAAAAATACAGGAATACTAAGTATAATTTATCCAAAAAACAATCTTGCACACTTGGGCTTAATGTCAATAAGAAGGAGAAAAAAAAAAAATTCAAAACATTTTTCACACATCTCAAAACACTCTGACGTTCATTTTATCATTTTCACACGTATGAGTGATCTTTTTGCAAGTTTACCGAAGCTAATGACATCCTTATATGAGTCATTAGCATTTTCAGCTAAACATTTTGCTATTATTTGTACCCCATACACTTCTCACTTACCTTGAGAGAAATTTTATTTATATAATATATTATCACAATAATAATTGTGGTGTTTGTCTTTTCTATTCGAGGCATGGCTTGGGGAGCCAAATCTAGCAAAAAATCTAGAATCAAATTTCAATATAAACATTGAAATATAAGTTGATTCAAATCAAATTCAATTCAAATTTAATCTAATCAAATTTGACAGAGGTCAGCTACATATGTATGTATACTTTAATTTCTTCATTTGGAAATTGGATTTGGATATAAATTGATAAATCTTATAACAATTTTGGTATGGAAACAGCTATGATCACTCAAAATAAGAAAATATAATGAAACATGACCTAGTTCAAGCAAAATGGAATAACCATTTACAAATTATGATTATTTTAAACATAATTTTAGATGGAATTGAAAAGAAAAAAAATACATAAAAACACACTAAAAGGGTAGGCCAAAGAGCAAGGCTGGTCGAGTATTGAAAATGCTGTTGATTTAGTCATGGGTTCAAACCCTAATTCTGCTTCCGCCTCCCCCTTACCTCACTATGTCCTTTTAAGTTTGGAGGTCAAGTGGAGTAAAAAACATTAATGGAAAGGGAGAAGAAAGGAAAGCAAATTGGATAACATATGAGTAGATAAGGATGAAAACAAAAACAATTTGCTTCGAAACGGGGGGAATGAAATATATTGAGTAGATAGGGGCAAAAAGGGAGGGGGGGGAGAACAAAAAAAAAAAAACTTTCTATGAAAAATAGAGCAAAAGAGGTAAGAATAACTCACTTTTCTTTCCCTTCAAAGTGGTGAGAGAGGAAGAGTTTCACCACCCTTCAAACCCTTTCCCTCTTATTCCTCTTAAAAGCATCCAAAAAAGGGGAAAAAATTTCCCCTTCCAATCTTTTCCTTACCATACCTATAGGTTTTGTTTAGATCTTGGATTTATTGAAGAAAAGGCAAACAAAAGAAAATGAAATCACTTGTGCCTCTTGAATCTTCTATAGACTACATTTCCAAAGAAAAATAAAAAAACACACATTTTCAAAGAGGTTTTGTATCTGTTTATTCAACATCATAAAGGGTCCTTAAAAATGCTCAATAATTACACAAACCACAAATACAGCTCCAGTACACACCAAATCTAGGGGGGTTTTTTAAAAATTTTGAGTTACGTCAACTATTGGTGGCCATTCCGGCACTCTGAATCTAATAAAACACAAATCAGTCCTGCCAAGAGAGATCTAAATCACAAGTAAAAATCAGAGTCTTCTGTGTTCTTAATTTCTATTCAGCTATTATATGTTCCTCTGCTGATGTTAGCGGTAATTTTGGGCTTGTAATTACGCCAAAAGTACTCGATTAACTTAAAATTTTTAAAATTAAAAAGATACTTAAGAGTTAAGAGCCTTACAATTTCCTTGATCAGCCAGCAGCCACAGCATCCGCCCGGGGACTAGTATCAAGAAGTTGACGGAGCTTTGCACCGGTCTTTGAGTTAGACTCATACATTTCACTCCCTTCATCACTTCTCTCAACAGATCCAGAATTGTTGACTCTAGACAACAGGTTCTCGGTTCGTCCTCGTGCATTTTTCAACTTTTCCTGAGTTTAAACCCATTTATGAGCACTCCGAAAGGTGAAGAGACAAACGAGGCAATGGTTGGTGATTAATCATAATTAAAAAAGCAAATGAGGTTATATTGTACCATTAACAGAGCAGTTTCAAGCTTCAGTTTCTTTGAATTCTCAGTTAGTTGATTAATTTCCGACTTAAGCGACATATTTTCAGTGACAAGGGATTCAACTCTCGTTGCAAGTTCTTCAGCCTCAGCCTGGACCAGGAAAATAACAGGATTAGTCACAATATAAGGACCACTAATTGGTAAAAATCAATGGAAAACAAATTCAAGTTGCACGTTTCCATATTTGCTATACCTGCTTCCTCAATCTGGACCTTCTGGCAGATTCTCGATTAGATTGTTTCCTTCTTTCCCGTTTCAGCTCCCGGTCATTCTGAGTGTTAAATTGAAAACACAAAAAATGCAAGTTAGATTCAAGATAATAAACCTTGGGCCAGCATGATGCAATTCCAATTTAAAGCACAGATCACTGGAACAGCACGAAGCCCTCTGGCCCATTTTAGATCTTTTTGTATCTTCCTGTATTGGTTTTTGACAAAAATGATTAATCTCAACCAAACATATTCAAATACTCGATAAGCCCAAAGCATATATATGCGATGCAGAAGGAAACAAGTAGAACTAAAGGAATAAAGGAGGAACATATGCAGAATGTCACTGTACCTGCAACAAGGCACCATTTGGACTAGCATTTGCATTTGGAGAATTCCCGAGCTCCAATGCCGTGATAGTTCCCACCATATTTCCTGCAACACTTGGAGGAGGGACAGTGACACCCATAACTTTATCAAGAGCACCATTTATTTCACCCGCTGGAACTGGACTGCTCTGAGTTTTTGTCTTCCCATCTCCACCTGTTGACAATCGAGCAAACAAACAAATAAATTAATCAAGAAATAAAGTCCCTTAAATAGTTCCCAAAACAGAAACGGTTCCTTTTCTCCTTTTTATTGTTCCCATTGTTGTTCTCAAGCTCGTGTCTTCACAAAGGGTAGAAGAATTGACTAAAAGGCTTCAGGTACAATAAAACAATGTTCTGCGTAATAGGTAATTTTATCCATATATCTAGGCCAAGTTTGGGAAGACTAAATAAGTGCACTTTTTGACTTTTGATGAAATATGGATTGGATTTGGGTTGGGTTTGAAGTGATGTGTTAGAGAGGTGATGTGACTTAAATAAGATGATGTGACTTAAATAGGATAGTATTAGTGACTTTTTGACTTTTTGAATTTTTTTGAGAATGCCAAACTTGGCCCTAGTATTAGAGTTTCAACTATTTGGTAAGAAGATATCTCTACCATCCTTGCACAACGTCAAAGATAAAGCGTACAGCATGAAAAGCATGGTATGCTATACATAATTGATCAATTATTATCCCATTTCTCAGAAGCAATGGAACCAAAAAGACATATCATTTTGTTATATATCGATAATGTACTAGGAAAAGAACCAATCCTAACTGGGAAATAGCAATCAAGGTAAATGTTATTGTTATTGTTATTAAGATAGTGAAAAATGAATCTTACCAATAGATGGTATTTCCTCGCGGCTTCTTTTCCTACCATTTTGACCCGCCTGACAAAAGATGGGAGACCACTAAGACATATGATACTCTTCACTATAATGCACATGGAAATCAACTAAAACCGTGTAAAAGCACTAGCTGGTGCAAATAGTGCTTAAGCAGAGAGGGTGACTCTTACCCCTCCTGTATTTCCATTACTTCTATCACTAGAACCTTCTGTCTCCTCACTGTTGACATGATCATAAAATTTAAAAGTTAACCTTTTTATGAGAGGTGTAAATAAGGCATATTATAAAATTGTGTTACTGCAACCAACCTCTGAGATTCAGCTCCTCCCTCAGCACTGTCTGCATTACCATTGCCTAGTGACATTGCTAGCCCATCAAACTCTTTCAATTTCTTCACTAAGCCTTGTTCTGTATTTCCTGATGACTTGGTAGGTGTTTCCATGTTTGGAATGGCAGCCTGCATTGCCACTCAAAATAAGATCCAAAATCCATCCATGTGTGCTTATGCAGTTAGTAAAGACAATAATCCCTCTTCTCTCTCTAAAGTAGTTCTTAATTTCACGACCAAATATAACGACAAGAATAAAAGATCACTGAAAATATAAGTACCAAAGAATTGCTGAAAGAAGATGTAACCCCTTAACCATGTCATTATGACCCATAGAATTATGGAATTGGAAACCAAACACATACCCATTAGAGCTCAATCTGATATTCTAATTACGGTTGCATTTAATTCATAAGCTAATTACATCATTTTGGGAGATGGTGGTTGTTTAAAACAAGGGCTAAAAGGGGGGCATAATAGTTGATTGAAAGTCACATTTCCAGGCACATGGTTATCGTCATTGTACAATTTACTAGGCCGATGCTTCCAACTTTCAGTACGACACCCACCTACTTCTCAGAAGCAGTGTGGAGGGAATGGAGTACCCCCAAGAACTCAACTACGAAACATTCTAAGATTAACCAATTATGATTCTGAGTCATAAAGAAAACCAAAACTAATAGAAAGCAGACTTACAAGAGTAACTCCAGGATGTGCATAAACACCTCCATGCGCATAGATTGCTGCATAAGGCGGCCCATAAGGTGGCATCATATGCTGGTAAAACAGATAGTTTAATTTAAGTTACAAATTGCCTCAGCATCCTTAGATGACTCGAAGGTAGCTGAAAATTACAAAATGGAACTTTGCATCATATCATACCTGTGGTGGTCCCCACATATAAGGGTGAGGAGCATGACCAGATGTAACGGCTGAGTTAAAATATGGTGGTACAGCAACTCTGGCGCCATAATATGCCTAAAGGTGCAACAAACTATCTTGGATCACTACTTCAATATAGATTTGAGAAAATGATTACTTCAATTTTTGTTTTCGATACATATGTTTACGCAATTAATTTTACAGATATAGATAAATAAGAGTATACATAGAGTCAAAAACCTGCATGGCTGCCCAATCGGGATAGACATGAATGTTGTTCGCCTGATCCTGTCAATACAAAAGGAAGGGCCAATAACATCAAGTGGACGTAACAGAAAATGACAATACCGTATACTCAAAATACATATGACGTTTCTTCACAATTTTTTTCTCAAATTAAATGACAAATGTTCTCACCCAACAAAGTCAGGAGGTCCCAAATAGTTATTAGCTTACCAATGGAGGTGAAGATGGTTTCACAGGCTTAGAAGGCTTTGTCTCTTCACTATTTCCCATGGTCCAAGCACCAAACTGGTATTCTTGAATGATTCAGAGATGACACAAGAAAATCCTTTTGACAGCCACCACTTCCGTTTTTTGACAGAACAGTCAGTCAGCTGCGTTAGCATATCCATGTCAATTGTCATTTAGATAAATGTTTCAAGATATAACAGTACTCTCATAAATAAATAAATAAAAATAATTCAAGCTGAAAATGTCAGATAAAGATAAGAATACAGGGATTAACTCATCCTTAATACAATTTCATGAATTTAAGTCCATTTAGTGGCTAGGAACCCAAACGTTCGGTGAGTTTCTCATATTACTATCTTTGCAAACATGGCCAAACCAAATCAAACAACAGGAGTGCAGCTGCAAAGATCCACTAAAAAGGATAATCTTGGTGATCAGGCCGGCCCAACAAGCTTTGTTTCTACGCATGGAGAGAGAGACAAAAGAAAAACCAGCATTTGAAACCAACTTGAATTTAGTGGCAGAAACTGTGGAAATAATTTCTAAATATGTTCGGAGTCAAGTATAGAGTGGTCTCCTGGCCAAAAACCAGAATAAAAATATGCTACTTTACCTGAACTATCATTCGCCAAAATTTCTATTGTCTCCACTGAAGCTTAATAAATCCTTAATAAAAAGTGAAACCGTCTTAATACTTGAATACTCTATACTACTAATAACAACCACAACCAAAGAAATCCTACTCCTAAAACTACTTTTCTGTCCTGCGACAGTCATTTTTTACCCTGGGGATAGAACAAAACCAATTTATTAAAGAAATAAGGAGACCCCAAAGTATATTAAGTGTTTTCCCAATCAAATCTAAACATGGGTAATTACCAAAAAAATGAATCTAGATATGACATAGCAATAATACTTTCAGATGCACAGTGTTTAACCGAAAATTAAAAGTTACAGAGCCGCAGATACAACCGTTTATCAATTGGAAATCATGCTCAAGAAAGATATCAACGGGTAACACAACTTACTCTGAATAGATCAAGTATCAATGATTTGATTTGCTTTAATATGTGGCAGATCTTCTAAGTTATAAAGATCTTTATAAGTTATATAACAAGATTCAAATATAGACACAGAACAAGTCATTTATACTATTTCCAGCTCCAATTCAAATATTAATTATTCAAAAGAGAGAGAGAGAGAGAGAGAGAGAGAGAGAGAGAGTGGAAAGATAGGAAAGGAGGGGGACATTGTTGTCTTTCCCCATCCCCACCCAATATCAAGAACATAAGTTACATAACTGATCATTATGAGTATTGTATCAATCCAAGATAACCTAGGAGGTAAATGACCAAACTATCCTCAAAGGTTCAACTTTTCGTTCAAACAGATGCAAAGTGAAAATTTCTCAATTATACAATTCTACTTTTTGTGATTTCTAAACTTACAATCGACCGCTTCTATGTACTCGAAAACGATTCTCTAAGCCGAAACAGTTTGAATTTTCCACGATCTCCCCTCCCTCTCTCTCTCTCTCTCTCTCTCTCTCCCCCTAAAGTCCTAAACTTGATAACAGTATTCCATGAAACACAGAAACAATGTTTCAATCAAATCATCAAAAATAGAAACTCAAATTCAAATTCTATAGCAGAAAGAAACACAAATTCGAGAGATCAACACAAGTTTCATCTCCAAATATCGAAATTTCACAAAGCAAATCCACTACTCCAACACTATAGTTCAAAAAATCAAACTTCAAATTCAACATACCTTCAATTCTCGAACCACCACCAACCTCTGGCAGCGACGAAAAACTTCAAAAAAACTCAGAACAAAAAAAAAAAAGAAAAAAAAAAGAGTAAAAACCGAAGAGCTCCGACTATCTCCAATGGTGGAAAGGAAAAATGGAAATTGGTTGATTTACTGAGGCCCAAACCCTAGCTTCTCTACTACTGCATTATCTCTCTCTACTTTCTCTCTCTAGAAAACGCAGAGCGAGGGAAGAGTTTTTAGCTTTTGCAGAAGATAGAGAGACAGGGCGGGGGGTGAAGGAGGAGGAGAGAGAAAGGCAAGATCCACGTCACGATACACGTGTTCGTATAGAGACGAGAGTATGCGTACAAGTGTACACCCTGGGTTGTGTGTTGTACATACGACTTGGGCCTATCGTGGTTGTTGAGTTGGTCCATCGATACTCTCTGCGTTTCTGCAATTTTTATTATTTTTTTATTTAGATTAAATTATACTGACACCCTCCAAATTATATTGAAATAACATTGACACCCCTTCATTAGGTCCATGTTGGTTGATTAGTAAAATTTTACTTTTGCCCTTGTTAAAAGCATGCTCCATATTTAATTTTCTCATGCATTCAATAACACCTCCAACTATCGATTTTATCTCAACTATTTATCATCCACTTTTATAACATCAAATGATAATACCTTATTTATTTCTATATACTTAAGTCATTGCATCTCTTTTCACTATCACAATTGGTCTGGTACCTTATCCACTATTTATTACTGTCATCAAAAACTATCGTAACACAACTCCAAAATCACTATCCATCACTATCTCTCAATCCATAACCTCTACTGCTAGCATATTTCTTTTCTCTTATTTCTACGCAAACAATCCTTATCACAACTATTACATTTTCTTGATAAAATAAACATCTAAATAAAATACAAATCACTCAAAACTTGTATTAACAATCATATAGGCCTTGTCTGAGAATGTGAATTTTTACTTAAAAAAAGTAAATAAATCACTACAAATTATTACATCAATCATTTTATTTTTCTGTACATTATTTTATAAAAAGCTAACTAAAATAGTCAATTCTCAAATGAGTACCGTTTTGGGAAGATTTGTAAAAAGCAGCGTTTTTGATACAAGGGAAAAAAACAAGGCAGCCAAAACGCAACAAAAATCATTTGGAGAGAGATAAAAACGCAAGTGTTGAAATTACGAAATCACCCTCCATGTTAACAAATTAGGGCCTACGGCAAAAAAGTAAATTTTCTATGTTGGGTAAGGGTATTTTGGTTATTTTAATTTGATTTGACACCATAAACAAATATTAAACCAAAAAGTTAAAAGCCAGTTTTTTATCAACTTCCCAAATCATTTTTCAAAAAAGCTAAAAAGCTTGGTAAAAAGCCAAAAGTCAGCTTTTTACCAACTTTCTAAAACACTCATGAGCTTATACTTTCACTTTGAAACCCAATGTTTGGGAAGTTAGTTTTTAGGTTTTTTTTTTTTGTTTTGTTTTACTAAAAGACAAACAACAATGCTAGGTAACTCAAAATTTTGTGACTCAAATGGCTCAAATCACTCAAAACGACGTCGTTTTGAGTGTAAATGAGTATAAAACGACGTCATTTTGACAGATTTGAGCCATTTGAGTCACAAAATTTTGATCTACCAAATATTTTCCAAAGACAAATTAGTTACAAAATAAATAAATAAACAAATCCAAACAAAATATCACATCAAACCCCATAATCATTTCACTTTTTCTTTCATAAATATCACATCCAACCACAAAAAAATCCAACAACTATCTTCCCAAATACAAAAAAAAAAATTCTCAAATAATATTCTCCAACTAAAAAAACATACAAAAAAATTCACTTTTCAAACACCCACATAATTGCAAATTACCATAATTACACACAATTCAGAAGAAAAAATTAGGATTGTTGCAATGGACATATGTAATGATTTGTTATATCAATACAAAACCATTCAATTGAAGAGAGAATATGCGGAGAAATATGAGTAATACTTCGGAGTGGGAAGAGGTTGTGATTTGAAAATGCTACTATTGTATTAAAGATAGAAAATGATAATGAAAAAATAATAAAGAAGAAAGAGAAGCTATAAATATGTGTAAGAAAATGGGGTATTATAAATTTATCATTATATCCGATGGTGTAAACTGACAAGAGAGATCAGTGTGATTTCAAAACATGTGTTTGTGATTTTAGACCTCTTGTATTTTTAGAGTAATACAGGGGTGTAATTGCTAAACCTTTTTATTTATTCCAAATCCACATCTGCCGTACACGTGTCATCATAAGTTGATGTACGAGTCGTGTGGACTAGGGTTCTTTCTCCTTGTACGTTGTGTTGTGAGGGTGACGTGGCCATTTTACATATTAATAAAAAAAATTTGAAGAATATAAACTACAATGGATAGGACCTTTGGAATCCGCGCTGTGCCAGTCATCAACGACCTTAATGTCTGTTTGTCTACCTGTATATATTAATTATTTTAAATCATCCTTAATCATATGTGAAATGTCTAATTTGTCCTTATTGTGCAATCTAATTCCTCATATTTTTGGTTAATTACATGGATGCGTAGCAGTTAATTGGACTGATTGTGTGGATGATTGCCTGAAGGAAATTTTCTAATTTTAAAATTTTAATATAAAATATTCGATAAAAAATATGTCGTAATGATTTCACTTTTTTTCATTTTTCTTTTCATGCAAGTATTATTGTGCGATTCAGAATAGATAGTAATAAAATGGTGCAATATATCTAATAATAAATATCATTTTTCTTTTTAAAATCATAAGCAATTTTTATTGGTCTTTTAATTTATAATTATTAGACCTTGATAATTTTGAGACTTCTATTATGTGGGGAAGTTTTGTTTAATTTTTAAATTTTAGGGAAGAAAGTTTTTTTTTTGGGTTCAACTCTAAGACCATTTTTTTTTTTTTTGGTAATATATAGATGATCTGATTATGGCTTCATTCACACCTAAATTCTATTCAAACTTCTACAAGATTTATTAAATTTTCTTTCTTTTCTCGTTTTTCCTGAAATTGTAAATATAATTTCAAATTAGGATTTTCAGAGTTCTTGTTTGGTCTACACTTTTTTTCTTTTTTTCTTTTTTTTTTAAATTTGAGAGTTAACAATAAAAAATTAGAAGCAAAAAATATTTCCCTCAACTTTCAAATGATTAACTTTTTTTTTAAGCTTTTAAAATTGTTCCTGTCTCATAATTATAAACAAAAACTACATTTAATATCACACAAATTCTCAAAATAAATATAAAAAACAATTAAGCAACCCTTATAAATAGTATTTAGTGACAAAATCTACGAAAGGAGATGAGAAATGACAAAATCTACTTTTGACCTGATCATTCAATTGAGGGTCTCAAGCAAGTATAACAATAATGTTATATTTACTATATTTTTATTGGAGATTTTTTTTAATATTCTTGATAATAATATTTTATAAAATAAATGATATATAATGTTTTCATAATAGTTCAGGTCCCTCAACATTTTTATAGAAAAAAATTTCGACTCAGGGAAATTCTGCCTGACTCGGAGAAATTCGGGTCCGACTCAAAGAAATTTCAATTTTTATAGAGAAATTTCTCCGTAAAATTTGAAATTTCTCTGAGTCGGACGAAACTTCTCTAAGTCAGGTAAAATTTTTCTGAGTCAAATTTTTTCTATGAAAATGTTGAAGAATCCTAGCTAATAAAAAAAATATTTTGGACCTCTCTTACTACACAAAATTAGAGAGCAATGTTTTACTAATTTTTCTAATTTTATATTAGATTTAGTTTATTATTTCATGTGGTACATTTATAATCATTGAGAGTGTGTTTGGCAATTGATTTTTTGGCAGCTCTTTTTGTAATATATATATATTTTTTTTATTTTTAAATTCAAATTACTTGTCACTTTTGGGCGACTACGTGACGGATAAATTAAAATAGAAATAAAAATAAAAGAATAGGAATTTTTTTTTTACTAAAGATAAAAATAAAAATTAAAAGTTGACTTCTTTATTTTGTTTGTTTGTTTGTTTTTTTGGTTTTTTGTTTTTTTGTTTTTTTTTGTCTTTAGTGATCTTCTTTTAATCTTTTTTAAGTTTGTCTAGACTAAACGGATTTGGGGAAAAAAATAACACAAATCTAACAAATAAAAAACAGCTGTGCTATAGACCCCCACGGGGGGTCAACCCCCAGTGAGGTGGCAGCTCACCATTCGCCGAAATCAAAAAAAAAAAAAAAAAACAGTTTTTATTTTGGGCCAATCATCCCTCTCCATTCATGACCCCCAGTGACCCCCACTGGGGGTCTTAGCCATTTTTCAATAAAAAATCACCCAAGACAATAAAAAAAAATTCAAAAAAAAATGATTTTTTTACTTGCCAAACAAAGCTTGAGATGCAATGGATCTTTCATTTCATTGATGTGTCACATTTGCAGAATTTTTTTTTTAAAGTGAATGGCTCAGATAATCGAAACGGGATCTAAAAGAGAGTTCAATGGGCCGAATTAATTTTTTCACATCATTCTTGCAAAAAAATAGACGGTAAGAAAATAAATAGTTTATACAAAATGTTTATAAACAAACTAATTTTTTTAATTTTAAAACAGAACAATTTGAATAATCGAAACGGGACCCAAAAGTGGGCCCAATGGGCCAAATTGATTTTTGTACATTATCCTTCCAGAAAAATAAACGGTGAGAAAATAAATGGTTCATACAAAATTGATTTGAACACGTGATTTCCGTTATCCAATCAACTTGATTTTTTGTAGAAATGATGTACTCGACAAACCCTAAAATGTGAACGGTTTGAATTATCAAAACGATATCCAAAAGTAGACTCAATAGGCCAGACTGGATTGTTCAATTCGATTTTGCGACTGGAGACAGTCCAAGTCCAATAATTTTTGTTTGGGATTTGATTTTTTAAATAATTTTTTATAAGAAGACATAAAAAAAATTATTAAAAAAAAAAACGACAGATTAACTTTTTATAATGATTTTTGAGCTAAAATTCCGTCTTTCCAAACGGACCCTAAGGGTCCTATTAGAGCTGTTTTTAACAAATAAAAACGTTCAATTATTTATAATTTCAATAGATTTTTAATGTATTTTTACATAAATTTATATACTTTTTATATATTTTCAAACAATAACAATAGTTTTAAAGGTTAATTATAATTTTGTTCATAAATTATAAATATTATAAACAAAAATATTGGAGGCTTTAACTTTTATACCAAACACTCGCGTAAATGTGAAAATAATACTACAAGTTTCGTTTGCTATTTGATTTTTGACTAAAAAAATATGAAAAGATAAAATTAATTACATAAAATAATAAGATAAAATATCACATTTAAAATAGAAAAATTTACCTATAAATCCTAATTTCTGAAAAGTTGAACCATTTAGTACTAAAAATTTTCTTATGTTCCATTTAGTCTCATTTTATACATCATCATGATGTTCATGATGTAAATGAATCTGATGTTTCATTCTATAATTTCAAAATTTATTGAAATATGATGAACATTAGATGTTTGGAATCTAATGTTTGAAATTATAGGATGAATATTTCAGTCTGATGTTCATCCTATAATTTCAAACATTATTGAAATCTGATGAATATTTCAGTCTGATGTTCATCCTATAATTTCAAACATTATTGAAATATTCATCCTATAATTTCAAACATTATTGAAATCTGATGAATATTAGATATTTGAAATCTAATGTTTGAAATATTAATCTGATGTTTGAAACATTGTAATGGGACCTTTCAGTCTATAAGAAAACATTTAAGACTAAACAGTGTATAAATTATTAATTTGGGATTTATTGGTGCATCCCCTTTAAAATAACCATTACACTTTTTTCTCATAAAAATTAAAAAAATTAAAAAAAACCAAATTAAATGAAACTAAAAAACCAAACTAAAAAAAGTCCTAAGACAAAAAAATCAAGGGCAAATTACATATACCTCCATCGAAATTTAGTTAAATTATAGATATTCTCTTAAGGTTTCGGAAATTACAGATACCCCTGAAGTTTATATTTTCATAACAAATTACTCCCTTGATATTTATATTTTTATAACAATTTGTCTCTTAATTTGTTATACAAATATAACTTGCAGGGAATATCTGTAATTTCTCAAACATCAAGAAGATATCTATAATTTTACTAAAACTCGAGGGGTATATGTAATTTGTCCAAAAATCAATGTCATACGAAGACTAAAAAAGTGAAGGGTAATTGGAATAATTTCACAAGTCGGCAGCACTCCGTCTGACGCAGAGACCACTGAAGGTCTGACGTGATCATTGTTTGACTCGACTCCCAATCTGAACCGTCCATTGTTCGATGCTAAAATGCCCATGCTTTCCGCGTCACTTCACCAGTGGACCACGTGTACCCTCAGGGCTCGCCAAAGCAAAACAATGGGAAAGAAAAAAAAAAATAGGAAAATTACGTAACAGGCTACTTTTATAAAAAAAATTATTATAAATTAATAAAAAAAATTATCAATATTAATAAGGAAGAATTACATACTACTGGAAACAGAAAAAAATTATCATTATAATTATTAATATATATCATTAATAAGGAAGAATTACATACTACTGGAAACAGAAAAAAATTATCATTATAACTATTAATATATATCACCTTTTTATAAATATTTTTGAGAAAATATCATTTTGTCTCCAAATTATAACGTGAAAATCAATTTAGTACACAGATTTCACATTATCTTAATTTGACCTCTAAATTTTTAAAAATTTGATCAATTTACCTCCGTTGCCTGTTTTTGTCTATAATCAAACAGAACTTATTGACGTTGCATTAAATTTTATTTGAAACTTCATTTTACTCTTCAAATTATACCTTAATAATCAATTAGCCCTTCAAATATTAAAAAAAAATTAAATAAATATTTAATTAATAATTTTTTATCTCAAAAATTAAAAAATTAAATTTTAAATAAAAATATTAAGTATTAGTTCCGTTGAGTATTCTTTAGACAGTAGTTAAATTTAAAATTTCTTTTTACTCACCTAATTTTAAATTACTATTAGTCGATCAATTCTATTAAAATTAATTTGGAGAATAAACTAGTTATAATTGAGCGTGTGCACAAACATAAAGTAGCCAAGAAATTTTTTCATTTTACTCCTCAAATTATACCTTAATAATCAATTTGCCCTTCAAATATTAAAAAAAAATTTAAATAAATATTTAATTAATAATTTTTTATCTCAAAAATTAAAAAATTAAATTTTAAATAAAAATATTAAGTATTAGTTCTGTTGAGTATTCTTTAGATAGTAGTTAAATTTAAAATTTCTTTTTACTCAACTAATTTTAAATTACTATTAGTCGATCAATTCTATTAAAATTAATTTGGAAAATAAATTAGTTATAATTGAGCGTGTGTACACACATAAAGTAGCCAGGAAATTTTTGACTGAATTAGTTTCTTCAAGATCGACTCGAGATAATTTGAGACTTAAAGAGATAATTCTAAATAAGGATTATATATATATATTGCAAAGTATATTATTTAAAATTTAATTTTTTCATTATTGAGATAAAAAATTATTAATTAAATATTAAAATTAGTTTTTTTATATTTGGGGGGCTAATTGATTTTTAAGGTAAAGTTTGTGGGGGTAAAATGAAGTTTCAAATAAAATTTGGTACCACGTCAGTAAATTTTGTTTGATTGTAAAGGAATAGCGGGGGATAATTTGATCAAATTTTAAAAAATTTAGAAGTCAAATTAAAATGACGCGAGGTCCAGCTGCCAAATTGATTTTTGTATACTAGTTTTGAGGGCAAAATAATATTTTCTCAATATTTTTTCCTATTTCCTTGATATGTAATTGTCCCTATAAATAATTAACATCATAAGTGTTTAAATAATATTGTAAACATTTTTCATAAAAATTCCAAAATTATTATTTTTTATTCTAAATAAAATTCTTGAAAATTTCTTTTAATGAATAGCTTTACTGTTAAAAAAATATATAGAAAAAATCAAATTTGTAATAAAATTTATTCGATTTGTTTCATGCAACTTTTGAAACTGTTTATAATATCTATCTTTTCTTTTATGAATGTATATGCAAATGTATGAGGTAACTTTTTGGGGGTGAATGGTATGAGGTAACTTTTGCTTTGAAGAAAACATTAATTATAAAAAAGTTGGGAGAAGATTGTTTTAGATTTTGCTTTTCGTAATTATACCAACTTTTGATTTGATAAAAATATGCATCAAATAGACTCCTTATCACAATAAATAAAATAAGACTTAAAATTTTACCTTTTTACTTTTGTGAGAACTTAAGTTTAAGGTCTCTTAAATTTGAAATTATTGGCATCACATTTAAATTATTTAAATCATTCAGTGGAAAGAGATACGTGACAAGTAAAAAGTATTTAGATATTGAAAAGTCCCGCCTTCGAAAATGCCCACATGAGCTGCAAATGTAAATCATCAACTAGCAAATATGCTATGCAGCATGTGAGAGGTATATGGAAAAAGAGTAAATAAATAGCAATTTCTAATAGTTAAACACGCATAAAGAAATGAGTATGATATTAAGAAATAGCGAGAATGAAAGAGATCATTGTAAAAGGGAACAGCCTAACTGCTCTGAAGGCGCCAAGAGAAGGCTATTAATAGATGGAAGTAAAGACTGAAGACACCCCTGACTAAATCCAAACTCTACGTCTTTATTAATTTCATTTATCTTTAAATTTTTGCGCTTTACTTTACGCATTGCACTTACATTTTGTAGGAGTATATTAGCCTTTTAATTTCAGAACCCAGTCGGTTTAAAAGCTGTGACGTTACCCTTACTAAAGGTAACATTTTATAATTGTTTATTTAGTTAATCAATTGTAATTTTTGTCCAATCTCTCCCTTACATTCTGGTATGAATTTGAATTAAAAGTTTTGATTTATCTTTTCAACATAATACAGTAAAGTCTTCTTTATTGAGACTAAGAGAACCTTAATACAATCGCTTGATAAAAATTGATATTTATTATTTGTAACAACTTTTCAGTTTCTTACTGACACGCTTGAATTACATTCCTAACTTTTAAGTGTGAAAAATAGTCAACAGAAATATTATGGTGCCGTTTGGTAACACTTACGTTTTCAGTTTTCTGTTTATATTTACAAAAATTTTAAAAACTCAAATAAAAACTTGTTTGGTAAAATTTTTGATTTATAAATCAGTGGTCTCAGTTTATAAATTTGGCCAAAAAATGAAAACACAAAAAATGTGTTTCCGTTTTCAGTTTTCAGTTTTTTTTTTTTTTTACCACCCAACACTAGCCACCACCCGCCACCATTTTCCACCATCGTCTTCCGCCACCACCACCCACCCCCCACCCCCCACCACCACTCACCACCCACCAGCCACCGCGCGCCACCACCAGCCACCAGCCACCATCCACCTGCCACCCACTCGCCACCATTACCCACCCCTCGCCATCGCCATCGTTGCCGCCACCACCACCACCACCATCTACCAGCCACCTACCACCACCACCCACCTACCACCACCACCCACCATCACCCACTCGCTACCACCTACCACCCGCCACCGTCACCCACCCATCCACCACCACCACCACCCGCCACTTACCGGCCACCACCCACCACCACCCGCCTTCCGCCACCCACCTGCCACCACCACCCACCACCCGCCGCCACCACCACCACCACCACCCACTAGCTACCACCCGCCACCGTCACCTACCCACCCACCATCACCACCCACCACCTACCCGCCACCAGCCATCCGCCACCCACATGCCATCACCACCCGCCACCACCACCACCCACCACTCGCCACCGTCACCCAGCCACCGACCACTACCACTGCCACCTACCCGCCACCACCACCCACCCACCACCACCCGCCATCCGCCACCCACCTGCCACCACCACCCGCCACCGCCACCACCACCCACCACCAGCCACCGTCACCCACCCACCCACCATCACCACCTGTCGCCTACCCGGCACCACCACCCGCCACCCACCTGCCACCACCACCCACCACCCGCCGCCACCACCACCACCACTCACTCGCTACCACCCACCACTTGCCACCGTCACCCACTCACCCACCACCACCACCACCCGCCACCTACCTGTTACCACCACCCACCCACCACCACCCGTCATCCGCCATCCACCACCCACCTGCCACCACCACCCACTACCCGCCACCACCACCACCACCATTACTCAACCGCCACCGTCCACCACCCGCCACCGTCACCCACCCACCCACCACCCGCCACCTACCTGCCACCACACCACCACCCGCTATCCGCCACCCACCTGCCACCACCACCCACCACCCGCTACCTACTCGCCACCACCACCCATCCACCACCCATCTACCACCACCACCCGGCACCCGCCACCACCCACCACCACCAGCTACCCACCACCCACTGCCATCACTTTCTACCACCGTCTTCCGCCGCCACTTGCCATCACTTGCCATTTCTTACTCTTTTTTATGTATTTTAAAATTTTTTTAAAACATTTTGTCAATTACCAAACGCATTTGTAATTTATGTTTTTCTAAAAATAAACAAAAAATAAACAAAAATCAATTTATAAAATTTTTGTAAATATAAACTGAAAACGTAAACGTTACCAAACACACCCATATATATATTTAAAGGCCTAGTTAACAAATTGTCTCTAAAAACGAAAGTATCATAAAAACGAAAATGCGAGAAACTTTCAGTAATTTGGAAACAATATTCATTGGATTTTTAAAAGTTACAATTTCTAAAGTTTTTTTTTCACATTAAATAATGCTCGATGAACACTAGCATTTATCATGGCTAAAAATGGTCTGTCTTGCAAAACCATCCACTTTAGGTATAAGTTCGGGCGAGGGACTAGGTACAAGCTTAATAGACTCTGGGCCTAAAATTTGACGCTTTGCCTATAAAAAAAAAAAAAAAACCAACATTAAGGATTGGTTTTGAAATCCGTTATTTTAATAATTTTTTAATTAAAATATAAAGTAAAAAAAAAATTTAATATATTTTCAATGATTTTTTTTTAAAAAAAATTTTACCCAAAAAAATATATATATAAAAAGTAGACAAGCATTTTTTTTTTTTTGATTTTTTGTTATAACATTTTGACTATTTTTTTTAACTTCCCAAACTTTTTTTTTTTTTTTTTGGGTGAATAACTTTCCAAACTTACCTTAAAAGATAGGGGAATTTTTTTTAGGATCCTTAATATTAAGATTTTATAATATAAAGGATATCAAATATTTTTATAATGTGTAAGGTCCCTCAATATGGATCTAGAGAAAATTCGATCTAGAGAATTTCTCTGGACTTTTCAGAAAAATTATCTCCAAAGAAATTCTAGAAATTTCTCAAAGAAATTCTTTGCCCAGAGAAATTCTTCAGAGAAAGGCTCTGTTTGGTAGAGCTCTGGAACGTTAGTTCCAGAGCTTGATTTGAACATAGTGTTTGTTTATGATTTTCAAAAATTAATTTCACACACACTTTTAAAAACGCGGTCGAAGGTGGAAAAAATTGCGTTAACCGGTCGTCCCACCAATCGTCCGGCCGATTGACCGGAACAGGACAAATTTTATTTTATTTTATTTTTTTTGCGCAATTGACACATGTTAATTTTTATATATTCAATAAAAAATATTTTCTGAATTTTTTAAATTTTTTTATAAACTGTAACAGAATTTTGAGTTGTGTGTTTGGTTATGAGTTGTAAGTTTTTGTATCAAATATCATATGTCACATCAAAATTTTCCTACTTAATTCAAAACTCTTTTCAAAACTCATTAACCAAACAAATTTTTCACACTCAAATCATAATTTCAAAACTCACAAACTCAAAATGTAACTCTATTATCAAATCATATTTAGAAAACTCTACTAAATGCAACATTTGCCTTCTCCAGATAAATTCTGGGAATTTACCAAAGAAAATTACCTAAATCAGAGAAAATTCAAAGGTAATCCAGAGAAAATTACCAAATCCAGAGAAAAGTGGCCAAATCTAGAGAAATTTTAGGAATCTAGAGATATTCAATACTGTCAGCACAAACAATATATGCATACATATATATACACACATTTATCAACAATGAGGAGATAGAACTAACTAATCTTTCATAGAGAATCACTCAAGATCACAAGAAATGAACATTTTGGCCCGCAAAATCTATATAATTTTACTCCGATCCAGAGATAACAGTCACAGAAACTCACAAATTCTTTGTACCAATATCTCACTCTGAATAACATAAACAAAATTACTTAAATCGACCATTGCCTCCTCAACCAAATAACATCAATCACAGGCATAAATATATGAATATGCATATGTCTATGTATGTGTATAAATATAAATATATATATATATAAAGAGAGAGAGAGAGAGAGAGAGAGAGAGAGAGAGAGAGAGAAGAAAAAGTCAAGAAACGAGAAATAAACAAGAAATGAAAATTAAAAACAGAGCAAAGAGACATGAACGATACCTGGAGAAGAAGAAAAAGAAGAAGAAGAGTGAGAGATGTAGCTGATCGGAGATTTCACTGGATCACTAAAGCACAACTTCACAGGGAGAAATAAGGAAAGGTTGCTGTCTAGAAAAGACTACTCGAAGCTAGGATTTGGCCGATCTGAGGACTGTAGCGACGTTTGATCCTTCCACCATGCGTTTCCAGCAAGAAGAGCAGAGATCGGAGATGAGCATGGGCATGGTGGTAGCAGTGGTGGAAATGGGAACGATCTGGAAGATCAAGACTGTTGCTTTAGAGAGAGAACATTTTAAAGAGAGAAAGAAACGCAGATAGAAGAAGAGGAGAGAGTTTAGAGTGTGTGTGAGAGAGAGAGAGAGAGAGAGAGAGAGAGAGAGAGAGAGAGAGAAAGGGTTTGATTTGAGAAATTTCTCCAATATATGAGTGTGAGGGATGAAGGACCATAGACATTATAAAATAATATTATAGATTCCTTTCATTATTAAATATGGGAGAGTGACCTTAGACTAATTTTCTCTAAAAGGTAATGAAAAAAATAATTTATAAAAATAATTAGAATCTCAACAGGTTAATAAGTCAACTTGGACCGAAGAGCATCTCTACTAGCAAATGCTATAATAGCTTTGCCATTGTTATAATGAATAATAGAAAATTGTAAAATTATAACAATGGTGCTCCAATGATCATATGCTATTTTGGCAGAACCAATGACAGAAACTGGTGTGTTCGGATGATTGCCCAGTTGATTGAGCGGTCATTCAGACGGTCGTCTTGGATATACTAGTTTATGTATTTGGTTCTGCAAAAATAGCGATTTTGTAAAAAATTATCTATTTTGCTAGGAGGGGAGAGGAAGGAGGTTTGCTTGAATTGACACATATGGCAGCTATCATAACCAACCATTGGAGCATACTTTTTCATCTCAAACTACCAAATTATAACAATAGCATCTCTAATGGTCTACAATTAGAGATGCTCTAAGTTGATTAAAATTTGAGATAATTACAAATCAGTGATCTTTTTTAAAAATATTTATAAATACATAAAAAAAATTTAAATTAAATTTATTAATATTTATAACATTTATCATTGAGATGTAAAAAAATTTTCCCTCAGAATTTGCACTGCGTTATAGTTGCGGTTTGACAATTGATTTTTTCAATTAGTTTTTTTGATTTTTTAGTTGTTTTAGGGTTGGTTTTGGAAGTGAGTTGATTTTTTTGATTTTTCAATTAGTTTGTGCTTAAAAATTTGTTTAGTTTAACTTTCTTTGATTTTTTAAAATTTTTATAAGAAAAAAATAAAATTATTATGATTTGAATGAGATATTTTATTTTATTAATTTATTTAGTCTAATTTACTTTTTTTTTTTGTATCTTTTTAACTAAAAAGATAATGCCAAACGAAGCCATATCTGTTTAAATTTTCAGCATGACAAAACATGATCATCTTCTTGGTACTCCAAAATCAGACGGTCAAACCAGTAGCCACATCACTTGGAATGTGTATATATCCTAATTGAAAGGAAATTGAAAACTAAGAATTTTAATAACAACAATACTAGGTATCATGAAAAGTCTTTCATGAAATAATCATGAAAAGATTTATAACCTTTAGATTACACCTTACAATAAAGCACCACACACTAATCAAGGTAATCTAAAGGTCACAAATTTTTCATGATCATTTTCATGACAAAATTTTCATAATCTTTAACATTTCTCTTTTAATAACTCTAATAGGTGTATGAATTTAATGTGGTAGGATATTTTGGCTTTAATTTTGTTTTTTAAAATTTTTTTTACATCATTAATGTTGTTTTAGTATTTCAAAATTAGATGGAGGTATGATTTGTGCATATAATTTGAGGCCATAAAAGAAGTGGTCCCCACCACTGTTTTGGCGAACTGGTGGTCCAAACACTGACGTGTCTCGCGTGAGTCAGTTAAAAAATCAGTGGGTCCCACTCGGTGCCTGCATTTAGATTGCGTAGCCAGCTCACGAAATCACGCTTCTGCCTACAGATTTTAAATGGCCCCACGTGTCAGCACAAAAGTTCCACATGCTACCCCATCATTGAAAAACTTATTACTCCTAAAATAATAAGAGTAAATTCTCGTAGCTCGAAAAATTCGGCCCGAATTTGGCTCGAATCTGTGAGGAAGAGGGAAGAGGGAGAGAAGAGAGGAAGAAGAGGGAGAGGAGGGAGAGGGAGAGGGAGAGGAGAGAAGGAAGCAGAGGGGAAGAAGAGGGGATCGTCGCCATCGTCGTCGTCGATCGTCGCCGATCGTCGCCCCAGCCCCCGCCGCCGCTCCGTCGTCGTCCTCGAGTCGCCCCCAGCCCCGCCGCTTCCGTCGCCCCGCCTCTTCCTCCTCCTCCTCCTCCTCCCCCTCCCTCCTCCTCCTCCAGCCGATTTTATGGCCCCCTCCCCCTCCCCTCCCTCCTCCTCCTCCCCCTCCCCTCCCCCTCCTCTTCTTCTCCCCCCCTCCTCTTCTCCTCCCTTCTTCCCTCTCCCGATCTGCAACAAAACCAGGGAAAAAAAAAAAAAAAAAAAAAAAAATTCGACCCCAAAAACGACGTCGTTTTGGGGTCGAGCCAAACATTCGAGCCAAATATTCGAGCTACCAATCACTACTCAAATAATAATTTCTCCTTGATTGTACATTTTTTAATTTTCCCTTTGATTCCACATGCTACAGATTTTAATTTTTTTTTATAATACAACTATTATATTTTAAAAATATTAATTTTTTAAAATTTTTCTTTGATTGTATATTTTTTTTTAGAATATCAATTATTATAATTATAATTTTTGTGTTATTAATAAATTTAAAATAAAGATAAAATAACAAATTTATATTATTTTATTCTTTAATTTTTGAAAATGGACTAATATTTTAAAATAATAAAAAATAGAAATAAGAGTTAATATTTTGAGACGAAAGGAGCAATTGGTGTAGGATACACCGGACCATATTTCTGACCAATTATAAACTTTCATGTCCATTCATGTTTTTTAATAATTTAATATAAAATTATAAATCTCACCATCGTCAGGACACATCTAAGACATTACGTGACTATATGCAGAACTAATGAATAACTTTCTCCTATTATTGGTTTCTTTCCCAAAATTAGACTATGGAAGGATTAATAATAATATATATATATATTCTCTCAAAAAATTAATAATAAAAAAATGCTATTGATCATATGTTTTTTTAGTTAATTCTATTTTTTATCTCTTAAATTATGACTTTTTTTTTGGTTATAAATGTATATATATATTTCATTTTAAAATGTTTAAAAGGTAGATAAAATTGTTGCCAAATGTTGCAAAATTTATTTGTGATTTGTGTCCATCGATTAGGGGCAGATCAGCATCTGCCGATCCACCAAAATTGAATGGTTTGAACTAATCTGCTACATAATAATAGATAGTTTTAGTGGATATATTTTTTTTTAATCTACCTAAATTTTGATGATCCGCAGATAGCAAATCACACCAATCCAACCCGATTCGTCAACAATCCTAAAAAGTAAATTTTATACATACTTTTGTGTGTTAAAGAAGGGACATTTTATTTAATAATTACATTTGTTATTTATGAAATTTGAAAGTTAAGCCTTTATTTTTATTATAAAAAATTAACAACAAAAAATTTTGAGTTCAAAATGGTAAAGTAGTTAGGAAAAAAAAAATTTGCATCTCATATGCCAACCTTTGCACGACTCACTCAATATGCATCCGCTAATTAAACGAACGGATGTATATTAATCTTTCTCAATCCACCTAAGTTTGAACAGATGGTGGATAAGAGGTCACCCGATTTACTAGCACCCCTACTTTTAACAAGAGATGAACAAATGATCTGAATTGGATTTTTATTTACAAAAGAGTTTTAAATTACCAAAAAGTCGATCTTTCTCTCTAATTTTGTGCACGTTTTCTATAAAAAAAAAAATTAGGGTGAATTACACTAATGGTCCCTATAGTTTAAGGCTTATGTCCATTTTGATTCCTGCCTTTTCAATTGTGACACATTTGACTATGAATTTTGAATCTTGTTCCAAATAAGGACAATTGAAGATACCATTTGATTTTTCAAGGGCAAAATAGTCAATTTGATAAAATATATAGTCAATTTGATAAAATATAACTAATTTGACAAAAATAAATATCAAAAATGTATTTTGAAATTTTTAAAAATTATTTCTACCCACTAAAGATAAAATTATGTAAAATTGACAAATCTTTTAGACATTTATTTATTTATTTATTTTACCAAATTAATTTTTATTATGTGTATGGATGATAATCATGTAATGGGTGGTTGTTTTTGTTTTCATTAAATTAGTTTCTATTTTTTCAAAAGTTAAATATGGCGACAACTTTAATATCATTATTAAACCAATCCATTAAATAAAAAAATAAATAAATCCAAAGCTAAAAATATTTCATATATTAAATGTATCGATTACACAGTAAAAGTTTAACAACTACCCATTACATAATCATCATCTAAACATATAATAAAAATTAATTTGGTAAAATAAATAAATAAATAAAATGTATAAAAGATTTATCAATTTTACATAATTTTATCTTTGGAGTGTAGAAATAATTTTAAAAATTTTAAAAATATTTTTTTGACATTTATTTTTGTTAAATTAGTTTATATTTTATCAAAATGACGTTTTTACCCTTAAAATTAAGCCAATGGTATCTTCAATTGTCCTTATTTGGAACAAGATTCAAATTTAGGGTCAAATGTGTTACAATTGAAAAGTCAGAGACCAAAGTGATACGAGCCCTAAATTATAGGGACTATTAGCGTAATTTGCCCAAAAAATTAAAAAGCTAATTAAAAAAATTAGTTCCCAATTTGTTATAAAAACTGGTTTTGTTTGGTTGATTTTGGGGTAGTTTTTTTTTTTTTTCTTGTGAAATTAGAAACTAGTTTAATATAAATAAACACAAAAAAATATGAAATTCATATGAAAATATAAAAAAATAATGAGTTTTTCAAATTTTTTCATCAAACTACTATTTAAAAAAATATAGAAAATAAATTCTCAAAATTTCACCAAAGGAAACCTAAAAGCATCTAGAGCCTACTTAGGGGTGGGCATCAGCCTGTTGACCCACCCAGCACGACCCTATTTTTTAGAATTTGGAAAGGTTGTTTTAGTTCATAGGCTAACATTTTCAGTCCAATATATTAATGGCTGGATTTGAGATTTATACTTTCAACTCGACCCGGTCCGACCCACTATTAAATTAATTAATTATAATATATTAAAAAATATTTTTTTATTAGAATTTATACTTTATCTTTATTAATTTTATTAAAACTCACATTTGTGATGATATTTGATTGATTTTATTTAATAGATCTTTCAATTTATATACAAAATTCTTCAATTTATAATGATGACATTATATTTATTTAAAAAATATAATTTGTGATTAAATTTAATCATGGATATTTTTAAGAAAAATTTAACATATAGCTCGATTGATGAGTTTGGGATTTATAATTATTTTTTGGTCCAGCTTGGGCAGTGTTAGAGGTCTGATGTTAGGGTCGGGACAGGTTTGGGTAGATACAAAATCTCTTATTATATAGTGTCAGCCCAGCCCAATGAATGCCCACCCTTACTTGATAATTCACTGAGTCAATAATAATGAGATTGAGAAACGTTAACTTAACCTACTTGGTAATGTTTATTTTTGTAATTTTTTATTTATATTTATATAATTTTTGAAAATTGTAAATAAAAATTATTTTGATTTTATTTATGTTTTCAAAAAAATTGTAAACAATTTACAAATTTTATCAAATTTTATAAGCACAAAAAAATTGTTTCACTTGTTTAATTTTATTTTATTTTTTCATTTATTTCTCTTTCTCCCATTCTTTCCGGCCATTGGTAATTACTCATCACTATTATTTGCCACCATCATCGATGACCTTGACTGCTAACTATCTCTTGTTCATTGCCAACCACTTCTTACTGACGGTGTGTGAGTGATTTTCTAACTACACTGCTGACTCAGTTATTCAGCTGGAGAGTACCGGCAGAATAGATGACACCTGTCTGACCTGCAACAGAAAGAGAAGATTCCGGCGGTGGTTCGTCCACCCGGGGGGTACTCCGATGATCAAGTTAATATATCTCTCAAATATAATCAAGTGCTAAATTCACTGCTCAAAGCATAAATTGCGTACCTTAGACCAATGGGGGTGCCTCTCTTTTATAGTTTACTCAATCCTAGTCCCACTAGAAGCCTGACTTCTATGGACTCCTATTCAGTGCTTACTTTGGACTCTACAAGAGATAAGGATAGACTCCCTAGGAATACTATCCTTATCCATTTTGAAGTCTTTCTTCATTCTAGGACTCTTGTACTTTATCTGCTCATCTCGGATTACGATATCTTCGGAGGTAACCTCGGCAACACCGAGATAACCTCGGCAACACCGAGATAACCTCGGCAAATGACCATGACACGTGGCACCTCGGCAAATGATCGGGACACGTGGCACCTCGGCTGACATGTCGGCGGTCACCTTGCTACGTGTCGGTGCTCAAAAAATATTTCCCCACAACTGCCCCCTAGGTTCTATTACCTCGACATTTTGAGGTGATGGAACCTACATCGGTACTTCCTTCCAGTACGTCGGTTTTAAAGTATCTTAGCCGACGTCATCATCACAGGCTGACATGTCTTCTAAAAGATCAAGAACTCCAAGAGCTCCCTTATGAACTTCTTCATGCGTGTGAGCTGTCAAGCATCGCTTTTCAACCATTTTACTTACACGTTTGATCCTCATTGGATCGTGTTTCTGACGCGCTTGCAAGCCGTCTTGGCGTCTGTGCGCGCCGTTTGACGTATGTGTTGTTCTAGGCGTACTAAATGCTCGTCTTGCCGCCGTTTCAAATTTTTGACAAAACCTTTTCCCCTTTTCTCATTTTTTCACTTTTGCATTCGATTTCTCTTCGTCTTTTCTCTCTTTAGCTCTTGAACACGCCATTGTTCCAGTCATCAAGCTCTGTAACTTCTTTCTTTTCTCCTTCTTGTGAAGCTTTCATCGTTTTGCTACATCTGTAACTGTCGTCTGACTTCGGCAATTTTCATACCGGCTCCATTTTTTCTGGTAAGCAACTGTTCCTTTCATTTTCAATTCTTTTGACATTCCTCATTACTTGTCGTTTATTACTGCTTTGTTCAAACTTGTATCTCGCGAACCATATATCTGAATGTTTTTATTCCATGATTTTGCTTTTGCCCAAATCTTGAACACACGTACCGTTTCATCAATTTCTTGCACTTTTGTCACAGTTCTTGACCTTATACTCCTTGTATTTTCTGTGCTTTTGATAGCCCCACCTCTGTTCTTGATTTTGAAACTTCATTCTTGTTTTTCTGTTTTCCAGATTTGTGCCTTCAATCTTCGTCTTCATAGATTTTTGGTTTGGGATTTGACTGTAGAACCTGTCAAAACTAAAACAATCTTCACAAATTCTTGCATCAATATACACCTAGCCTTAGCCAAGGTTCACAAAACCTTTTTTAGACCATCTCTCTTCTGAAACCCAGTCCTTTTAATTTTAGGCCGACGTTATGGGTATGTGGAGGCATAGGGTAAACACCCCAACCAAACTAGAATTCTTTACACAAGAGTTTGAAATCCCAGCCGACGTCCATCTGAGGGTTGGCTGGGGATGATGATTCCATCATGCCTACTGACGACTCCATGCCCTTCCCCGTAATTGCTTTTATTGAGTGTGGACTTCGGCTCCCACTCAACATCTTGTTTCGCGAGATCTCTATTACTATAAGTTGAACCCCATGCAACTTGCTATAAATTCTTACCGAGTGATCAACGGTATCATAGCCTTAGCTAAACAGGAAAACGTTAGGATCACCTTAGCCGACGTTCAATACTGCTATACCATGTGCAGCCTTAACTTGAAAGAAAAAGGCTACATTTATTATTTTAAGCCGAGATCCACAGAGTTCAAAATCGTAGCCGACCTCCCAGACGCCAACAAGGGGGCTGGAGACGATTACCTCATTACCTCAGGAAATTGGGAGTTTGCTCCAGATGAGGATCACCACCTCTTCCCTCTACCTCGATCAATTTTAGAGGGCAAGGGGTAAGAGCCCTGTGTTACTACTTGGCTGTTTCTTTTCAAGTCTTTTAATATTTTACCTGTTTCTAATGTCTGTTTTCTCTTGCAGCTCTCCGTTAGCCACCAAAGAACTTTCGCCAATCCTTCGTTCTCAGCAAGGATTTGAAGAAACTCTTAGACTTGCCAGTCCAAAAACGGAAGGCGTCTCTGCTTCTCAACTTCATTCCGACATACAAATCTACTATTCCCGACGTCCCTAAGAGAAAAAAGAAGAGCTTATCTCCTCCTTTTGCCACAACTCCACAAGCCGCATCAACATCTCAGACAGACCAAGGATCAACATATGATCCAGCAGAACAAGCCGTCTACTTCGGCTCAATACCTGATCCCACCATCTCAACGCAAACGTCGCCGACGTCTTGTTCTTGCAGCCGAGATGGGTCGCGCAAAACCAGTTGCCAAAGATCTTTTAGCCAACATCCCAACTGATGTTGATGCTCTACCAACACAAACCTAGCTCCCACCCAAGCCAAAAAGAGTTAAGAAGGCTCAACCAAAGGCCAAAGTGACTTAGGCTGAGACTGAAGACACTTTGCCAATTTCCCAGCTGGCTCCAAGTGAAAAGACTGCCTCTGTCCCTACGAAGAGGTCCGCTGAAGACCTTCCCTCCGAATCCACTAAGTCGAAAAGGCCGAGGTCATCTGCAACGACCTCGGGGTCAAAGAGACCTGATGCCCCCTAGGCCCCTGAAATAACTTTAGAAGATAAGCCTGTAATGGTTAGTGATAGCGCCGACGATATAAATGTCGGCGTTGCACTCAGCACTGCACTGTTTCTCCTAGGCGACTTGGAACGAAACGCCGGGTTTAGTGAGTATGAAAACTATGCTTTGATGCTGCAACACTCTGTTCAAGTAAGTGTTTTTGTCTGGTACTTCTTCTTTCTTTCTCTTTATTTTACACTTAGAATATTTTTCTAATACTTCTGTTTCCTTCCAGGCCATCCAGCATGCCCACTCTTTCTCCATGCAATCTTTTCAGAACCGTGAAAAGTTAGCCGAGAAAAAGAAGGAAGTCACCACACTTCAGAAAACAAATAAGAGCCTGCAGTCAAAGATGAAAATGCTGGAGGACCAGGCCGAGGTCGCAATCAAGGAGAAGGATAATGCCGAGGAAAAAGCCGGTGCTGCCGAGGCAATAAATAAAGTTCTTCAAGCCCAGCTAAAATAGGCCGAGGATAAGGTGGCCCAGGCCCAGAAGGAGCTTGAAGATGCCTTGGCCACTAAAGCGGCCGAAATAAAAGATGCCGATGAAAAAGCATATTCTCAGGGCATGGCCGATGTGACAGAGGCTTATGAAAAGCAAGTCAGACAAGCATGCAACAAGGGTTTTCTCCCTTTCTTGGATGACTTTGCTAAAAAAACTTGATGTCCCTGAAGACTCCTCTCTGAGGAACGTTGATGCCATTCCTCTGCCATTTCCTCCAACCCCACCTCCTAGCGAATCTGACATTGAGGATGAGGCCGAGGAGGAAGTTTTAGTAAGAAAACAAAAAGAGGCCATAGTGACCAAATCGTCTCCACAAAATGAGCAAGTCCTAGACTTGACTCAAGATGAGGATGCTGAGGAGGTTCCTGACAATGCTATGGCTGAGAAGACATCGGCCGTTGCTCCTCTTGCCGACAAGAGTGTAGATGAAACTCTGGCAAAAATCGACGTTGAGCTTGCGGCAGAAAAGGCGGCCGAGGTGGCTTCTCAACAGCCTTCCGATGCCTTACCCGAAGTTACTGCTGATGTTGAGGATCCTTAATTTTCATGTTTTTTCTTCTTTTGTCTTTTGTACTCTTGTACTTTTTGTTAGACAATGTAAGCTCTGTAAATGGCCGACGTGCCTCTTTGTTCTTTTGGATGTCTAATTCAACTTTCCTTCTCTTGAATGCTTGTACTTTTGTTTTCTCTTGACTGTTTCTGCGTGATTATATACTTACAATATTTTGCAAGTCTTTCCTTTTTATGCAATTATCTCGGGGTGACATACCCTGGGTATAAAACTGATGGTTTACCTCGGTTTAATTTCAACTTGTAAATTGCTATAGATTTCAACAAGTGAAGATAAACAATAATCTCGACTTAACTTCAACTTGTAAATTGCTACAAATTTCAACAAGCGTTAAGCATTACTTCGGTTAACTTTAACTTGTAAATTGCTACAAATTTCAACAAGTGAACATAAACAATAATCTCGGCTTAACTTCAACTTGTAAATTGCTACAAATTTCAACAAGTGAAGATAAACAATAATCTCGGCTTAACTTCAACTTGTAAATTGCTACAAATTTCAACAAGTGGAGGTAAACAATAATCTCGGCTTAACTTCAACTTGTAAATTGCTACAAATTTCAACAAGCGTTAAGCATTACTTCGGTTTAACTTCAACTTGTAAATTACTACAAATTTCAACAAGTGAAGATAAACAATAATCTCGGCTTAACTTCAACTTGTAAATTGCTACAAATTTCAACAAGTGAGGTAAACAATAATCTCGGCTTAACTTCAACTTGTAAATTGCTACAAATTTCAACAAGCGTTAAGCATTACTTCAGTTTAACTTCAACTTGTAAATTGCTACAAATTTCAACAAGTGAAGGTAAACAATAATCTCGGCTTAACTTCAACTTGTAAATTGCTACAAATTTCAACAAGTGAAGGTAAACAAAATCTCGGCTTAACTTCAACTTGTAAATTGCTACAAATTTCAACAAGCGTTAAGCATTACTTCGGTTTTAACTTCAACTTGTAAATTGCTACAAATTTCAACAAGTGAAGATAAACAATAATCTTGGCTTAATTTCAACTTGTAAATTGTTACAAATTTCAACAAGTGAAGGTAAACAATAATCTCGGCTTAACTTCAACTTGTAAATTGCTACAAATTTCAACAAGCGTTAAGCATTACTTCGGTTTAACTTCAACTTGTAAATTGCTACAAATTTCAACAAGTGAAGATAAACAATAATCTCGGCTTAACTTCAACTGGTAAATTGCTACAAATTTCAACAAGTGAAGGTAAATAATAATCTCGGCTTAACTTCAGCTTGTAAATTGCTACAAATTTCAGCAAGCGAAGGTAAACAATAATCTCGGCTTAACTTCAGCTTGTAAATTGCTACAAATTTCAACAAGCGTTAAGCATTTAAGCGTTTTTGTCTTCTCTCTGCCCCCAATGTGAACCTGAGTTTCACTTGGGTTCTCATTATTCAAAAACATTATTATACATAGTTTCATAAGTTAGAATTCTGCTAAGATTTTATTAATGATATCGACAAAAAATAAAGCAATATTTAATGATAAAAAAATTTCAAATTATAAGTGTTCTAGGGTCTTGGCAATGCTTTGCCCTCATTATCTTCAAGCCGATATGCCCCGTTGCCTAATACCGAAATGATTCTGTAGGGTCTTTCCCAGTTTGGACCAAGCTTGCCCTCCCTGGGATCCTTCTTATTGCCGACGACTTTTCTCAGGACTAGGTCGCCAACTTGAAATTCCCTTGGATTAACCTTCTTGTTATAAACTCTAGCAAGCAGTTGCTGGTATGCTGCAAGCTGTATTGCAACTTTCTCTCTTCTTTCTTCTAGAAGATCCAAATCTCGGGCTAAGAGCACATCATTAGTCCCGTTCTCAACTCCCTGGGTTCTGATCCTTGAGATGCCGATCTCCCATGGAATGACTGCTTCTGTGCCATAAGTCATGGCAAAGGGTGATTCCCTTGTTGATCTTCTCGGCGTAGTCCGGTAGGCCCAGAGTACATTGGGCAATTCATCTACCCACTTCCCTTTTGCTGCCTGCAGCCTCTTCTTTATCCCATCCAGAATTACTTTGTTGGATGCTTCTGCTTGTCCATTACTTTGTGGAAAACTTGGGGTTGAAAAGTAGTTCTTGATCTTAAACTTTGCACAGAAGTTTTTGATCAGCTTACTGTCAAATTGTGTCCTATTGTCTGCAACAATTGCTCTTGGAATCCCAAATCTGGTGATGATGTTTCTCCATATAAAGTTCTTGACATCCACATCTCGGATCTTAGCGAGAGGTTCTGCCTCTATCCATTTTGTGAAGTAATCTGTTACTACCAGCAGGTACTTCCTTTGCCCAGTTGCTTGGGGCAATTGCCTAATGAGATCCATTCCCCATTGGACAAATGGCCAAGGGCTGGATACAGGGTTTAGGTCAGCAGCTGGCTGGTGAATCAAAGGTGCAAACCTTATTGTTCACACTTCTTCACGTAGGCTTCTGCATCTTTTTGCATGTAGGGCCACCAATACCCCTGGGTAATGGCCATGTGAGCTAGCGATCTGCCCCTAGTGTGGCTTCCACAAATTCCCCTCATGAATTTCATATAAAAAATCTTCAACTTGCAGAGGATGTACGCACCTTAAGAAGGGCCCAGTAAAGGACCTTCTGTAGAGATGTCCTTCTGCTGTCAGACTGAATCTTGCCGACTTCAATCTAATCTTGTATGCCTCCTTCTAGTCTTCTGGTAGCTTTCCTTCTTTCAGGAATGCAACAATTGCGTCCATCCAGCTTGGTCCCATGTCTATGCACATTGCTTTACGCTCTGTGATTACTGGTTCAATTCTCGGGCCCGACAAATATTCAATCATTATTGTCCTTGCTTTTCCTGGTTGTATTGCACTAGCTAGGTTGGCCAATGCATCGGCATGGTTGTTATCATCTCGGCTGACTTGAGGCAGTCTGCAGTTCTGGAATAAGGCTGCTAGCCTGATGACCTCTTTTGCGTAGGCCGACATTCTTTCATCTCGGGCTGCAAACTCGCCCGTTGTCTGGTTAACTATCAATTGTGAATCACAAAAGACTATTACCTCATCTGCTTGTACTGCTACTGCTAGCTTCAGTCCTGCAATCAATGCTTCATATTCTGCCTCATTGTTTGAGGCCTTGAACCCCAATCGAATGGATTGTTCTAATATTTCTCCATCTGGAGATATTAGTACTACTCCTGCCCCCGTTCCTTGACGGTTTGAACTCCCATCAACGAACAGTTGAAAGGAATCGCCGATGTAAATGCTGCAGGGTCTGTGTAGACACCCCATTTTTGACCGACCTTAAGACTCAGACGTCACCGATTGAGCGCTCGGTGATGTTGCATACTGTGCTCGTTCAGAAGTCTCAGAGTCGCGGCCGTACGCCCTGCCTCCGGACTTCCGAACTCTCTTCTGTGCCTTGTCTCGGTTTGCGAACCAGGCTCGGTTTTCTCTGTTTTCTTTCCTGAGGGGAGGGAGTGGTCCCGTAGACTATCTCTCAGTGGCCGTAGGCTACGTTTTGTGGCCGTAGGCCATTTTGCCCATGTCGGAGCCCGGTTCTCGGTTTTCGGGACCGTCAGGCTGTGTGCCTCGGCTCGGGACCGCCCAACCATCTCCGACTTCTTCGGTTTTTGGCAGAGACCTCTGTTTTAATATTCTGAGGAACCCTGGGGCCCCTGATGCCCACTTCGTGGTCGTATGCCACTTCCGGTCCCCAAACTGCGCGGTTTTGGTCCCGAGCATTCATTTTGCATCTGTTTTCTCTGATTTTTGGCAGGAACCTCTGTTTTGTCATTCCGAGGGACACTGGGGTCGCAGATGCCCACTTCGCTGCTGAACACCACTTCCGGCACCTGCAGCCCATTTTCGGGATCCCGAATTACTCGGTTTTGGCTCCGAGTGTTCATTTCTCATTAGTTTTTGTTCAAACTTGGCAGGTACCTCTGTTTCAACATCAGGAAGATCACTGGGGGGTGAGAAGCCAGCAATTATCCCAGATAACCAGTTTCGCTCCTCCGGAGCCCGTTTTTCTCACTTCCGGGCCAATATTGAACACCCTGGGGGTGTTTTCTTCCAACCAAAGCTACATATTTGTGATCAGGAGATATGGGAGGACCCTAAACAAGAGTGGTCGGCCAGAAATTGTCCAGTTCAGTTTTGAGCCTCTCCTTCAAGTCCAATGTTGTGGCTCCTGCTTCAATGTTGCCAAATTCCAACCTTGGATCCTTGTTCTACACATCTGGGAGGACACAAAAAGTTGGTGGTCGGCCAGTAATTGTGCATTTCATTTTTGAGCCTCTCCTTCAAGCTCTATGTTGTGGCTCATGCTTCAGAGTTGCCAGATTCCAACCTTGGGGCCTTATTCTACACACATGAGAGGACACCATTGCATGGTGGTCGGCCAGCAAATGTTTACTTCATTTTTTGGGGGTGGCCGGCCGGCCATGGTGAGTGGCTGGCCGACCAGGTGGGGTGGCCGGCCGGCCACCTCCCAGAAAGTTACCTGGCCGGCCAGCTTCCTGCTTTCCAGCTCAGTACAGCTGTCCGGATATTTTTGCTGAAATATCACCCCATCCGGGGGATATTTTGGGAGGGAAAGCTTGGGTGCTTTTCCCTCCCCTTTTACACTCCTTTTGGCCTATTTAAAGGGACTAACAGCTCCTTTGCCTAGGTTAGAAAATTTTCTCTCAAGAACACCTCTCCCAAATCCTCCATTTCCATAGCTAAAAAACTCAAAAAAGCTTCAAGTGTCAAAGCCAATCCTTCATCAACCCTAAGCACTACCATCACCATCTCCATTCAAGCAGCAAAGAGGTGATTTTCAGTGGTCAAGGATCAACAAATTCAAGTCAAGAATCAAAGAAAGACTTGTCTTCAAGGGTAAGTCTCAAATTCCATTTTTCTACCCTTTTCTTGCTTCCTATTTCTACCCTATTTCCTTTTGTTTTTTGGGCTTTGAACCCTACTGGTTTTGTGCTTATTTTGAGCCCCTCTACAACTTTGTAGAAGCGCTCAACTTCATTTGGTGTCTCCATGATAGACCTCTTTCAATATCCCTCTTTAGGCCATTAATTTGCATGCTTTGCTAGACTCATTTGGATCCGGATTTTGGCCTTCATCAGGCCTAGATAAAGCCTTATTTTTGTCTCCTTGTCATGTTTTGTTTAGGGTCTTAAGACATTTGGTGTATATTTTTGGTACTTCCTTTGAAATTATTTCATTTTACCGTAAATTTGCATGCTTTGCTAGACTCATTTGGATCCGGATTTTGGCCTTCATCAGGCCTAGATAAAGCCTTATTTTTGTCTCCTTGTCATGTTTTGTTTAGGGTCTTAAGACATTTGGTGTATATTTTTGGTACTTCCTTTGAAATCCTTTCATTTTACCGTAAATTTGCATGCTTTGTTAGACTTGTTTAGCTACTGTTTTGAGCCTCCATCAGGCTTAGATAGTGTCTTGTTTTGGCCTATTCTTCAAGTTTTGTTAAGGGTCTAAAGTTTTTTGGTCATTGCTTATGATACCTCTCTTTATAACCCTCTTTTGACCCTTATTTTGCATGCTATGTTTAGCATATATACATACTGATTTAGAGGTTGTCATCTCTTGTATTTGTGCATATTTTTGTTCCATCTTCAATGTTGTAGAACTGATTTTTTGGGTTTGAGCATTGTACATATCACTTGCTTTGTAATTCCCCTCTTTTACCGTATTTTTGCAAGCTTTTGTTTCCATACTTGTGAGCATTATTTGGCCTTGCTTTGTGATGATAAAATGCTAGTTTAGGGGCTTCCTTGCCACTGTTTTGCATTCCATGTCCATATTCTGTATGTTTAATAGGGCTGTAGGCCGTTTCGAGTGCATTTCATCGCATTTTGGGCATCGGTTGCAATTTTATCATAATTTGGGGGCTGTTTTTGCATTATTTTAGTTGCTGAATTTTGCATCTTCCTTATGCCATTCGCCACATCTCATTCGCATGTCATTTTGGTGCTTTAGAGCCTCGCCTCGGTTTGCGTGCCCGTGTGCGCGCATTTCGAGGCAGCCTCGTTTTATCCGCCGGCAGCCTATGTGAGTGTGGTTGAGGCCCTCTCATGTTGGCGTAAGCCCAATTTGCATTTTCATGCTTGTATGCCATTGCCTCGGTTTGTGTGCCCGTGTGCACGCATGTCGAGGCACTTTATTTTTATCCGTCGGCAGCCTATGTGAGCGTAGCTGAGGCTCTCTCACGTTGGCGTAAGCCCAATTCGCATTTGCATACCATTTCGTGCCTGTTTGACTCCGCCTCGGTTTGCGTGCCCCTGTGCACGCATTTCGAGGCGCCTCACTTTCATCTCTTGGCAGCCTATGTGAGTGCGGCTGAGGCTCTCTCATGTTGGCGTAAGCCCATCACTGCATTCCGTATGCCATTTTATGCATTCCTCGGTTTGCGTGTCCGCGGGCACGCATTTCGAGGCAGCTTTGTTTTATCCGACGGCATCTTATGTGAGTGTGACTGAGGTCCACTCGTGTTAGTATAAGCCCAATCTGCATTTTCATGCTTGTTTATCATCGCCTTGGTTTGCGTGCCCATGTGCACGCGTTTCGAGGCACTTCGATTTTATCCGATTTACATTTCACATCATCGCCTTGGTTTGCGTGCCCGTGTGCACGCATTTCGAGGCACTTCAGTTTTATCTGATTTGCATTTTACATCATCGGCTCGGTTTGCGTGCCCGTGTGTACGCATTTCGAGGCACTTCGTTTTATCCGGTTTGTATTTCATGTCATCGCCTCGGTTTGCGTGCCCGTGTGCACGCATTTCGAGGCATCTCATTTTCATAGCATTGTGCATGCTAGGTCATATGTTAGTTGCATTTCATGCATATCATGCGTATTGCACAGGAAACGAGGCACGTTTCGTACTCCGAGTGACGGAACGGGTCTCAATTCCCAAGTCACTGACACTCCGGATTACCCATGATGGAGTTAGGTTTTTTTTGTAGCATTCATCTGCATTCATCTTATATTGAGTTGTGCAATTCGGCTCCTCGGCCATCATGCATTGAGATGCGTGATTGGTGGCACGAGGACCGAGGCATGCATATATTTGTGAAATACATTGCTATGCCCCTTTCCTGCTCTCTGTTGCAGCAAAATCAGGAATCAACAACTTTTCAGAGTTCGACACGCATTTCGAGAAACAGTGCAAACAGAGGCTAATCGGGGCATCCCAGTGGATTTCCGCGCAGGCAGCCCAAACATGCATCAATCATCGAATCAAGGCAGCCCCTGGCTTGCACGCCAGTTTACAGCTTTCTTAGATTAATTTGTACATTAATTAGGATTTCTGTATTATTCTTTTATTCGGGTCTGTATTATTCATTCGGACCCTCTACGCGAGGGCATAATTGTAATAAGGGTGTGTGAGTGTGATGTATGTCTCCCAACCCCCATTTCTTTCTCCCTTTTATTTACCCGCTTATGATGGTTAGATATAGGGCATATTTCAATTAGCATACAGTATGACAGCATGTTTGCATCATTCATCTGTTTTGCATGCACCGGGCTCGGCGCATCATACAAACTGCATTTGTACTTCAATTCCAAATTGAGTACATGTTAGCTGTAGCATTTCACATGCCATGTTTAGAATAGCCGAGCCTGCTATAGTTGCATTTTGCATGTGTTGCATTAGGCATTTCAGCATATTTAGGATCATGCATGATTTCTAATCAGTTTTCTGTTTTGGCTTGGAGTACTCTGTAAGTTTTATACTTTAGCATCCTTGCATGCGTGTGAGTGCTGCCATGAATAGCATGCTTGCCATGAGGCTATGTGCTTATGTGATATAACTGCCTTGAATGCCTGTGGGTGGAGGTTGAGTTATCTGAATTGGGACAATTCATCAAATGTTTGTTTTAAGCCCACTAGATAGTGGCAAAATCATGTTTTCTAAGCCCACCTGAGGGTGGCAAATCCGCATTTTAGCCTACTTGCGAGTAGCACCATCAAACCATTTTCAAACAAACAAACACGAAGTGTTTTGGTTCCAATTCAGACGACCCAGTCTATACTTATTTGCTGCGAGCATCACATAGTAACCTAGGCTAATAACCGGAATAAGAACTCACAATGTTTTCAAAATCAGATATCATGGTTAGTAGAGGCCGGTCTTTGACCGGGCGAGCGGGGGTGCTCACGATGTGACCTTCCCCAATCGTACCCAAGTTCCTGAGCCAACTTTGGTGATGACGGACACGTGGCCTTTTGGCACCGAGTCAGGGTTTCCTAAATTTCCCATTTTAAAATATTTAGGTGGCGACTCTGTTATCTGGCAAAGCAGTCCATGTTTGGCACTTCTTTCAAAAAATCTGTTTTTCTCAAAAACGATTTGCCGGATTTGGACTCTTTGGTTCGAGATTTGGAACCGCAACAAAAATCGAGTCCAAACTGTAGCGAGGTCCCTCGCGGGCTTGTTACAGTTTCTGGCGACTCTGCTGGGGATTTAGAGAACTTGACTCGAACTCATGATATCTGGTTTTGACTACACTTGTGTGTTTCTTTGCATTGCATTTGCATTGGTGCGCCTAGGACACTGTGTTTGCCATATGCCATTCCCGAACGATTTGCCGGAGGCTTGTCTTGTCAAGTCATGTCCGTAAGGCTAATCGGCTCTGGGCTCTGACAGTATGGGAACACAAACCCCGGTTTTACCGGGGCACCCTTTTTGACCATTCGACCTAGTGCATATTCGGATCCATAGTGACCATTCCAAACTAGGACAGGTTGCTTACCCGTTTATAGGTTGTTTGAAGCCGCTGCGTGCGTAGTAAAACCCTAGTTCCTGACAAAATAGGACAGGGAAACCCTACCCCAACATAGGGGTGTTTTGGCTCTCATTTATCTGTTATGTGCTTGTTAGAGTGCGGCTCTACAGGGAATGCATGTATCAGTGTTTGAGTTTGGGCATCAGGCCTGCGGGCACCAATTCAGTATTTTGGGTATCAAGCCTGCGGGCATCAGTATTTTGGGAGTCAGTTTTACCCGAGGGTATCAGTTTACAGGGCAGAGATTTGGGCAGAATTCAGTAGAGAGCACACTCATTCAGCTTTGTTCATATCTGTTCTGGTGAAGTCAGGCTGAGATGCTGTTTGTTTTCTCTTTTGCTAGGTAGTCTTGGGAACTATAGCTTCAGAAGGCTCTAATATCCCCCGGGTACATTGGATCCGTGTTAATAGACTTGGTTAGGTCAGAAATCCAGCTCAAGAGCAATCAGTGTTCTTTCACTAAGGCAAGGCAAAGAAGGGCCAGACAGGGTTCATTTGTGCATCTGATCCGACAGTCACCAGTCACATCATCAGTAGACCCGTGATGGCGCAAGGTTCGGAAGAATTTGTGGCTATGATAGCAGTGTCAAATCAGGGAACTGCCATGCAGGCTGAGACCAGTAGTGAAATGCAGCGCCCATCTGGGGCATCTGCCTCAAAACCAGCCAGTCCAGCCCGAGCTCAGGGTAGATTTTTCACCCCCCTCCATGTGAGCCTAACCAGCGCATTCAAAGTCCTGATGGAAAGAGGGCACCTCAAACCCCTTAATCCTCAACCTTTGCCAAACCCACTCCCTGCCAGACATAATCCCAGCAAATACTGTGTATATCATCAGCAGCGCGGCCATGGCACTGATGGTTGCTACCGCCTTCGTCATGAGATCCAGAATCTCATTGACAACCGGACAATAGCTCAATTTCAAAACCCAAAGGACCAAGTACCTCATCCCCATCTCAACCTCAGCCATACACTGCCGCCCACCTACAATTCCAGTATATACCCCCCGACCCATATACTCGAGCCCGAGACGTTTATCCCAGAAAGCATGGGCTTAAGCACGATGGATGCACGTGAACCCCAATCATCTCAAATCAGTGAGCCTACTACTTCTGAGCTGATGAGCATGATCAAAGATCTTCAGAGAACTGTGGCAGATCTAACCTTCGGAGTTCTGGCTCCGTCATCAACCACATCACGAACCAGGGAGTTCATGTCCAAAGGCTTTCCAAACTTGGGACGAGTTGCATTAGAAGGAGGCCAATCCTTTGGCGCAGTAGAGGCCGGTGATCAGAACAAGGCAGGGGCAAGCATTAGTCCCCATGAACATTTTCAGTTGGCTGTTGAGGCTTTGAAAGCCGAGGGACTGAACAAAGAGCAAGTCCTCACAGTTGTTGCAAAAGCTGTGGATGATACTTTCGCTACTCAAGTTAGGGGCAGTTTGAATCGAGAGGCAAGCCGGGAAAAGGGCTGTTATACCAGAGGCAATTCTGTTAGCTCTAATCCCGTGCTTAGAAGAGATCAGCAAGCCAGGCCAGCACCTGCCAATCTCTCTGTTGGTGCGTCCAGCAAAAATCCACAAACCCAGAAGTACCAACCCCGAGGTCGAAGGGTCTTCCATGCCCTCCACATGCCTTTGTCCAAAGCTTTCCAAATCCTTGTAGGACAAGGCCATCTCAAACCCCTTGAGCCTCGGCCTCTCCTGAACCCTCTTCCGGCTACACATGATGCTACCCAGTACTGCGCGTACCATCAGCAAACTGGCCACACTACCGACGACTGCTTCCGTCTTCGCCATGAAGTACAAGATCTATTTGACAACGGGGTTGTCCTCCCGCCAAGCTCTGCAAAGCCTATCGGCACAGGATCGGTGAACTTAAGGGATAATGTGATGTGATTGGGGGGATGAACCATCTGCGGGCGGTACTCAGATTACTCCAGCTGTAGTGGATGGCATGCACTGTTTTGAGTATTCGCGAATACCAGTTTTTGTGCTTTTTGACTTGGGTATTGGGTCAGTTTTGTTGTTTTGTTTTGAGTTTGTCTTTTTATTTTGAGTCAGTCTCTTTTGTTTTGGGTCTGTCTTGTTGTATCGAGTCAGTCCTGTTGTATAGGAGTCGGGTGATTCCGGGGGTGTTACCTCGGACATCACTGTTTTGTTTTCTATTTGTCTTTTTGCTTTGTTTTGAGTCTGTTTCTGCTAGGGAGCCAGTTATGCCAACAGACTTTGAATGAAACAGCAGTGATTTCCACGCTCTGGCATTTGTTTCTGCCGTGTGCTAGTTGTGCTGGGATTTGAATGAAATGGCGGTGCATTCCAGCTACTCTCTTGTGCCTTGAAGTCATTGTATTGACCTAAGCTTTTCAAAACCTTTTGAACACTATGGTGAAAACAAAGAGGGAGGAATTCCTCGGGATTTGCAAAACTTTGATCAACTGAGAGAAAGAGAGGCGTGCTAAGCCCTTAATGAATGAAATCATGCTTGTTAGTGTGAGTACTGAGAAGGACCCTAGCTTTGATCCAGATTGGTCCTACACTGTCTTTAGCGCGAGCGATTTGTCGCTTTCTTAAAAACTTTCAAAAAAAAATGTTTTGCGCGGTCCTGCAAAGACACGTGTGGAATCGCTCTTGAGATTGTGCAGCTTAGGATCGCTCTCAGCCTCGAGACTCGACCCCCCCTTCACTTCCAAACCTCGAACTTGAATTCAAAGGGTTCAACGGTCAACCACGATGTAAGGCCTGTGTGGCCAGATTTGAAGTAGCCCTCGAACAAGAGGCACCGAAGTCAGATCAAGAAGGTCAGACCTTATCAGAAGAAGCTTGCAAAGCTAGAACAGAAGCACTCCTCGAACTAGGGGCAACAAATGTCCGAGGTGCTCGAAGAGCCGAAGATGGATCCTCCTACAAATCAATACAACAGCCACTCTCCTGGATACAGAGGGCTTCAATCTCAAAACCATTTGGCATGGGTTTGTTACACTTTTACCCTTTGAGAGGCTCGCTGGGCCGAAAACCCGGAAGGGCGACCCAGGCAAAAGTTAGAGCAAAGAAAAGAATGAAAAAAGAAAAAATAAAAAATGCAAAGATACAAAATGAAAAGAACAAAAAGAGCAAAAAAGAAAAAAGAAGAAAAAGAAAATGAAAAGAAAAGAATTGAAAAAGAAAGAAAGAAAAACAAAGCTCGCAAGGTCGAAAACCTGCAACAGGCGCCTTGGCAAAAGTTAGAGCATAAAAAGGAGAGGTTAAATACCCGAGTGTACCTTAACCCCGAACTACGTAAGGCTTGATTCCCATATTTGGGATACGTAGGCAACTTCATTCTGAAGTCCAGCCGTAAAACACTTCAACTCGATTGTGTCCATGTGATGGTTTTGACCATCTTTGCCTCCTCTGTATCCGAGAGTCTGGTTGTGTTCGTCGCTCTGAGGACTGACTACAAGTACACTGCGATGCTATCCAAACAAGGGGCAACTTTCCGTTGCCATTCAGTGTGCTGCGGCGCCAGTCAAACAAGGGGCAACTTTCCGTTGCCATTCAACGCGCCGTGGTGCCGTTCAAACAAGGGGCAACTTTCCGTTGGCATTCAATGTGCTGCGGCGCCAGTCAAACAAGGGGCAACTTTCCGTTGCCATTCAACGCGCCGTGGTGCCGTTCAAACAAGGGGCAACTTTCCGTTGGCATTCAATGCGCCGCGGTGCCGTGCAAACAAGGGGCAACTTTCCGTTGCCATGCAGCTCTCTTCAAGCACGGGGCAGTTTTCCTTTGGATCCGAGGTTGTGCATCTCAGGAGTAGGTTTCATGCTCGTTGAGCAGTGGCCGTTTGCAAAAACAGTTTTTGAGAATTTTTACTGAGGTTGACTATTTTCTCGAAAATTGTTCCATCTTTTCCAAAAACTGGACCATTTCTTGGACCCAAAAAAGGAAAATTTTCAGTGCTCATAGCCTGACTTGCGTGATTTCAAATCAAAAACCGAACAAGCATGTTACTCTAACCCTCATATTGGTCAAAATTGTTTTAGTAGAAAGCAAAAACAAAAAATGGTCAAAACAATGAACTAGGGGCACAGTTGAGTCAGGAGTTCTGTCTTTTCCCCTTCGTCAAAATACTTGCTAGAAAGGGCACTCTACTCGCCGGAAAGGGCACTGTATTCGCCAGGAAAGGGCACAACAAAGGGCTAAAGGCTCTCACATCCTCCACGCAACGAGGTATCAAGCCAAGTGCAAAGCATGAACGGGAACGGATCAAGATATTCCACTCCCTCATCTTGACAGATCTGATCACGTCCAAACTCCCCAGCAGGGCATCATCGACCGGTGTCAGCTGCAGATTCGTTACACACTCATTTGTAGCACAACCCCTCTGTGGGAGGAATTCATTAGCTGCATGCAGAAGAAAAAGGATCTAGCTGAATGCTAGGGGCCTGAGCCCACAACTTGCTGTTTATCCATCAACCACCTAGGGGAGGGATGAAAAATGAGAGATTGAAGAATAGAGAGATGTGCGATGAGAGAAAAAGTGAGAAAAGGGCTTTTTCAGAAGAACAGAGCTTGAGGGCCGAGTGATGTGAGAATCACAAATAAGAAAGGGTGGGAAACATACCCGGTGAAACAGGCTCCCTGTGCACGTCTGAGTGTCGTGTCTTTTTGTTTTATCTCGATCCTTGTTTTGAGTCGTCTCGAGTGTTACTCGATATGTCTAGGTTGTGTGCCTTTTGTTTTCTTGTTGAGTTGTAGTGTGCTGTATTCAGTCGTAGGCTCAATACCCAATTGAGAACTTTTGCTCACTCTCAATTTCAAAAAAATCGTTTTGTGCTCCGAGTGCCGTGCCGTTCTCCACATTTGTGCAAAATAGAATTTGTTCTTTCATAAAACTGCAGGGTTTCAACCCAGGTCATGTGAGAATAGTAAAACCAGGACCTATCTGAAGCTATGAGTTTCGGGCTGCAAAGCAAAAGCAAAAGAGGAAAATATCGGGCATCTGAGTTTGTTCCAACTTCAGTAAGTTCCGCGACTATATTCCGTGTGTACCTCTTCAGGTCTTGCCAATGTTCTGAAGTATGAGTGTGCCTCTACCTCAAGCTCAAGATCAAGTCTACTTCAAGCCAGAATGGCAATCAGAAATGCTCTCTCAGTTTTTCCCCTGCCAGATGCATCTTGACTGTGTTTGCGATGAGTTCCTAGGAGACCAACTGCGACGGTGGAAACTAGAGTTCGAATGGCCGTGGCCTAGAACGCAAAGGTTCGGGATTTCCGAGACTAAAGTCTGGTTTAAATACCCAGAGGCGCGCCCTCGGCTTGAAATCTGTATGGAAGCCCCATAGGTTGAGATAGCATGTATGCACCTCAATTCTGGATACTGAACCAACCTAGTCTGTCACCCCGTTGGAGAATAGGGAAAGTTGTGAGTATGATCAGGAAGGCAAGCAGCAGCCATAGCTCCTACATACAGATGTTGTTACTTGTCAGCATTTCAGAGCCTTTGTACTGCGAGTTAAAGGTAAAGTGTTCGAAGAGCACGAGGGGGATCCCCGTCAGAGTAGAGCGGTTCACCGCCACTCACCTCATGAGGTGTTTTCTAAAACGCCGCTTTGTCCATTTATTGCTTTCCTTAAGCATCATGCATTGTAATGCATTGTGCCTGTCAAGTTTCTTTCTCAGTCATGCACGATATTGTATGTACGGTTCATTCAAAGAAGTTTCCGTTTAAGATCATTCATTTAGTGTATCAATCACACTTTATTTGCTTCACTCAGTGTATCTAACACACTTCATTTGCTTTAGTGTATCAATCACACTTCATTCATTTTGTGTATCTATCACACACATTTTCACTTAGTGTGTCACTCACACTCTCTTCACTTTAGTGTATCAATCACACTTCATCCATTTTGTGTATCTATCACGCACATATTCACTTTTTGTGTATCCATCACACACCTTTAGTGTATCAATCACACTATGCTCATTCGTTGCGTTGTTATGCACATCTGTCTAGCATTATTATGCTCATTACTCGCATTGTTATGCACATCTATCTAGCATTGTTATGCACCTCTTCACTTGCATTGTGACGCACGTTTCAAATTGCATTGTTATGCACCCACTTCATTTGCATTGTCATGCACATCCCGGTTGCATTGTTATGCACACATTTCACTTGCGTTGTCATGCATGTTTCGCCCACATTGTTGTGCACCTTTTTACTTGCGTTGTTTCTCTTTCCTCTCTCGCGTGTACTACGCTGAGAGGCTTTTCTCTCCCCTCTCGCGTGTACTACGTTGAGAGGTTTCTTTTTGCTTTCGTCTTTCCTCTCTCGCGTGTACTACGCTGAGAGGCTTTTCTCTCCTCTCTCGCGTGTACTACGTTGAGAGGTTTCTTTTTGCTTTCGTCTTTCCTCTCTCGCGTGTACTACGCTGAGAGGCTTTTCTCTCCCCTCTCGCGTGTACTACGTTGAGAGGTTTCTTTTTGCTTTCGTCTTTCCTCTCTCGCGTGTACTACGCTGAGAGGCTTTTCTCTCCTCTCTCGCGTGTACTACGCTGAGAGGTTTCTTTTTTCCTTTTCTTTCCTCTCTCGCGTGTACTACGCTGAGAGGCTTTTCTCTCCTCTCTCGCGTGTACTACGTTGAGAGGTTTCTTTTTGCTTTCGTCTTTCCTCTCTCGCGTGTACTACGCTGAGAGGCTTTTCTCTCCCCTCTCGCGTGTACTACGTTGAGAGGTTTCTTTTTGCTTTCGTCTTTCCTCTCTCGCGTGTACTACGCTGAGAGGCTTTTCTCTCCTCTCTCGCGTGTACTACGCTGAGAGGTTTCTTTTTTCCTTTTCTTTCCTCTCTCGCGTGTACTACGCTGAGAGGCTTTTCTCTCTTCTCTCGCGTGTACTACGCTGAGAGGTTTCTTTTTGCTTTCGCCTTTCCTCTCTCGCGTGTACTACGCTGATGAGGTTTCACCTTGCTTTTATCTTTCTTCTCTCGCGTGTATTACGCTGAGAAATTTTGCCTTTCTTTCCTCCCTCACGTGTACTACGCTGATGAGGTTTCTCTTTGCCTTCCTTTCTTCTCTCCTGTGTGTGATACGCGGAGAGATGTTGTGTGTGAGACTCCGGGTACTCTCGGTAGTCACTTTTAGCCTTCTCTGCGTGAGACGCAATGAGAATTGCATATTTTCTTACATCCTTTCTGCATCCCTAACTGCATGAAATGTAGTTGTTGCTTTGCATTCTTGCTTAAAACTGTTGCATCTATTTGTCAATACTTGCTTCATTACAGCTTGCTGCACTTGCATGATCATCTGGCTCTGTGCATGTCATTTTGCATTTTGCCCCCCCTTTTACCTACGAGCATGCCTGCGGGCACATCTCTGTTTTATCCTTGCATGATTGTCTAAGTCTTCGGCCTTGTCAAAAATGGGTCGTCTCTGGGCTTTGACATTCACTCCCGTCACTTGACTTCCGAGTTCTGTCAAAGAGGGGCAACTGTAGACACCCCATTTTGACCGACCTTAAGACTCAGACGTCATCGATTGAGCGCTCGGTGATGTTGCATACTGTGCTCGTTCAGAAGTCTCAGAGTCGCGGCCGTGCGCCCTGCCTCCGGACTTCCGAACTCTCTTCTGTGCCTTGTCTCGGTTTGCGAACCAGGCTCGGTTTTCTCTATTTTCTTTCCTGAGGGGAGGGAGTGGTCCCGTAGACTATCTCTCAGTGGCCGTAGGCCATTTTGCCCATTTCGGAGCCCGGTTCCCGGTTTTCGGGACCGTCAGGCTGTGTGCCTCGGCTCGGGGACCGCCCAACCATCTCCGACTTCTCCGGTTTTTGGCAGAGACCTCTGTTTTAATATTCCGATGAACCCTGGGGCCCCTGATGCCCACTTCGTGGTCGTATGCCACTTCCGGTGCCTGTAGCCGGTTTTCGGGACCCCAAACTGCGCGGTTTTGGTCCCGAGCATTCATTTTGCATCTGTTTTCTCTGATTTTTGGCAGGAACCTCTGTTTTGTCATTCCGAGGGACACTGGGGTCGCAGATGCCCACTTCGCTGCTGAACACCACTTCCGGCACCTGCAGCCCATTTTCGAGATCCCGAATTACTCGGTTTTGGCTCCGAGTGTTCATTTCTCATTAGTTTTTGTTCAAACTTGGCAGGTACCTCTGTTTCAACATCAGGAAGATCACTGGGGGGTGAGAAGCCAGCAATTATCCCAGATAACCAGTTTCGCTCCTCCGGAGCCCGTTTTTCTCACTTCCGGGCCAATATTGAACACCCTGGGGGTGTTTTCTTCCAACCAAAGCTACATATTTGTGATCAGGAGATATGGGAGGACCCTAAACAAGAGTGGTCGGCCAGAAATTGTCCAGTTCAGTTTTGAGCCTCTCCTTCAAGTCCAATGTTGTGGCTCCTGCTTCAATGTTGCCAAATTCCAACCTTGGATCCTTGTTCTACACATCTGGGAGGACACAAAAAGTTGGTGGTCGGCCAGTAATTGTGCATTTCATTTTTGAGCCTCTCCTTCAAGCTCTATGTTGTGGCTCATGCTTCAGAGTTGCCAGATTCCAACCTTGGGGCCTTATTCTACACACATGAGAGGACACCATTGCATGGTGGTCGGCCAGCAAATGTTTACTTCATTTTTTGGGGGTGGCCGGCCGGCCATGGTGAGTGGCTGGCCGACCAGGTGGGGTGGCCGGCCGGCCACCTCCCAGAAAGTTACCTGGCCGGCCAGCTTCCTGCTTTCCAGCTCAGTACAGCTGTCCGGATATTTTTGCTGAAATATCACCCAATCCGGGGGATATTTTGGGAGGGAAAGCTTGGGTGCTTTTCCCTCCCCTTTTACACTCCTTTTGGCCTATTTAAAGGGACCAACAGCTCCTTTGCCTAGGTTAGAAAATTTGCTCTCAAGAACACCTCTCCCAAATCCTCCATTTCCATAGCTAAAAAACTCAAAAAAGCTTCAAGTGTCAAAGCCAATCCTTCATCAACCCTAAGCACTACCATCACCATCTCCATTCGAGCAGCAAAGAGGTGATTTTCAGTGGTCAAGGATCAACAAATTCAAGTCAAGAATCAAAGAAAGACTTGTCTTCAAGGGTAAGTCTCAAATTCCATTTTTCTACCCTTTTCTTGCTTCCTATTTCTACCCTATTTCCTTTTGTTTTTTGGGCTTTGAACCCTACTGGTTTTGTGCTTATTTTGAGCCCCTCTACAACTTTGTAGAAGGGCTCAACTTCATTTGGTGTCTCCATGATAGACCTCTTTCAATATCCCTCTTTAGGCCATTAATTTGCATGCTTTGCTAGACTCATTTGGATCCGGATTTTGGCCTTTATCAGGCCTAGATAAAGCCTTATTTTTGTCTCCTTGTCATGTTTTGTTTAGGGTCTTAAGACATTTGGTGTATATTTTTGGTACTTCCTTTGAAATTCTTTCATTTTACCGTAAATTTGCATGCTTTTCTAGACTCATTTGGCTCCGGATTTTGGCCTTCATCAGGCCTAGATAAAGCCTTATTTTTGTCTCCTTGTCATGTTTTGTTTAGGGTCTTAAGACATTTGGTGTATATTTTTGGTACTTCCTTTGAAATCCTTTCATTTTACCGTAAATTTGCATGCTTTGTTAGACTTGTTTAGCTACTGTTTTGAGCCTCCATCAGGCTTAGAGAGTGTCTTGTCTTGGCCTATTCTTCAAGTTTTGTTAAGGGTCTAAAGTTGTTTGGTCATTGCTTATGATACCTCTCTTTATAACCCTCTTTTGACCCTTATTTTGCATGCTATGTTTAGCATATATACATACTGATTTAGAGGTTGTCATCTCTTGAATTTGTGCATATTTTTGTTCCATCTTCAATAATGTAGAACTGATTTTTTGGGTTTGAGCATTGTACATATCACTTGCTTTGTAATTCCCCTCTTTTACCGTATTTTTGCAAGCTTTTGTTTCCATACTTGTGAGCATTATTTGGCCTTGCTTTGTGCTGATAAAATGCTATTTTAGGGGCTGCCTTGCCACTGTTTTGCATTCCATGTCCATATTCTGTATGTTTAATAGGGCTATAGGCCGTTTCGAGTGCATTTCATCGCATTTTGGGCATCGGTTGCAATTTTATCATAATTTGGGGGCTGTTTTTGCATTATTTTAGTTGCTGAATTTTGCATCTTCCTTATGCCATTCGCCACATCTCATTCGCATGTCATTTTGGTGCTTTAGAGCCTCGCCTCGGTTTGCGTGCCCGTGTGCGCGCATTTCGAGGCAGCCTCGTTTTATCCGCCGACAGCCTATGTGAGTGTGGTTGAGGCCCTCTCATGTTGGCGTAAGCCCAATTTACATTTTCATGCTTGTATGCCATTGCCTCGGTTTGTGTGCCCGTGTGCACGCATGTCGAGGCACTTTATTTTTATCCGTCGGCAGCCTATGTGAGCGTAGCTGAGGCTCTCTCACGTTGGCGTAAGCCCAATTCGCATTTGCATACCATTTCGTGCCTGTTTGACTCCGCCTCGGTTTGCGTGCCCGTGTGCACGCATTTCGAGGCGCCTCACTTTCATCTCTTGGCAGCCTATGTGAGTGCGGCTGAGGCTCTCTCATGTTGGCGTAAGCCCATCACTGCATTCCGTATGCCATTTTATGCATTCCTCGGTTTGCGTGTCCGCGGGCACGCATTTCGAGGCAGCTTTGTTTTATCCGACGGCATCTTATGTGAGTGTGACTGAGGTCCACTCGTGTTAGTATAAGCCCAATCTGCATTTTGATGCTTGTTTATCATCGCCTCGGTTTGCGTGCCTATGTGCACGCGTTTCGAGGCACTTCGATTTTATCCGATTTGCATTTCACATCATCGCCTTGGTTTGCGTGCCCGTGTGCACGCATTTCGAGGCACTTCGGTTTTATCTGATTTGCATTTCACATCATCGCCTCGGTTTGCGTGTCCGTGTGCACGCATTTCGAGGCACTTCAGTTTTATTCGGTTTGTATTTCATGTCATCGCCTCGGTTTGCGTGCCCGTGTGCACGTATTTCGAGGCATCTCATTTTCATAGCATTGTGCATGCTAGGTCATATGTTAGTTGCATTTCATGCATATCATGCGTATTGCACAGGAAACGAGGCACGTTTCGTACTCCGAGTGACGGAACGGGTCTCAATTCCCAAGTCACCGACACTCCGGATTACCCATGATGGAGTTAGGTTTTTTTTGTAGCATTCATCTGCATTCATCTTATATTGAGTTGTGCAATTCGGCTCCTCGGCCATCATGCATTGAGATGCGTGATTGGTGGCACGAGGACCGAGGCATGCATATATTTGTGAAATACATTGCTATGCCCCTTTCCTGCTCTCTGTTGCAGCAAAATCATGAATCAACAACTTTTCAGAGTTCGACACGCATTTCGAGAAACAGTGCAAACAGAGGCTAATCGGGGCATCCCAGTGGATTTCCGCGCAGGCAGCCCAAACATGCATCAATCATCGAATCAAGGCAGCCCCTGGCTTGCACGCCAGTTTACAGCTTTCTTAGATTAATTTGTACATTAATTAGGATTTCTGTATTATTCTTTTATTCGGGTCTGTATTATTCATTCGGACCCTCTACGCGAGGGCATAATTGTAATAAGGGTGTGTGAGTGTGATGTATGTCTCCCAACCCCCATTTCTTTCTCCCTTTTATTTACCCGCTTATGATGGTTAGATATAGGGCATATTTCAATTAGCATACAGTATGACAGCATGTTTGCATCATTCATCTGTTTTGCATGCACCGGGCTCGGCGCATCATACAAACTGCATTTGTACTTCAATTCCAAATTGAGTACATGTTAGCTGTAGCATTTCACATGCCATGTTTAGAATAGCCGAGCCTGCTATAGTTGCATTTTGCATGTGTTGCATTAGGCATTTCAGCATATTTAGGATCATGCATGATTTCTAATCAGTTTTCTGTTTTGGCTTGGAGTACTCTGTAAGTTTTATACTTTAGCATCCTTGCATGCGTGTGAGTGCTGCCATGAATAGCATGCTTGCCATGAGGCTATGTGCTTATGTGATATAACTGCCTTGAATGCCTGTGGGTGGAGGTTGAGTTATCTGAATTGGGACAATTCATCAAATGTTTGTTTTAAGCCCACTAGATAGTGGCAAAATCATGTTTTCTAAGCCCACCTGAGGGTGGCAAATCCGCATTTTAGCCTACTTGCGAGTAGCACCATCAAACCATTTTCAAACAAACAAACACGAAGTGTTTTGGTTCCAATTCAGACGACCCAGTCTATACTTATTTGCTGCGAGCATCACATAGTAACCTAGGCTAATAACCGGAATAAGAACTCACAATGTTTTCAAAATCAGATATCATGGTTAGTAGAGGCCGGTCTTTGACCGGGCGAGCGGGGGTGCTCACGATGTGACCTTCCCCAATCGTACCCAAGTTCTCGAGCCAACTTTGGTGATGACGGACACGTGGCCTTTTGGCACCGAGTCAGGGTTTCCTAAATTTCCCATTTTAAAATATTTAGGTGGCGACTCTGTTATCTGGCAAAGCAGTCCATGTTTGGCACTTCTTTCAAAAAATCTGTTTTTCTCAAAAACGATTTGCCGGATTTGGACTATTTGGTTCGAGATTTGGAACCGCAACAAAAATCGAGTCCGAACTGTAGCGAGGTCCCTCGCGGGCTTGTTACAGTTTCTGGCGACTCTGCTGGGGATTTAGAGAACTTGACTCGAACTCATGATATCTGGTTTTGACTACACTTGTGTGTTTCTTTGCATTGCATTTGCATTGGTGCGCCTAGGACACTGTGTTTGCCATATGCCATTCCCGAACGATTTGCCGGAGGCTTGTCTTGTCAAGTCATGTCCGTAAGGCTGATCGGCTCTGGGCTCTGACAGTATGGGAACACAAACCCCGGTTTTACCGGGGCACCCTTTTTGACCATTCGACCTAGTGCATATTCGGATCCATAGTGACCATTCCAAACTAGGACAGGTTGCTTACCCGTTTATAGGTTGTTTGAAGCCGCTGCGTGCGTAGTAAAACCCTAGTTCCTGACAAAATAGGACAGGGAAACCCTACCCCAACATAGGGGTGTTTTGGCTCTCATTTATCTGTTATGTGCTTGTTAGAGTGCGGCTCTACAGGGAATGCATGTATCAGTGTTTGAGTTTGAGCATCAGGCCTGCGGGCATCAGTTGAGTTTGGGCATCAGGCCTGCGGGCACCAATTCAGTATTTTGGGTATCAAGCCTGCGGGCATCAGTATTTTGGGAGTCAGTTTTACCCGAGGGTATCAGTTTACAGGGCAGAGATTTGGGCAGAATTCAGTAGAGAGCACACTCATTCAGCTTTGTTCATATCTGTTCTGGTGAAGTCAGGCTGAGATGCTGTCTGTTTTCTCTTTTGCTAGGTAGTCTTGGGAACTATAGCTTCAGAAGGCTCTAATATCCCCCGGCTACATTGGATCCGTGTTAATAGACTTGGTTAGGTCAGAAATCCAGCTCAAGAGCAATCAGTGTTCTTTCACTAAGGCAAGGCAAAGAAGGGCCAGACAGGGTTCATTTGTGCATCTGATCCGACAGTCACCAGTCACATCATCAGTAGACCCGTGATGGCACAAGGTTCGGAAGAATTTGTGGCTATGATAGCAGTGTCAAATCAGGGAACTGCCATGCAGGCTGAGACCAGTAGTGAAATGCAGCGCCCATCTGGGGCATCTGCCTCAAAACCAGCCAGTCCAGCCCGAGCTCAGGGTAGATTTTTCACCCCCCTCCATGTGAGCCTAACCAGCGCATTCAAAGTCCTGATGGAAAGAGGGCACCTCAAACCCCTTAATCCTCAACCTTTGCCAAACCCACTCCCTGCCAGACATAATCCCAGCAAATACTGTGTATATCATCAGCAGCGCGGCCATGGCACTGATGGTTGCTACCGCCTTCGTTATGAGATCCAGAATCTCATTGACAACCGGACAATAGCTCAATTTCAAAACCCAAAGGACCAAGTACCTCATCCCCATCTCAACCTCAGCCATACACTGCCGCCCACCTACAACTCCAGTATATACCCCCCGACCCATATACTCGAGCCCGAGACGTTTATCCCAGAAAGCATGGGCTTAAGCACGATGGATGCACGTGAACCCCAATCATCTCAAATCAGTGAGCCTACTACTTCTGAGCTGATGAGCATGATCAAAGATCTTCAGAGAACTGTGGCAGATCTAACCTTCGGAGTTCTGGCTCCGTCATCAACCACATCACGAACCAGGGAGTTCATGTCCAAAGGCTTTCCAAACTTGGGACGAGTTGCATTAGAAGGAGGCCAATCCTTTGGCGCAGTAGAGGCCGGTGATCAGAACAAGGCAGGGGCAAGCATTAGTCCCCATGAACATTTTCAGTTGGCTGTTGAGGCTTTGAAAGCCGAGGGACTGAACAAAGAGCAAGTCCTCACAGTTGTTGCAAAAGCTGTGGATGATACTTTCGCTACTCAAGTTGGGGGCAGTTTGAATCGAGAGGCAAGCCGGGAAAAGGGCTGTTATACCAGAGGCAATTCTGTTAGCTCTAATCCCGTGCTTAGAAGAGATCAGCAAGCCAGGCCAGCACCTGCCAATCTCTCTGTTGGTGCGTCCAGCAAAAATCCACAAACCCAGAAGTACCAACCCCGAGGTCGAAGGGTCTTCCATGCCCTCCACATGCCTTTGTCCAAAGCTTTCCAAATCCTTGTAGGACAAGGCCATCTCAAACCCCTTGAGCCTCGGCCTCTCCTGAACCCTCTTCCGGCTACACATGATGCTACCCAGTACTGCGCGTACCATCAGCAAACTGGCCACACTACCGACGACTGCTTCCGTCTTCGCCATGAAGTACAAGATCTATTTGACAACGGGGTTGTCCTCCCGCCAAGCTCTGCAAAGCCTATCGGCACAGGATCGGTGAACTTAAGGGATAATGTGATGTGATTGGGGGGATGAACCATCTGCGGGCGGTACTCAGATTACTCCAGCTGTAGTGGATGGCATGCACTGTTTTGAGTATTCGCGAATACCAGTTTTTGTGCTTTTTGACTTGGGTATTGGGTCAGTTTTGTTGTTTTGTTTTGAGTTTGTCTTTTTATTTTGAGTCAGTCTCTTTTGTTTTGGGTCTGTCTTGTTGTATCGAGTCAGTCCTGTTGTATAGGAGTCGGGTGATTCCGGGGGTGTTACCTCGGACATCACTGTTTTGTTTTCTATTTGTCTTTTTGCTTTGTTTTGAGTCTGTTTCTGCTAGGGAGCCAGTTATGCCAACAGACTTTGAATGAAACAGCAGTGATTTCCACGCTCTGGCATTTGTTTCTGCCGTGTGCTAGTTGTGCTGGGATTTGAATGAAATGGCGGTGCATTCCAGCTACTCTCTTGTGCCTTGAAGTCATTGTATTGACCTAAGCTTTTCAAAACCTTTTGAACACTATGGTGAAAACAAAGAGGGAGGAATTCCTCGGGATTTGCAAAACTTTGATCAACTGAGAGAAAGAGAGGCGTGCTAAGCCCTTAATGAATGAAATCATGCTTGTTAGTGTGAGTACTGAGAAGGACCCTAGCTTTGATCCAGATTGGTCCTACACTGTCTTTAGCGCGAGCGATTTGTCGCTTTCTTAAAAACTTTCAAAAAAAAATGTTTTGCGCGGTCCTGCAAAGACACGTGTGGAATCGCTCTTGAGATTGTGCAGCTTAGGATCGCTCTCAGCCTCGAGACTCGACCCCCCCTTCACTTCCAAACCTCGAACTTGAATTCAAAGGGTTCAACGGTCAACCACGATGTAAGGCCTGTGTGGCCAGATTTGAAGTAGCCCTCGAACAAGAGGCACCGAAGTCAGATCAAGAAGGTCAGACCTTATCAGAAGAAGCTTGCAAAGCTAGAACAGAAGCACTCCTCGAACTAGGGGCAACAAATGTCCGAGGTGCTCGAAGAGCCGAAGATGGATCCTCCTACAAATCAATACAACAGCCACTCTCCTGGATACAGAGGGCTTCAATCTCAAAACCATTTGGCATGGGTTTGTTACACTTTTACCCTTTGAGAGGCTCGCTGGGCCGAAAACCCGGAAGGGCGACCCAGGCAAAAGTTAGAGCAAAGAAAAGAATGAAAAAAGAAAAAATAAAAAATGCAAAGATACAAAATGAAAAGAACAAAAAGAGCAAAAAAGAAAAAAGAAGAAAAAGAAAATGAAAAGAAAAGAATTGAAAAAGAAAGAAAGAAAAACAAAGCTCGCAAGGTCGAAAACCTGCAACAGGCGCCTTGGCAAAAGTTAGAGCATAAAAAGGAGAGGTTAAATACCCGAGTGTACCTTAACCCCGAACTACGTAAGGCTTGATTCCCATATTTGGGATACGTAGGCAACTTCATTCTGAAGTCCAGCCGTAAAACACTTCAACTCGATTGTGTCCATGTGATGGTTTTGACCATCTTTGCCTCCTCTGTATCCGAGAGTCTGGTTGTGTTCGTCGCTCTGAGGACTGACTACAAGTACACTGCGATGCTATCCAAACAAGGGGCAACTTTCCGTTGCCATTCAGTGTGCTGCGGCGCCAGTCAAACAAGGGGCAACTTTCCGTTGCCATTCAACGCGCCGTGGTGCCGTTCAAACAAGGGGCAACTTTCCGTTGGCATTCAATGTGCTGCGGCGCCAGTCAAACAAGGGGCAACTTTCCGTTGCCATTCAACGCGCCGTGGTGCCGTTCAAACAAGGGGCAACTTTCCGTTGGCATTCAATGCGCCGCGGTGCCGTGCAAACAAGGGGCAACTTTCCGTTGCCATGCAGCTCTCTTCAAGCACGGGGCAGTTTTCCTTTGGATCCGAGGTTGTGCATCTCAGGAGTAGGTTTCATGCTCGTTGAGCAGTGGCCGTTTGCAAAAACAGTTTTTGAGAATTTTTACTGAGGTTGACTATTTTCTCGAAAATTGTTCCATCTTTTCCAAAAACTGGACCATTTCTTGGACCCAAAAAAGGAAAATTTTCAGTGCTCATAGCCTGACTTGCGTGATTTCAAATCAAAAACCGAACAAGCATGTTACTCTAACCCTCATATTGGTCAAAATTGTTTTAGTAGAAAGCAAAAACAAAAAATGGTCAAAACAATGAACTAGGGGCACAGTTGAGTCAGGAGTTCTGTCTTTTCCCCTTCGTCAAAATACTTGCTAGAAAGGGCACTCTACTCGCCGGAAAGGGCACTGTATTCGCCAGGAAAGGGCACAACAAAGGGCTAAAGGCTCTCACATCCTCCACGCAACGAGGTATCAAGCCAAGTGCAAAGCATGAACGGGAACGGATCAAGATATTCCACTCCCTCATCTTGACAGATCTGATCACGTCCAAACTCCCCAGCAGGGCATCATCGACCGGTGTCAGCTGCAGATTCGTTACACACTCATTTGTAGCACAACCCCTCTGTGGGAGGAATTCATTAGCTGCATGCAGAAGAAAAAGGATCTAGCTGAATGCTAGGGGCCTGAGCCCACAACTTGCTGTTTATCCATCAACCACCTAGGGGAGGGATGAAAAATGAGAGATTGAAGAATAGAGAGATGTGCGATGAGAGAAAAAGTGAGAAAAGGGCTTTTTCAGAAGAACAGAGCTTGAGGGCCGAGTGATGTGAGAATCACAAATAAGAAAGGGTGGGAAACATACCCGGTGAAACAGGCTCCCTGTGCACGTCTGAGTGTCGTGTCTTTTTGTTTTATCTCGATCCTTGTTTTGAGTCGTCTCGAGTGTTACTCGATATGTCTAGGTTGTGTGCCTTTTGTTTTCTTGTTGAGTTGTAGTGTGCTGTATTCAGTCGTAGGCTCAATACCCAATTGAGAACTTTTGCTCACTCTCAATTTCAAAAAAATCGTTTTGTGCTCCGAGTGCCGTGCCGTTCTCCACATTTGTGCAAAATAGAATTTGTTCTTTCATAAAACTGCAGGGTTTCAACCCAGGTCATGTGAGAATAGTAAAACCAGGACCTATCTGAAGCTATGAGTTTCGGGCTGCAAAGCAAAAGCAAAAGAGGAAAATATCGGGCATCTGAGTTTGTTCCAACTTCAGTAAGTTCCGCGACTATATTCCGTGTGTACCTCTTCAGGTCTTGCCAATGTTCTGAAGTATGAGTGTGCCTCTACCTCAAGCTCAAGATCAAGTCTACTTCAAGCCAGAATGGCAATCAGAAATGCTCTCTCAGTTTTTCCCCTGCCAGATGCATCTTGACTGTGTTTGCGATGAGTTCCTAGGAGACCAACTGCGACGGTGGAAACTAGAGTTCGAATGGCCGTGGCCTAGAACGCAAAGGTTCGGGATTTCCGAGACTAAAGTCTGGTTTAAATACCCAGAGGCGCGCCCTCGGCTTGAAATCTGTATGGAAGCCCCATAGGTTGAGATAGCATGTATGCACCTCAATTCTGGATACTGAACCAACCTAGTCTGTCACCCCGTTGGAGAATAGGGAAAGTTGTGAGTATGATCAGGAAGGCAAGCAGCAGCCATAGCTCCTACATACAGATGTTGTTACTTGTCAGCATTTCAGAGCCTTTGTACTGCGAGTTAAAGGTAAAGTGTTCGAAGAGCACGAGGGGGATCCCCGTCAGAGTAGAGCGGTTCACCGCCACTCACCTCATGAGGTGTTTTCTAAAACGCCGCTTTGTCCATTTATTGCTTTCCTTAAGCATCATGCATTGTAATGCATTGTGCCTGTCAAGTTTCTTTCTCAGTCATGCACGATATTGTATGTACGGTTCATTCAAAGAAGTTTCCGTTTAAGATCATTCATTTAGTGTATCAATCACACTTTATTTGCTTCACTCAATGTATCTAACACACTTCATTTGCTTTAGTGTATCAATCACACTTCATTCATTTTGTGTATCTATCACACACATTTTCACTTAGTGTGTCACTCACACTCTCTTCACTTTAGTGTATCAATCACACTTCATCCATTTTGTGTATCTATCACGCACATATTCACTTTTTGTGTATCCATCACACACCTTTAGTGTATCAATCACACTATGCTCATTCGTTGCGTTGTTATGCACATCTGTCTAGCATTATTATGCTCATTACTCGCATTGTTATGCACATCTATCTAGCATTGTTATGCACCTCTTCACTTGCATTGTGATGCACGTTTCAAATTGCATTGTTATGCACCCACTTCATTTGCATTGTCATGCACATCCCGGTTGCATTGTTATGCACACATTTCACTTGCGTTGTCATGCATGTTTCGCCCACATTGTTGTGCACCTTTTTACTTGCGTTGTTTCTCTTTCCTCTCTCGCGTGTACTACGCTGAGAGGCTTTTCTCTCCCCTCTCGCGTGTACTACGTTGAGAGGTTTCTTTTTGCTTTCGTCTTTCCTCTCTCGCGTGTACTACGCTGAGAGGCTTTTCTCTCCTCTCTCGCGTGTACTACGTTGAGAGGTTTCTTTTTGCTTTCGTCTTTCCTCTCTCGCGTGTACTACGCTGAGAGGCTTTTCTCTCCCCTCTCGCGTGTACTACGTTGAGAGGTTTCTTTTTGCTTTCGTCTTTCCTCTCTCGCGTGTACTACGCTGAGAGGCTTTTCTCTCCTCTCTCGCGTGTACTACGCTGAGAGGTTTCTTTTTTCCTTTTCTTTCCTCTCTCGCGTGTACTACGCTGAGAGGCTTTTCTCTCTTCTCTCGCGTGTACTACGCTGAGAGGTTTCTTTTTGCTTTCGCCTTTCCTCTCTCGCGTGTACTACGCTGATGAGGTTTCACCTTGCTTTTATCTTTCTTCTCTCGCGTGTATTACGCTGAGAAATTTTGCCTTTCTTTCCTCCCTCACGTGTACTATGCTGATGAGGTTTCTCTTTGCCTTCCTTTCTTCTCTCCTGTGTGTGATACGCGGAGAGATGTTGTGTGTGAGACTCCGGGTACTCTCGGTAGTCACTTTTAGCCTTCTCTGCGTGAGACGCAATGAGAATTGCATATTTTCTTACATCCTTTCTGCATCCCTAACTGCATGAAATGTAGTTGTTGCTTTGCATTCTTGCTTAAAACTGTTGCATCTATTTGTCAATACTTGCTTCATTACAGCTTGCTGCACTTGCATGATCATCTGGCTCTGTGCATGTCATTTTGCATTTTGCCCCCCTTTTACCTACGAGCATGCCTGCGGGCACATCTCTGTTTTATCCTTGCATGATTGTCTAAGTCTTCAGCCTTGTCAAAAATGGGTCGTCTCTGGGCTTTGACATTCACTCCCGTCACTTGACTTCCGAGTTCTGTCAAAGAGGGGCAACTGTAGACACCCCATTTTTGACCGACCTTAAGACTCAGACGTCATCGATTGAGCGCTCGGTGATGTTGCATACTGTGCTCGTTCAGAAGTCTCAGAGTCGCGGCCGTGCGCCCTGCCTCCGGACTTCCGAACTCTCTTCTGTGCCTTGTCTCGGTTTGCGAACCAGGCTCGGTTTTCTCTGTTTTCTTTCCTGAGGGGAGGGAGTGGTCCCGTAGACTATCTCTCAGTGGCCGTAGGCCGTTTTGCCCATTTCGGAGCCCGGTTCCCGGTTTTCGGGACCGTCAGGCTGTGTGCCTCGGCTCGGGACCGCCCAACCATCTCCGACTTCTCCGGTTTTTGGCAGAGACCTCTGTTTTAATATTCCGAGGAACCCTGGGGCCCCTGATGCCCACTTCGTGGTCGTATGCCACTTCCGGTGCCTGTAGCCGGTTTTCGGGACCCCAAACTGCGCGGTTTTGGTCCCGAGCATTCATTTTGCATCTGTTTTCTTTGATTTTTGGCAGGAACCTCTGTTTTGTCATTCTGAGGGACACTGGGGTCGCAGATGCCCACTTCGCTGCTGAACACCACTTCCGGCACCTGCAGCCCATTTTCGGGATCCCGAATTACTCGGTTTTGGCTCCGAGTGTTCATTTCTCATTAGTTTTTGTTCAAACTTGGCAGGTACCTCTGTTTCAACATCAAGAAGATCACTGGGGGGTGAGAAGCCAGCAATTATCCCAGATAACCAGTTTCGCTCCTCCGGAGCCCGTTTTTCTCACTTCCGGGCCAATATTGAACACCCCTGGGGGTGTTTTCTTCCAACCAAAGCTACATATTTGTGATCAGGAGATATGGGAGGACCCTAAACAAGAGTGGTCGGCCAGAAATTGTCCAGTTCAGTTTTGAGCCTCTCCTTCAAGTCCAATGTTGTGGCTCCTGCTTCAATGTTGCCAAATTCCAACCTTGGATCCTTGTTCTACACATCTGGGAGGACACAAAAAGTTGGTGGTCGGCCAGTAATTGTGCATTTCATTTTTGAGCCTCTCCTTCAAGCTCTATGTTGTGGCTCATGCTTCAGAGTTGCCAGATTCCAACCTTGGGGCCTTATTCTACACACATGAGAGGACACCATTGCATGGTGGTCGGCCAGCAAATGTTTACTTCATTTTTTGGGGGTGGCCGGCCGGCCATGGTGAGTGGCTGGCCGACCAGGTGGGGTGGCCGGCCGGCCACCTCCCAGAAAGTTACCTGGCCGGCCAGCTTCCTGCTTTCCAGCTCAGTACAGCTGTCCAGATATTTTTGCTGAAATATCACCCCATCCGGGGGATATTTTGGGAGGGAAAGCTTGGGTGCTTTTCCCTCCCCTTTTACACTCCTTTTGGCCTATTTAAAGGGACCAACAGCTCCTTTGCCTAGGTTAGAAAATTTGCTCTCAAGAACACCTCTCCCAAATCCTCCATTTCCATAGCTAAAAAACTCAAAAAAGCTTCAAGTGTCAAAGCCAATCCTTCATCAACCCTAAGCACTACCATCACCATCTCCATTCGAGCAGCAAAGAGGTGATTTTCAGTGGTCAAGGATCAACAAATTCAAGTCAAGAATCAAAGAAAGACTTGTCTTCAAGGGTAAGTCTCAAATTCCATTTTTCTACCCTTTTCTTGCTTCCTATTTCTACCCTATTTCCTTTTGTTTTTTGGGCTTTGACCCCTACTGGTTTTGTGCTTATTTTGAGCCCCTCTACAACTTTTCAGAAGGGCTCAACTTCATTTGGTGTCTCCATGATAGACCTCTTTCAATATCCCTCTTTAGGCCATTAATTTGCATGCTTTGCTAGACTCATTTGGCTCCGGATTTTGGCCTTAATCAGGCCTAGATAAAGCCTTATTTTTGTCTCCTTGTCATGTTTTGTTTAGGGTCTTAAGACATTTGGTGTATATTTTTGGTACTTCCTTTGAAATTCTTTCATTTTACCGTAAATTTGCATGCTTTGCTAGACTCATTTGGATCCGGATTTTGGCCTTCATCAGGCCTAGATAAAGCCTTATTTTTGTCTCCTTGTCATGTTTTGTTTAGGGTCTTAAGACATTTGGTGTATATTTTTGGTACTTCCTTTGAAATCCTTTCATTTTACCGTAAATTTGCATGCTTTGTTAGACTTGTTTAGCTACTGTTTTGAGCCTCCATCAGGCTTAGAGAGTGTCTTGTTTTGGCCTATTCTTCAAGTTTTGTTAAGGGTCTAAAGTTGTTTGGTCATTGCTTATGATACCTCTCTTTATAACCCTCTTTTGACCCTTATTTTGCATGCTATGTTTAGCATATATACATACTGATTTAGAGGTTTTCATCTCTTGCATTTGTGCATATTTTTGTTCCATCTTCAATGTTGTAGAACTGATTTTTTGGGTTTGAGCATTGTACATATCACTTGCTTTGTAATTCCCCCCTTTTACCGTATTTTTGCAAGCTTTTGTTTCCATACTTGTGAGCATTATTTGGCCTTGCTTTGTGCTGATAAAATGCTAGTTTAGGGGCTGCCTTGCCACTGTTTTGCATTCCATGTCCATATTCTGTATGTTTAATAGGGCTGTAGGCCGTTTCGAGTGCATTTCATCGCATTTTGGGCATCGGTTGCAATTTTATCATAATTTGGGGGCTGTTTTTGCATTATTTTAGTTGCTGAATTTTGCATCTTCCTTATGCCATTCGCCACATCTCATTCGCATGTCATTTTGGTGCTTTAGAGCCTTGCCTCGGTTTGCGTGCCCGTGTGCGCGCATTTCGAGGCAGCCTCGTTTTATCCGCCGGCAGCCTATGTGAGTGTAGTTGAGGCCCTCTCATGTTGGCGTAAGCCCAATTTGCATTTTCATGCTTGTATGCCATTGCCTCGGTTTGTGTGCCCGTGTGCACGCATGTCGAGGCACTTTATTTTTATCCGTCGGCAGCCTATGTGAGCGTAGCTGAGGCTCTCTCACGTTGGCGTAAGCCCAATTCGCATTTGCATACCATTTCGTGCCTGTTTGACTCCGCCTCGGTTTGCGTGCCCGTGTGCACGCATTTCGAGGCGCCTCACTTTCATCTCTTGGCAGCCTATGTGAGTGCGGCTGAGGCTCTCTCATGTTGGCGTAAGCCCATCACTGCATTTCGTATGCCATTTTATGCATTCCTCGGTTTGCGTGTCTGCGGGCACGCATTTCGAGGCAGCTTTGTTTTATCCGACGGCATCTTATGTGAGTGTGACTGAGGTCCACTCGTGTTAGTATAAGCCCAATCTGCATTTTCATGCTTGTTTATCATCGCCTCGGTTTGCGTGCCCATGTGCACGCGTTTCGAGGCACTTCGATTTTATCCGATTTGCATTTTACATCATCGTCTCGGTTTGCGTGCCCGTGTGCACGCATTTCGAGGCACTTCAGTTTTATCTGATTTGCATTTTACATCATCGCCTCGGTTTGCGTGCCCGTGTGCACGCATTTCGAGGCACTTCGTTTTATCCGGTTTGTATTTCATGTCATCGCCTCGGTTTGCGTGCCCGTGTGCACGCATTTCGAGGCATCTCATTTTCATAGCATTGTGCATGCTAGGTCATATGTTAGTTGCATTTCATGCATATCATGCGTATTGCACAGGAAACGAGGCACGTTTCGTACTCCGAGTGACGGAACGGGTCTCAATTCCCAAGTCACTGACACTCCGGATTACCCATGATGGAGTTAGGTTTTTTTTGTAGCATTCATCTGCATTCATCTTATATTGAGTTGTGCAATTCGGCTCCTCGGCCATCATGCATTGAGATGCGTGATTGGTGGCACGAGGACCGAGGCATGCATATATTTGTGAAATACATTGCTATGCCCCTTTCCTGCTCTCTGTTGCAGCAAAATCATGAATCAACAACTTTTCAGAGTTCGACACGCATTTCGAGAAACAGTGCAAACAGAGGCTAATCGGGGCATCCCAGTGGATTTCCGCGCAGGCAGCCCAAACATGCATCAATCATCGAATCAAGGCAGCCCCTGGCTTGCACGCCAGTTTACAGCTTTCTTAGATTAATTTTTACATTAATTAGGATTTCTGTATTATTCTTTTATTCGGGTCTGTATTATTCATTCGGACCCTCTACGCGAGGGCATAATTGTAATAAGGGTGTGTGAGTGTGATGTATGTCTCCCAACCCCCATTTCTTTCTCCCTTTTATTTACCCGCTTATGATGGTTAGATATAGGGCATATTTCAATTAGCATACAGTATGACAGCATGTTTGCATCATTCATCTGTTTTGCATGCACCGGGCTCGGCGCATCATACAAACTGCATTTGTACTTCAATTCCAAATTGAGTACATGTTAGCTGTAGCATTTCACATGCCATGTTTAGAATAGCCGAGCCTGCTATAGTTGCATTTTGCATGTGTTGCATTAGGCATTTCAGCATATTTAGGATCATGCATGATTTCTAATCAGTTTTCTGTTTTGGCTTGGAGTACTCTGTAAGTTTTATACTTTAGCATCCTTGCATGCGTGTGAGTGCTGCCATGAATAGCATGCTTGCCATGAGGCTATGTGCTTATGTGATATAACTGCCTTGAATGCCTGTGGGTGGAGGTTGAGTTATCTGAATTGGGACAATTCATCAAATGTTTGTTTTAAGCCCACTAGATAGTGGCAAAATCATGTTTTCTAAGCCCACCTGAGGGTGGCAAATCCGCATTTTAGCCTACTTGCGAGTAGCACCATCAAACCATTTTCAAACAAACAAACACGAAGTGTTTTGGTTCCAATTCAGACGACCCAGTCTATACTTATTTGCTGCGAGCATCACATAGTAACCTAGGCTAATAACCGGAATAAGAACTCACAATGTTTTCAAAATCAGATATCATGGTTAGTAGAGGCCGGTCTTTGACCGGGCGAGCGGGGGTGCTCACGATGTGACCTTCCCCAATCGTACCCAAGTTCCCGAGCCAACTTTGGTGATGACGGACACGTGGCCTTTTGGCACCGAGTCAGGGTTTCCTAAATTTCCCATTTTAAAATATTTAGGTGGCGACTCTGTTATCTGGCAAAGCAGTCCATGTTTGGCACTTCTTTCAAAAAATCTGTTTTTTCTCAAAAACGATTTGCCGGATTTGGACTCTTTGGTTCGAGATTTGGAACCGCAACAAAAATCGAGTCCGAACTGTAGCGAGGTCCCTCGCGGGTTTGTTACAGTCTGGGTTTCTCTTATTTCCTTTGTTCTTTAGCCTTTGGCTGGGCTTTTGCTTGCTTGTTTGGACATTGTCAGTCTTGGCTCAACGGAGTCCGATGTTCGATGGACTCTGGCGTGAACTCGGCCACGAAGTCGGCCAAAACCTGGCCTTTGATTGCAGTTCTGGGCCTGTACTCCAGATCATATTGGCCTAGGGCGACTGCCCATCTGGCTATTCTTCCTGTTAAGTCTCCCTGCTGTAATAGGGACTTTAATGGATGCTCTGTTAGCACCACAATTTTATGGGCCTGGAAGTAATGGTTCAACTTCTTTGAAGCCATTACTAGAGCCAGTGCCAATCTCCAAGAGTAGATACCTTGTTTCTGCGTTGGCTAGGGTTTTGCTTACATAGTACACAGCCTTTTGCTCCCCTTTTTTCTTTTCGGATTAATACTGCAGTTATCGCATGTTCTGAAACTGCCAAGTACAGGAACAGCTCCTCCCCAGGTTCTGGATTTGAAAGAACTGAAGTTGTGTTCAGATACTTCTTTAGATCGGTTAATGCTTCTTCGCACTCCTCTGTCCAAAGAAAGTCTATGGCTTTCTTCACTAATCTGAAGAAAGGTTTGCACTTGTCTGAGCTTCTACTTATGAACCTGTTCAGGGCTGCGGCCCTTCCAGTTAGTATCTGCACCTGTTTTGCCGACGTCGAGCTCTTCAACTCTAAAATGGCCTTGATCTGATCGGGGTTGGCCTCAATGCCCCTCCTTGTCACCAGGTATCCTAAAAACTTACCAGATCCAACTCCGAATGCACACTTCGATGCATTGAGTCGGAGCCGATATGTCTTAAGGATTTCGAGGACTATTTTCAGATCGGCGAGATGTCCATCAGGCTCCTTGGTCTTAACGACCATGTCGTCGATGTAGACTTCTACTGTTCGGCCAATCAGGTGCTTGAACATCTTGGTTACCAATCTTTGGTAAGTGGCTCCTACGTTTTTCAATCCAAAGGGCATTACTCTGTAGTAGTATAGCCCTTTGGGAGTGATAAATGCAGTCTTCTCTTCGTCTGCTGGGTCCATAGCCATCTGGTGATACCCCCTGTAGGCATCCAGGAAGCTCATCCTTCCATGCCCCGAAGTGGCATCCACTAGCTGGTCAATCTTGGGTAGAGGGAAGCTGTTTTTGGGGCAGGCCTTGTTTAAACTGGTGAAGTCTACACAGACCCTCCATTTACTGTTCTTCTTCTTTACCACCACTGTATTAGACAGCCATGTCGGGTAGTGAACTTCTGTAATGGCCCTAGCCTCCAGAAGTCTGTCTACTTCTTCTTCTACTGCTTTGACGTGCGTCAATATCGGTCTTCTGGCTCGTTGAATTACAGGTTTGGCCAACCTGTCAACATTCAGTTTGTGGTAAGTGACCTCGGGGTCGATGCCAGGCATTTCGTAAGGTGTCCATGCAAACACTTCAATATTTGCTCTCAGAAAAGCCTCCAACTCTCATTCCTCTTCTTCGGCTAAGCCCGAGCCGAGAAGAAAGAAGCGTTCTTCATCCCCATCCTGGACGAGGATTTTCTTCAGTGCCTCTTCGCTCTTCTCGGCTGGCTCCTTGCCGATGTCTTCTAGGACTTCCATGTCCTCATCTTCAACTTCTGCCTTTTCTGGCTCTCGTATGCTGCAGGTAGACTTCATTACTACCATGGAGCAATTCTTCGCCTGCAACTGATCGCCCCTGACTTCCTCTATCCCATCCTCTGTTGGGAATCGCAATAGTTGATGCAGCGTTGAGGGAACTGCCTCCATCGCATGCAACCATGGCCTTCCCAAGATGATGTTGTAAGGGGAGGGTGTGTCGATGACGGTGAATTCCGTCTTGATCTTCCTGGTGCCAGCCTGTACCTCCAAGTTTACTGCTCCCAGTGGCCATGTCGGTGTTCCATTGAACCCAACCATTGGGCCATTGGATTGCTCCATATCGTCCGGGTGAAGGCCGAGCTCCTTGTAGCATCGGACGTACATGATGTCACAAGAGCTGCCTTGGTCAATCAGGATGCGTTTCACTTGGCACTCTCCAACCTGGAGGGATACTACCAAGGCATCATTATGCGGATGCTGGACCATTTCTAGGTCGGCTTCAGTAAAGGTTATCGTTGGTCCCTGGCATTCTCTTGCCCGATGTCTTTTCTTCCCGATTTGATAGACATGTTGTAGGTGTTTTACCTTCTGGGTCTCCCCTCTGATTTCATTCTCGTCGACCTTCGAGTGAATCACATTGACTACCCGAGGTCCTCCTGCCTGAGGTTGCTGTACTGGGGGAGGCGGAGCTGCTGGTGCTTGAGGCAATCTTGCCTGTTCTTCTCTTGTTCTAGCCTCGTCGACTAGGTCTCTCAGATGGCCTTGTCTTACCAAGTCTTCCAAGTGTGCTTTCAGGGCTTTGCAACCTTGAGTTGTGTGCCCCTCTTCATTGTGGTAGGCACAACGCCTGCCAACGTTCCTCCCCATGAATTCCCCTAGTGCCCTTGCTGGTGCTCTGAAATAGGGCTGGTTCCAAATTTGATCCAGGACTTTGTGAATTGGAGTTCGGAACACAGTTGTCACTGCCTGGGCAGCCCTCAGTTCTGCTTCTTGCTTGTTCGATCCGTTGTTACCTCGGCCTCGGTTCCGCCAGCCGTTTCCTTTTTCTTGCTTTATTTCCTTAGTCCCAGACGTATCCTCCTCGGCTCTGGCATATTTCTCGATTCTCGCCATGAGCTCTTCCATGCTTTTTGGCAAAGTTTTTGTCAAAGATTTCCGCAGTGGGCAATTGTCTTTTAGGCCGTTCTTGAATGACACGACCGCCACTTCTTGATTACACTCTGGTATTCGGTTGAATACCTCATAGTACCTTTTTGCATGGCCCTAAGGCCTTCATCCTTACCGATCTTCAGAGCCATCAATGCATCAACCCTTAATGGCTGCAGTTTGTTTATTACGAACCTGGCCACAAACATCTCGGCCAGGCCTTCCCAAGTCTTCACGCTTCCCTTTGGTAGTTTGTGGAACCAATCTAATGCAATCTCCCCGAAGGATGAGGGGAACACTTTGCAGAGCAACGGCTCGTTCCCACTATATAATGCCATTGAGTTCAAAAATAATCCGACGTGGAAGTTGGGGTCTGACTTACCATCGTATATTTGAAACCTCGGCATACTGAATCTTTTCGGCACCTTAAACCTGTCCAATTCCACCGAGAATGGTGTCCTCGGCTTATCCGGGGAAGTTACCTCGGCGTAGTCATTCTATTGCTTCCTTTTGAGGTAATCTCTCAAGTCCTCTTTGGTCCTCCTAGGAGCTCGGCTATCTCCTGCTTTCAATCTTTTTGGTGCACTACTTTCGGCTTCGTAGTGGGTCCTCTTCGACCCTTCTCCATGAATTGTGTCGAAGCACAACGCTTGCCCCTGAACATGCCGATGTCCTTTGGGGTCTGCCTCCTTTGTGTGATGCATCCTCCGTGATTTTTCTCTTCTTGGCTCCCTTCGTCCGACCTCCCTAGATGGTCGGTGAGAGTGTCTTTCGCTCCCGTTGTGTTGTGGGACTACGGGGATTGTTCTCTGCCCTCCCTTCTGGGCATTGGCTGCTGGAATCGGCGTGTCCTGCAGCAGGAACGGCAGCTGCATGACATTATTTTGCATCATGAAATTGACAACCGACTGCAAGTCTGCCAATTTGTTTGCCATCTCTTTCATCTCTTCGTCCCTCCGCAGGCATCCATCCTTCCATACCTGGAGGTCGTCTTCGTTGTAGTAGCCACTTCGATCTGGTTTCTTTGGTGCGTCCCTAGTCTGGCCGACGTCCTTCACTCCGTGATTCTGGTCACGAGTTTCTGCGTTGCATTCGTCTCCTGTAACATCAAGGTCAACAAGTCTCCCGCTCCTAGCAGGAGTGTCGTCTCCAATTTTTTCCTTCTGTCTGTTACTGGCCATCTATCCTTCTTTTCTTCCCACAGACGGCGCCAAATTGTGTGAGTGATTTTCTGACCACACTGCTGACTCAGTTATTCAGCTGGAAAGTACCAGTAGAATAGATGACACATGTCTGACCTATAACAGAAAGAGAAGATTCCGACGGTGGTTCGTCCACCAGGGGGTACTCCGATGATCAAGTCAGTATATCTCTCAAAGATAATCAAGTGCTAAATTCACTGCTCAAAGCATAAATTGCATACCTTAGACCCATGGGGGTGCCTCTATTTTATAGTTTACTCAATCCTAGTCCCACTAGAAGCCTGACTTCTATGGACTCCTATTCAGTGCTTACTTTGGACTCTACAAGAGATAATGATAGACTCCCTAAGAATACTATCCTTATCCATTTTGAAGTCTTTCTTCATTCTAGGACTCTTGTCCTTTATCTGCTCATCTCGGATTACGATATCTTCGGAGGTAACCTCGGCAACACCGAGATAACCTCGGCAAATGACCAGGACACGTGGCACCTCGGCAACACCGAGATAACCTCGGCAAACGACCAGGACACGTGGCACCTCGGCTGACACGTCGGCGTCACCTTGCCACGTGTCGGTGCTCAAAAAATATTTCCTCACAGACGGTAGTCACTTTTGATCACTGTTTTTGATCATTGACAAAAACAATTACTTTCACCGATCACTTTCCACCACTAACAATTACCTTTGGTCACCGCCAACCACTTACCGCTAGTGGCAACAACCTTCAACTATTACTTTTAGCAGTTGATAATCACCTTCAACCACTCCTTCAATGGTTGACAACCATATTTGAATACTATCTAATAACTACCTTCTGTAACTATTCAATTTTACTTGTTTTTAAAATAAAATTTTAAAGTACTTAGGTGTCAAATATAATTTTTATCCAAAATAAATATACTATATTTAGGGGTGGTTTGGGATAATCTAAATAAATGTACTTTTTGACTTTTTATGAAATATTGGTTGGGTATGGGTTGAGTTTGAAGTGATGTGTTAGAGAGGTGATGTGACTTAATTAAATAAGATGATATAATAGTAACTTTTTGACTTTTTAATTTTTTTAAATTATGCCAAACAAGACCTTAATATTTTTTTGTAATTTTCAAATATTTAAAACGGAGAGCATCTGGTGTGGGGTGTTTGGCGTAGAGTTGGGGCACATGCGGCAATGCCCAAGACCACTACATAATTTTTCGTTGGCGTAAGAGGCTCACGGTCCACGTCAAGAGTGATCAGCCTCGTCAACTGATGATGCGTGATTTTCGGTAGAGATAGAAAGCGACACGCGACTTGACCTTCCAAAATAAAAAAATAAAAAATAATTTTATTACACACATTCCAAATCATATAGGAGTATATTTTTATGTCATTTACCTATTTTATTATGGTATTATTTTAAAATATTTAGTTATAAAATTTTTAAATTTTGTTATAATTTTTTTTTTTTTAGTTATGACTCAAAAAATATAGAGTTCTGTCATTTTTCTGTAATTATAAAATGTATATGGTACACACCATAATCTTTTTCAATAATAAAAGATTAATTATACTTTTTACCCCCATAATTTAAAATTTACTTTAATCTTTATCATTTTAATTTGAATAATTTGATCTCTATGCGTTAAATCTAGTTTTAATTTGATCATTTGATCTAAATTGAAAGTCAAAAAATAATTTTGAGGCATTTGTATATTTGTAAAGGTTTTAATTTGTTTCTTCTTTCAAAATTTAAAATTAAAATGAATATTTTTTTTAGACATTTGTCAATTTTTTAAGGTGTACACGCAGTAAATTAAAAAATTGAAATTATAGAAATCAAGGCGAAATTTTGGTCAAACTATAGGGGTGAAAAATGTAATTAACCTAAAATAATAATAAAGATTAATTACAAATATAACTCTTGAAATTTACTTAAAATACATATTATATTTGTGATTTTGAAAATTATAAATATTTTCTCGTTAGGATTTGTCATTCTGCGTTGTTTTAGAAATTGGTTATTTTCGTTGACTTTTTTTAACATTTTCTGAAAAGATATGTAGAAAAATAAATAAAAGAGTTGACCTTTTGTATTGATTTTTTTGGGACTATTTTAGGCTTCATTTGGAAAGTTGGGTTGGCTTTTGGGCTATTTTCAGGTTAAAAAGTTTATTTTAATTGGTTTTTTTTTAGTTATTTTGACTTTTGTGAAGAAAAAAATAGTGAAATGATTATAATTTGGATGTGACATTTTGTCTTATTAACTTTTTAGTTTATTTTATTTTTTTTGGGGGGCTAATTTAGCCAAAAAATAAAAAAAACTTTCATACCGAACGACACCTTAGTAAGAGTTGTTTTGGAAAGTTGGTTAAAAATTGGCTTATTGATTTTAAATTTTTTTTTTTTGAAAAAACATATAAAAAATTAGAAAAGTGATCAAACTCAAACAGTTCTGTTACAGGGCCCGAAATACCCAACGGCTCGAATGGCTCGAAATGGTTTCCCTTCGAAATTTTGATGCATGTTCTGCACAAAGTAATGAAATGAAACAAAAAACATCTTCATCAACCAAAAAAAAATCAGAAAAAAGAAGAGGAAGAAGAAGAATCAGATCCAGATCAGCCCAAAAACATCTTTATCAACAACATCTTCATCATCAACACATCAACAACTAGAAAAAAAAAAAAAAAATTCAGAAAAAAGAAGAGGAAGAAGAATAATCAGATCAGCCCAAAAACATCTTCATCAACAACATCTTCATCATCAACACATCATCAACTGGAAAAAAAAAAAAAAAAAAAAAGAGAGGAAGAAGAAGAATCAGATATTCATCAACACATCATCAACTAGGGAAAAAAAAAATCAGAAAAAAGAAGAGGAAGAAGAAGAATGAGAAAGAAGAAGAATCAGATCCAGATCAGCCCAAAAACATCTTCATCAACATATCATCATCAACACATCATCATCAGCCCAAAAAAAAGAAAAAAAAGAAAAAAGAATCAGATCTAGATCCGATTCAACTCCAGTTCCGATCACCGCCATGACCCGTCTTCTTCTCTTCTTCCTCATTCTCCCCATCTTTTCTCCTTCTTCTCTCTTCCTCTTCTCTTCTCTTCTCTTCTCTCTCTCGCATCTGTGTCTTTGTTCAAAAACAGGAAAAGGAAGAAAAAGAAAAAAAAAAAGGCCAGAAAAGGAAGTAAAAAAAAAGAAGAAAAAAAAAAAAAATGAAACACAAAACGACGTTGTTCTGGGTTTTGAGCCAAATTCGAGTCATTGATTTCGGGCCCTAAAACAATTTTCTAATTCAAAATAAGTTAAAAGTTGACTTTTAGTCAATTTCCCAAATTGAGCCTAAGTTGCCAAAAAAATGCCTCCATATAGTTGATAGAAAAAATAAAAAATATTATAATTGTCCTCTTATAGAACAGTATTAGAATTATCAATTGAAATATATTAGTGATGTTATTAAAAACTTTTAATTGAATTGACAGTTGATTAATAAAAATAATTATTTGTTATATGATTAAAATTTTAAGAGACATCATATAATTTTCATAATTACATAAGATAATTAGTATTTAAAACATATTTCAATGAGTATATTTGTAATTTACGTTACACTAATAACAATCTATCCATACTATTATATGAAGTTAATGGTTGATTTGGTATGTTCAACCTTTTATTTTTAGTAGTAGTTTGGTAATAGAATTTTTTAGTTAGTTTTTTTACTTGTTTAGTTTGGGACTAAAAGTTTGTTTGATTTAATTTTTTGACTTTTTTAATTTTTATTAAAAAAGTGAAATGATTATAATTTAAATCTTATTGACTTATTTAGCCTATTTTGTTTTTGTGATTTTTTAGCCAAAAGCTGATTGTCAAACAAAGCCTAATATTAATTTTACCTTCAACAATTCTAATATATATTTTTTAAAGATAAAAATATAATTTCTCACTTACAAAACAATTAGAACTACTTTTTTAAATATATATTATTACTTTGGCACACAGTATGTGTATTTTTTTCAGTAAATAAAAAGGTAAATTACACTATTTCTTTTGAAATTTAAAAAAAATATTTTTAAGATTTAATTCATATATCATTTAGTTTCAATTTTATCAATATTTCGTTAGTTATATAGATAAAAAAAATTGATATTACTATCTTTTAAACTTAAATATATATTTAATTAATTTATTTTTGTATTTTTATATATATTTTTTTGCAATAATTTCGACATGTTTAACCTTACTCAACAAATGTAATTATGTTAAAATTATAAAATATTATTATATTTTCTCAATAATGAAGGGAGGCAATTGTAATTTATGGGAAATAAAAAAAAACCTAGGATTGGAGAGGGTGTTGTCTGGTGGGCTCACATTGCACTCATTTAGAAAGTTAAGACTGTTGGGGTTAAAATACTCGTAAAAAAAATAAAATAGATTTTTAATTTAATAAAATAAAATATTATATTTATATTATATTTTTTATTTTTTTTAATAAAAGTCAAAAAATTTATTTTAAACGAAACTTTTTAATTCTAAGATTGTTTTGAAAAATTGATAAAATTGAATTTTTAATTTTTTTATGAAAAATATATAAGAAAATAGGAAAATAATATGACTAAAAAAAATTAAAAAGTTAAAAAATTAATTTTTAATCAATTTATTAAAATAATTAAAAAGTGAAAAAAAAATTGATTCACATCCGAAACGAAATCTTGGAAAATGTGGCGCGGCATCGGAACTGACAGGTGACGTGTCTAGCACAGCACATGGATTTAATTGCCCCAAATGTTTTGTGGGCCCCAATTGACGTGGACTGCAAGCAATGGTGGATATCGGATCTGGATTTTCTTCCTTTAATATATAATATAAAAAAATATTATACACTTTAAATTTTTTATCAAATAAAAAATTAAATGTCTCATATTAAAAAAATATTTAGTTATTTATTTAAATGAAAATTTAATATCTTTAACATTATTCTAAATATAATGATCTTATTATTAGAATCAGGAGTAGTTATCGGCTATTATTGTCTTTCTTAATTTTGATTAGTAATAGATTTAGTATTTTCTAAATAAAATAAAAAATAAAAAATAAAAAAATAGAATTAGTATTTTCATGTTGACATATAGTACTTGAATAATGTTAGATACACCAATTGATATATCAATTAGTATATTAATGAATAATATGATATAATTTTAAAAATTTTAAATCTTTGTAATATGAATAATGAATGGGGTCATAGTTTTAAAATGACAATTTCATAACTATATTGGTATAGTAGTATCTAATCAGTGCATGTAGCACTACCAATAATATTTATGCTTAAAAACATAAAAATAGTTTTTAACGATTCTGCGTGACTAATACCAGTATTAATCTAATTGTATGTAACAACTTTTTAAGGCTATGTTTGGGATAATACATTGGGTGAAAATAGTCATATGTGACAAAATTGACACTTCTAGTCAAATAGGGCAAAATATCACATCCAACTCGTAATCATTTTATTTTTCTTTCATAAAAATTAAAAATGTCTGAACGCTTATCCTAAATGAGACTTTTTAATTACAGACTAAAATAATTAAAAATGAAATTTTATACATCATCAAGCTTTAGGCCTCGTTTGGCAAGTGACTTTTTAGTCAAAAAATAAAAAAATCACTAAAAAAATCAAAAAGCCAACAACTCATACCAAAAAGTCAAAGATTCTATTTTCTCTCTATTTTTTGCACATTCTTTCGTAAAAAGTCAAAAATTATCCCAAACATACTAATTTTTTTTTACATTATATTTTAACCAAAAATTTAAAAAATAACTAAAAAAAACTATCCCCCAAACGAGGCCTTACTCTCAATGTAAATAGGCCGTAACATATATGGTCAAAGAATGAGTCCCTCTATGTGTTGGCCCCCACAATGAGAGTTATTCTGGTGACTGGTCCATTTTGCGCACGCATATTTTTTCATATATATATATATCAATTTGAAAATAATTTTAAACAAATTTGATTAAATGTAAAACAATTTTTATGGTTATATTTAATTTGAAATTTAACATCCAGACTGAAATGTGCATTGGGCTACAACTTCTGATATACTTGGGAAGTTTGTGTGTTGGGTTTTTTTTTGATTTTTTACACTAAAAGACAAATTTTTTGTAAAATAAAAAAAAATAAATTCAAACAAAATATCACATCCAATTTCATAATCATTTTACTTTTTCTCTCATAAATATCACCTCCAACCACAAAAAAGCTCAACTAACAGTAAAATTTTTTTATCCAATAATATCCTACAACTAAAAAAATCTACATAAAAACCCACTTCTCAAACACCCACATTAAAAAATTGAGATCAAGGTGTTTAACTTGGGTTTGAGTTTTAATTTTTTTATCAAAATAATCATTGGGCCAAGCAAACATTCTTGCTATATATATATATAAAGTGGTGTTATAGGCCTTGAATATTGAGACGTGAATTTGCCTTGGATCTGTTTAATCGGTTGTCCGACCGGATCGGCAAACAGACTGACAGTTGTGGTCGACAAGGTGACAATCGCGGTAGACAAGTACTTCACCGGTCGTCTGGCCGGTCGACTAGTGATCGCAAATTCGCACCATTTGCGTCTAAATCTCTTGAGACCTGAAGCATTAACTATATATATATATATTTTTTTTTGTGGGTAAGGGATTCAAAATCATGCTTGTTCTTACTCCTATTTTCAACCACAATTTTGCCTTTTTGCATTAGAAAATTTAATATAAGAATTATTTGTCTCACTTATTTAACATCCTACCCCAAGGAACACATTCTACTGTTTATTTATTTATTTATGGAAAAATATCACTTAAGTTTTTGTTTTTTCTTGAAAAAAAGTAGAACTTATTGATATTTTCTCCCTTTTTTCTGTTTTTTTTTTTCTTAAAGAAAAAAACTAATTTTTCATTTCACTCATCTTGAAATGCTTATATGATTATCATATAATTTCATCATATTTATCTTAAGAAAATAAATAACTTATATATAACGTTTATTTTTTTAAAGACAAATATAATAAAATTATGTGATTGTAGTTACTAGATCAATCTATTTTTAATTTTTTTTAATGACTAATCTATATAACCCATAAAATAAACGACTGAAGTTACTAAAATTTAATCATAATCAGCCTATGGGTCCAATTTAACAATTCAATCCACTTCAATGGACTCGTTAGTATTGGGCTTCTTTCCTCATGGGTCATTTTTGTTGTTGTTGTTGTTGTTGTTGTGTATTTTTGTTATTTGTTACACAAATTCTTCATTTACATATATGGTAGACCTTTTTGTTTAAATTTTTTTTTTTATATTTATTTTCAGCAGAATTTGTAGCAGCAACAACACCACAATTCTTCTACGGACACAAAATTGATCATAAAATTAATCACATAAAATAATTTTGGCTACACATATCAGATGGTAAGATATCATAAAAGATACAATTTCATTCAGGTTGCACCACTTATATATGTAGTTATGTAATCGATTTTGTAGTTGTAGACTTATTGCATATACACTATCTATCTATCTATACTATGTATAAAATGACCACTCATGTATCTTGAAATCTTGGCTTCTTTGTGTGACAAGCATCCTTTTTTTATTTTTAAATTTAAAACAAAAAAATTAGATAAATGGAAGGAGTAGGACTTAAACCAAAATTAGATAAATGGCAGAGTATGACTCAAACCTTAGAACCTTGGGTCTAATGAAGAAGGCTCTTACTACTTGAATAGTACACAATATATAATAAATATTTTATTTTATTTTTACTTATTTACATTGCATACGTATTGCATGCGCTAACCGTTAATATCTATTTTTTTTATTTATACTATTATTAAAAGTGAACATCTCACTTGGTGTCTATGAACTTTCTTATCTCCTTTTACCAAGTATACTTCTATTCTTGCGCTAAGTGTCAATTTCTCCATCCAAAAGAAAAAAAGAAAAAAAAGTAGCCTTCTATTCTTATGTCAAGTGTCAACTTCTCTATCTTAAAAAAAAAAAGAAAAAAAAAAAAAAAAGAAAAAGAAAAAAATAGTAGTTAAAAAAGAGGCACAAGACTTGAACCTAAAACCATTCACTTAACTTATTAAAGAACATTTTCATCACTTAAACAATATAGAAAAGAGCAGTGCCTTATACCCCCAGTGGGGGTCGCACCCCCAGTGAGGTGGCGCACCCCCACTGGCTGACAGTCCAAAAAAAAAAAAAAAAAAAAAAACAGTTTTTTTCGCTCAATCACGGGCCTCCACCTCACTGGGGGTCGACCCCCAGTGGGGGTATAATGCATTTTCGTATAGAAAATATGTTGTGAATTCAAAATTAAAATTTATATTAAAGCACACCCATCGGGTGGAGTTACACCCCTAGTATTGTATAAAGCAAAGACTCAAGTTAGTGTCTTGAAACCTTTTTATGTATGCTAATGGTTGTTTTAGAAAGTGACTACTCCATCTGTCTCAAAATATTAGTCCTTTATTTCATTTTTCATTGTCTCAAAATATTAGTCATTTTTAAAAAATTAAGAAATAAAATAATATGATTTTCCTATGTTGCCCTTATTTTAAATTTATTAACAACACAAAAAGTACAATTATGATAAATTATATTTTCAAAAAATTATACTATCAAAGGATAATTTTGGAAATTAATATTTTTAAAGTGTAATATTTAAGAACGGACTAAAGCGAGGAGTTCATTGGCCATACATAGTTAAGGGGGATGGGGATCAACCTCTTTCATGACCCACGGCCCCAGTGTGTCACTTGGTTAGCATTTCTAGAAAAAATGGAGTAGGGTTGGTTTTTTGATAGGGAAACAGACAAGGGAGTTGGTTGTAATTGAGACACGTTTTTCGGATGGACGATATGGATTTTTTCGAGATGGTTAATCACTTTTTTAACCGTGAGAGGGAGGTCATTCAGAACCCGCTGGCTCTAGGGGGCGGCTCCAGAGGCGCTTCCACAGGCGCCAGCACTGACGGAAGTTGCCCACCCCGCTCCTGATCAAAAAGAGCGTGCGACACTTTGAAGGGACACTGGTGCTTGCAAGCACCTCTTGTCTGCGACCTTGTTTGCCCCTCCGGTACCTCACATTTCCGAAATCTCTCTTCCTATTAAAATATATATATAATTAATAATATAACATAGAATTCTATTTCCATTATACCTAGGAAAAGTAAAAAAAAATGGCTGGAACAACAACTGCTATTGACATCTTCGATTTTCTATTCACTCATGATCTGGCCTGGTCGACCCAATCATAATATTGAGGGAAGGGACCCTTTCTCAAAAAAACTCTAGATCTTGTGTCCAGAAAGTGCATCTCTTTCTCTGCCATTCCTACTTTCTTGATAGTTATACCCTATTAAAAAGGTCGGTTCAGTATAGGAGGCTAGTTTGAAACCTGGACTTGTTGAGGTTCACACACTTCTGTTTATTTATGAAATTACACAGCAAGCTTCCAAATCAGGTGCTTGCGTTTGGTACTAATAGCCTATAGAGTATAGAGGGGCTATGGAGAGGCACGTAACTGTGCTTCCTCGCTTCGCCAAGAAAAGCATTTCTTTTTGGGTGAAGGGCACGCTACAGGCCTACGCTTGTTCCTGCGCGAGAATCTCCGGCTTTTTTTTTGGCCGTATCTTGCTCCTTTCTTTCGTCTCAGTAGTGAGCGCTGCTAGATCTGATTCAACTGAATATGAGACTTGGATATGCTCCTGCTCTCGGCAGATATGCTGGGTGAGATAGTGACAAAGGGAAAAGTCGAGCCCCCTATAAACGTAAAGGCAACCATTGCTACCTGTGCTGGTTTGTTCGTATGGATATGATGGATCTCCTACATCAGTTGGAACTTGCCTCTGTAACTTGCATCTCTATAACTTTAGGATATGAAGCCCCCGTATCTAGGCGAGGTGATGGCGGGGAACTCCAACTTGTTTTGGCTTTATATCTCGCCCGAACAATCATGCGACGAATCTTAACTGCCCGACACACAAAAAGAATTGCGATTTACTGAATGCAGATTCTTTTTAGTCTTTTTCGGCACACTCGTGGAGTTCGCTCGAAGTCGTCGCGAGCTCTACGTTTGAAGCTTCAACACAGTCACTCCTTAGTAGCTCCTTGCTATAACTTCTCTTTGGCTCGCCCCTATCTCGTCAGGGGCTTACTCACTTCACTCGCTCTCGTTCAGTAGCAGTTTCTTCATTCTTTAGATAGCAGTGTGAAAGCTCTGAAATTCCATTCAGGTCCTTAGTTCTAGTTGAATCGTGAGCAAAGCTCGACACTGCTAGCGAAGCTCTACGACAGAGCATTTCCATTATTTCAATTATAGAGCCAATCACACTGCTCTCTCTCTTTTCGGCCGTAGAATCGTCGGAGTGAGCAGAGCATCGGAGTAAGCAGAGTAGCGGAGCGAAGTGGGCTGTGTAATCATTGGAATTTTTACTCTTTTTCTTTAATATATAAGGGTAGGTAAGTAAGGAGCTGAAAACTAGTCCTTCGGAGGGCCTCTCATTCTCAATGCAAGCTAGCTCTTACTTGTGTTTAATGAGGAGGCTATCTAAGATAAAGGTGAATATAGCCCTGGTTGTGATTTCTTCCTTGGGCAGGCCTACCTTTAAGTGAGAGAGGAGAGTGATAGAAAATAGGGAAAGTTATATAAGGACGAGGCGCTTACTCTGCCATCTCTTTCTATCTGCTTCCACAGGTGCTTAAATGGTCATTATCTGGGTGAAGTGATGGAGTGGGGTAGGTAGGGATTTTTGTTGCTTTCGTAGCGCTTGCTTCTATTTATGTACAGTGCTCTCCATATCTGAAATCAATAACGTCGACGTGGATTCATGTCACTTCCTCTGGTAGGGTCCTCCCAAAATCCCGCTATAGGATAAAGAGAGAGAATCTATTCTGTTTTCTATAGAGAATAGCGGCGGAGCATCGTGATAGATAGGGGCATGACTTGCTTGCTTGGCTATTTTTTATTCCTAACTGCTTGCTTTATTTGAACAGGAAAAAGCTTTGCTTGTTTCGTGTTTTTGGTTCTTCGGAGTAGGGCTCTTCTGCTGTTTTTGAATTTTGTTTTAGGGTTAGTATCTCAGGCTCTGGGCTCCTTGCGGCGTTGCCTTATGCTTGTGCTTGCTTGAATGCCAGTATGTTACGTTACTAGAATAGGCGGTTGGCTATTGGACTACAGATCTCACCGGAAGGGTCTTTTCCTTTGCTTGCGGAAGTGACCCTGCTTGCTATTCTATCACCCCTTGCCCGACCTTTACTTGACTTGATAGGGCTCCTTCACCAGGATCAATAGCCCAGCTACACTACCACTACCCGTGAGATAGAAGTAGGGCACTTCACTCACCTCAGAGTGAGTGAGGTGATTACAGAAAAGTAGTATAGTCTGCACTACCTATCTATAATCAGTTTAGCTTAGAGTTGTTTGCTGACACATGCTACTATCACTCTGGTTGCTGTTTTCACTCGGATTCTCCTTGAGCGGATCAAGGCATATTGGCTTGGCTTGTGAAAGAACTGATAGTTACTGGATGGTTGGTTGACAGGTGTCTGGCTAGCAAAGAACCCGACAAAAACTAGTACAGTAGCGCCCTAGGGTATTTGATATAGTATAGCCGCGGAGACTACTTGCGTCAGGGGAAAGCCCCCTTTATGAGTAAACCCCTTTAGAGATAGGAAAACGGCCTAGCTGCTTTATTGAGAGATTTCGGCACCATTGAGAATTCTTTAAATAATTAGCTACTATTTCAGTGGTTGAAGTGCTGGTCGGCATTGCCTAAGTAACGTCTGGCTCTGCTTGCGCGCTTCTCTCCATCCGTTGAGTCGGTGGAAGGCTACTTAACCTAGCCTTTAGAGAAGAATCAAGTCAGAGAAGCCGGCGCAATAAGCCGATCCGACATACGTTCAAACGAATGCACCTTTCGACTACTTCTCTCTCAGGGCGCGCCATCCAAACTTGCTGTGATGGATGAACGTGGAGATAACAAATCTATCTCGGCATAGTGAGTAAGAAATTCCTGCCGTATTTCTTTCTTGATTGATTGTTTTATTGATTGATGTCTTTCTTTCTTTATGGAAAATCTCAAACCCATTTCTGAGACCCATAATATGAATTTATGAAAGATAGATAGAAAGACAAAGCTGCCTTGCGGGAGAGAGAGACTTGACGCATAGTCGGCGCACAAGATCCAATCTTTTTTTGCAGTTCTTAGAGAAGTGAATTCCAAAACACCACAATTAAGCAAGGTAAAGTAGCTTGCCTCACTTCCATGCATGTGATAGTTTGTCCCAACCAAAACTTGCCGCTTCTATCAATCAATGCACACAAATATGCTTGCTTGGACAGACACAAACATATGCTTGCCCCTACGTAACTAGAGCCTTGTAGGTCCAACACTCCTATATAGGGCTAGGTTTTAACACTATTCACTGGTAAGGCCCCACATGTAGCATTCCCGATGGCGGCTATCCCGAGCTAGCCATCCATAGTTGTCAGCCTCCCTTACCCCACAACTTTCACTTGTGACCCTCACTAAAATTCAATTCAATGAAGGCAGACCCCATAGAAGTAAGCCTGAGCCAGCTCAGTGAAGACTTCTCAAATACCCTCTAGCCAGACCATAGAAACATAGAGAACAAAAAATTCGTGCTCAACCAACCCGTCTCAATCCATGTCAACCATCAACCAAGGCCCGCACCAGCTCTCATTACCATCCCACCACAACCTAGGCCAACACCAATTCCATCCATGCCCCTCTTCAACCTAACCCAACACCTATTCCCATTACCATGTCTCCACAGAACCCTCATAACCACAAACCGGCCACCATCACTATCTCTAAACCTTCACCTATTGTTAACTCAACCCCACCATTTTCTATAAGTAAGGGAATGTAAGGCTTTCAAAAGTGTCTTGGACATATGAAAGCAGGACGGTAGCATTGAAAATGGAGAAGAAAGAGGGTGAAGAATGTGCTGAGATAGAAAATATGACTAGGTTGGGACGATGCTTCAAACCTGACCATTTGAGAAACACAGAAAGGAGAAAGCAGTAGAGAAAGACCCAGCAATAGAGGCCTTTCACAAGGCTCTCAAGAAACCAGAGTAGAATGTGGCGGAACACCTGAAAAAGATCCCCGCGCAGATCTAAATTGTTGTTTTATTGATAACCTCGGAACATCATCGAGAGCAAATGATTGAGGTTCTGCAAAAGGCCCATATAAAAGACTATATCACTCCCGAAAGGCTGGCCAACTTGGTCGGACAAATCATGGCGCATAGGGTGATAAAATTCTCCGATGATGAGATCCCCGCCAATAGGACAACCCGTACGCACTCGTTTTCTATTTTGGCGTCTTGTCGGGCCCAGATAGTCTCTGCAGATTGATAATGGGAGTGGTTTGAATGTTTGCATGTTGAGTAGTGTAAAGGCCCTGGGGCTGGGGTATGGAGATATGAAGAGAAAGACGATGACGGTCCGAGCATTCGAAAATTCCGTCTACCAGACTTTTGGAGTAATTTTTCTTGACGTTGTGATCGGGCCGTACCAGTTCAAGATCAGTTTGAATGTGGTAGATATCGAGGCATCGTGCACTTTCCTATTGGGAATACTTTGGCCCCATTCAGTGGGGTCCTTCCCGATAAGGCCCATCTACACTGCACTAAAGGGTAAAGTTCGTTATTGATGACCAGCTAGTCACTATCTTGGCTGATGACGAAGAAGTGGGCTCAAGAAAGGTAGAAGTTGTGCAGTATCTAGAGTCGGGACTTCAGTTCCTATCGTATTAATTCGAGACAGTAAATTGTATCCCCCTCGACGCGAGGCCATCCAAAAGAATGAAGACGAGCTTGCCCGGGTGGAAAATGCTAGCGAAGATTAAATTTCACCCCCTATTTGAGTAAGGATGGGTCTGGGTCAAGAGGACGGGTGACCTGAAACCTCTTCCTCAGGTAAGAGCTGTCTAACCTCTGTTGTGTTGCTATAACCTAGTCTTACTCGCTCTTACCTCCCTTCCTGTTCTCCTTTCTTTCTTTTATGAGAATACCTGCCCTGCCGCCTTCGCTCTCGCTCGGGCCCCGGGAATCCCTTGGTTTTGGCTACGGTCTTTATTTACCTTTTTTTTTGCACTTCCCCCTATCACAACAAGGCCGGAAGAAAGTTTTGATTTCCCACGACGTTATTTACCAAGCTCAGGACTAGAGGAGCATTTTAGGAATTTGAGGTATCGCTTGTAATAAGGATGAAGTCTCATTCATATAGTAATGTCCCTAGCTTGCTGTAACAACCCCGATCTCTGATTAACGTTGATCTATGATTATGTATGACTAATTAGTAATTAAGGAGAAATTCTGAATTAAAATGCATGTGTGTGTGTTGCATTGTTGTGTTTATATCTGTTAGGCATAGGAAGATCTGTTCACGTTTTAATTTCGGTTTGCGAATTGAAAGCCTTATCGGCGTTCGAATCAGAAATTGACTTGATTTATATGCTAATTAGGATTTATAGAATTTTACGGTAGGTTTAATTACAATTCAGTTCGGGGTGATTAAATTCAATTTAAATAATGCTATTTGATTGCTTTTGATCAATTGTTACTTAATAGGCCATTTTGAGCCCCACTCACCCCTTTATTCATTTGATCACACTTGAGCCTTTAGAGAGAGAGAGAGAAAACGTGAGAATGAGGGAGACTTGAGGGATTTGGGTCCTAGGCTTAAGAATTTAATTCAAGGAGAGAATTGCTAGAAGAAAATTTGAAGCTTGCTCATCTTGTTCAAGATTCTAGTACCTAAAGCCCAATTAAACATCTAAGGTAGGAAATTCATTCTTATAATTGTGGATTTAAGTTGTTCATGCATGAATTCAAGTAATTTGAGCTATAAGATTTGAGAATCAAGCTTAAGGACTAGAGGGGAAGGTCAATCCATGCATGCATGCATGTTTCATAGCATTTTGAAGGATGATTTTGAAGAATTTCCTCATGCATGTGTTGAGTTCACTTTAATTTTGAGAAAACAATGAGATTCATGTTATTTAGTAGCATTTGATCATGTTTTGGAGGGCCTTAGCTCAAAAATGTACATGCATGTTATGTTCTTGAATTAACTTTGAATTCCAAGTTGAATTTTGTACAATTGGCATACTTTTGGGCCATGATTTCTTGAAATGATTTTTAATACATATTGTTTTATGAGTTATTATGTGTTTCGTCAAGTTTTGGCCCAGAAAAATGAGTTTTGGATGTTCAAAGGTTGGATTTGAGCTTGGTGATCAAATCTGGAATTTCCATAAATTTGATCCACGCTCGAGCGGGGAATTTCACGCTCGAGCATGCATTCTGAGTACATGCATCTTTGCTCGAGCATCGAGGTTTACGCTCGAGCGTGAAATGCATATACCCAGAAGTTCTTATGTTTTGCAGCCTGCTCGAGTGAGGGAATCGACGCTCGAGCGAAGGTCTGAGTCTCACGCTCGAGCGGAGGTCGAGCGTCTGTTGAGCGTGAAAATCATGCATCCAGTACTTTTGTCGAGGTTTATAGTCCGCTCGAGTGGGGAAGTCCACGGTTGAGCAGAGATTCATTATCTGCATGTCTGCTCGAGCATAGAAAGCCACGCTCGAGCGTGGACCTTATTTTCAGCCAGTTTCAAGAAATGTTTTCCAATGCATTCTTGCATCTTCATTCCATCCTAGGCATTCCTAGGCCATGTTTAAGATTCCATAATGAGAATTAAAGGGTAGAAATACACTAAGAGCCAACGAAGTCAGTTATGAACAATTAGAACGTGTGTTTCAAGTGTGTATCTGTTATGTGTTATGTAGGTCACGTGCTGCGTACCGTTTGACTAATCTGCTCCGTCTATCTGTCTCAGGGCCAATTGTGAGTAATAACTTAGTAAAGTTATGTTCAACTGTATTTATTTTTTGTGTGATGAATTAAGATCTGTTTTCTGAAATGATATGTTCTGTACAATGAATGATTGTCCAATTTCTGATATATATTCGTGACATCCTTAGCATCATGTGATATCTGTTGGCTGTTACCCGGTATTGAAGGTTCCATCATGGAACTTAATCTGTCTGCACTCTGTTCTAGTACCGGAGGCCCCGTCATGGGGGCTCAGCGTGTTTATTCTTTGTTACCCGGATTCGGAGGTTCCTTTATGGAGCTGGTTATTCGTAACCCTCACGTGTCTGCCTTTGTTTTGTATCTGCTCTGTTAATGCTAAGGGATGTATCGCGTATACTTAAGCATACCTCATGATTTCTGTATATAATCTAGACAAATTATGATTTTGATACGAAACTGAATTATGATTTCTAAATATGTGCAGACTCATTCATTGAAACCCCTTTACTCTGTTATTGTTCACTGAGCTTTCGCTCACAGTTTATATTATGTATGTAGGTGATCCGGCGCGTGATCAGGGCCAGAGTTGACGGCCTTCATTTCTGTTTTTGTCAACCAACCGTTGTGCCTCCCGAGGAGGTTCCGATCGAAGTCTAGTTGCATGGCTGTTTTTGTACTTCTGCTAGTCTCTGTCTGTTTTGTGAAGTCGGGTCCTGGGAATTACACTTTTGTAAATGTTTTGTAAATACTGATGTCCTTCAACCGACATGCTTGTGTATATATATAAGTTTGAAATATTCTGTCCCATGTATGTTATCACAGCTCACTGGACTTTGTCTATTTTGTATAATTGCTTCCGCAGCCCCTTACTATGTGTTTATCTGTTAAGAGGCCTTTGCTAATCCACGGATTACTGGCCGGTTACAATGCTAAACCTACAGGGGCGGGTTTGGGTCGGGACATTTGCGCCCTATTTGAGACTAAGGCAGGTTTGGAACCCTGTCCTATCACCTTTATCAAATCCCTAGCTCTCTTCCTTAGTGCAACTGTCCTATTCCTACCATGGGAATATCTATCTTTCTTTTTTGTGTCATATCTACAGTTTTGGGTATCAAACTGGACGGTATCATGTATGAAGAAAGAGATTGTTGACCTTAGTAGACTAATCTATTCATTGGTAGGGCATTTTTTCCTATGACCGCCTTTCCTACCAAAAAGCTAACCCAACCAAATCTGGGTTTTTTCTAGACTAGACTTTCGGGATTTTTTTAGGATTCATACATGCATTGATCCAGTTGAAGAACCTGCTCCAGAGCGACTACTTCGGCTAGCGTATCTTCTTGCCTGCCTCGGGTTCTCTCTACTCGGTTCCACAATCAATCCCAGATCCATCCATTTGAGGGAGGTCAAATTTCGTGCTCTTTTAATTGCTTAGAAGGGTTCAAGAACCCCTTTACATCTAGGGCTCATCGAAGCCCTATTCTGTATATTCAGGAACAGGGCTATCAAATGGTCGACTGCGAAACCTATTAGCAAGAAGTACATGCTTTACTAATAGGGGCATAGTAATAGTGGTTTGCTGGGTTGGTTTTGCTCTCTACCTTCTCACGGGGGGATGGAAACATGAGAGGTCAACTGGAGTAGAAGCTAAATGACGGGGCCAAGAATCTGTGATCGATTCGAAGAACCACTGCCAGATACGATTCTGCTCCTCCTTCGTACTACCAAAAAATGAGATTTTTACCCGGCTTTCTTTCGGCTTAAGAAGGCTATGGTGAGAATGAGGATCACTTCGGAACTCTAGGAGAATGGGCGTTTTAGGGCGGGATCTAAAAGCTCTCCAACGTGTTGCGGAGCCTTCGACCATGAGAAGGTCTTTTGGCTTCCTCAAGGTCGTGTGAAGCTTAGCTTGCTTTAGCAGCCATGTGATGATTCAAGTTTGTGGTAGGCGTAGGAGTTGGGCAAAGCGGTAGCGAAGCTTAGGTGGTAATA
>CM069904.1:100066602-100134102 GCA_036172215.1 Camellia granthamiana | reverse complement strand
TTTCGCCTCTGAAAGCGTCCTTCCTTCTTAATGCCCGGGCATCTATCCAATGCATGATTTTCGATCTTGTACTAAGGTACACTGAACACCAACCCAATCTCGACGAAAAGAAAAAAAGAAAACTTCAAATCGTCTTTCTTACAAACTAGCCATAAATGGCTCTGCTTTCTTGGAACTCACTTTCATACTTTTTCAGAACGGATCTACCGGTGACCGGCCTTAGTAAAAGCACTTTTGGGCGCTGCTTTTTCGATTCCAATCTTTCACAAAGACATCCACTTTCTTCTCTATACGCAATTCTTGATATATGAAGCAGAGAAGGCTAAAAGGAAGGCTCAATCCTCCCTGTCCAAACCGGGAGTCAATATTACTCATCATCAATATTCGCCATCAATAGAGGGAAGAGCCTTTACTCGGAAGCTGGTCTAGTTATGATTGGTTCATCATCTTTTGGTCTGAGCCCACCTTTCTGCTTAAGACTTTACCTCCTAGGCAACCATGAAGCTCTGGTTTCGGTAGCAAGGCAAAAGACGAGAAGCCTGCTACTAAGGCAGAAGTTGCATCGGCAAAGATGCACTTCTTGTTCTGAGTCCAGACAGGCCAAGTAGAATATCTTCTTACTAGTTTCTGAGGAAGGCTCTAAAACGAGACTTTGTGGTCTTGATATATCAAACCCTTACAGAATTGGTACACTGGTACATAGATAGATGGAAAGCCATGTTTACTTTAAATAAAAGCTTGGTTCCTCAAACACGAGAATTTGCCTCACAAGGCGATCTCCCTTCTCTTTAAGGCACTTCAACAGGAACAAGTCGACACAGTTCCCACACTGCATACATTCGAAAGTTCCATCTAACATATCATACCACTTTTGCTGATACCGGGCTTCAATGGTCTTTTTTTCATCCGTGGATGGGAAGGCGTGTTTAGTCTTGCTCAATAGTGCCCCAAGATCCCCGGGTGTAAAAGCTTGACTCTTGAATGGTTGGATTAGAACATAGGTGAAAGACTCTGCCAAAAGAGGTCTCGATGCTCCCGAGTCTGAACTATAGATGGATTCTTCCTTCTATACTATAAAGAATGCTCTTTCCACGATTGAAGTGGAAAGGGATAAAGCATGGATAGTCATATTTTCTTTTTTGGATAGCCAAAGCTTATATATATCTAAAGGGGCGGTGTCCAGGTTGAACTCCCAGCGCTAGGTTAAAGACTGAAGGCGGATGAGTCAATGTTGCAGAGATCATGTTGACAAACGATCCCAACCAAGCCAATTGATTCCATTGGTGAAAACGAATAGCTGATGCAAACTCGACAGTGCTACTAAAACCACCGGTATTCTTATGGGGCGCTATTTATCGGAAAGTGAGGACACCTTCTCTCTTCTCTGGATCTGGCCTCTTAGCTCAATCAAATCTCTAACCTTCCCTTGTGTCTCAGTCTTCGCCCTTGGTATACCTTTCTTTTTCAATCGAAAATTTCTTGCTTTTTGATCTTTTTCATGAGCCCTGAGATCAAGCTGCTCTCCTCGAGCCACTAAAACCAACACTAAGATCGAGGGGCGGTGACAAATCTGTTCCAGATGCTCCCCCTTCAACGATCGGAGACATCATTTTATCTTTCGAAGATAGGCTTGTTCTCCTGCTAGCATGGACTATTATTTTGGGTTGAATGGAGTATTTTAATTACCTTTTTAATTTTTTACGAAAAGACGGATAAAAGCTACTTGAAAAAATGACTTTTTAACTATTTTAGTATATTTCCAGAACAGCCCTAAGGGCATCCTCAATGGTGTATCAATTTTTTCATCAAATTTGAGTAAAGATTTAAGGAAAAGCTATTTTTGATATCAAGTACTCCAACCAAGGGTTTTGCGGCTTTGTCAATTTTTTCACAATTTTTCTTCTTGAGGCTGTTATCTGGGAGGTCGACTAGGAGGACGACCGGCTAGTGTAATTTTTTCACAAACTTTTGCCTTGAGATGGTCATCCGGTAATGAAAATCTAACGGCAATGAACAGTAATTTGATGAAAAACATATTTGTCCTCAGTTTGATGAAAGAAAAGTGAAATCCTAGATTTGATACTAATTTGATGAAACCGTTGGAACTAAAAAAGGAACAATTTTTCATCAAATTCAAGTTTAATAATAAGTTTGATATACGGTTAGAGATGGTCTAAGAATACCTCTCATCAATTTTTTTTGAGGACATCATCATTTTTTTTAAAATACACTCCTAATTCCATAATAACTAGTAATCATTTTTATATCACCTACTCATAATGATGTACAATCTTAATGTGAATATGTTGAAAAAATAGAATATCTTAGTGTAAATATGTTGAAAAATAGTATAAAAGAATAATGCGTACCTAGCCGAACTCATATATCTATACTAACCGTTTGTATACGCGATGCATGCATATTTATAAAAAAAAATAATATTATAAAAATAACAATAAAGAAAAATACATATATATATATATTATATGTTGCTTAAGTGACAAGAGCTTTTATTATTCAATCCATTGTCATGAGCTCAACGCTTGTTCTTCTCTTTGTATAATTTTTAAAAAAACTCTAAATGTAGGGATATTTTGAAAAAATTCAAAATATGAGATACTTTTGTGTCAACACCACCAGGGATATTTTGAAACAATTCAAAATATGAGATATATTTGTGTCAACACTACTAGCCTTCACTTTATATTAAATATATATATATATTAGAAAGTGTGTTCAAACTCATATGGTGTGCGGTTATAGTGGCAGATCAAGAAATTAATAGTTACAAAAGGACAATGTATTTGAATTTAACAGTTATAAAAACTAGTTTATGAATAGAAACAAAGTGACCCAAAGAATTTATATCAAAATTTTTTATTTACTTTATTCTATTTATAGAATAGATGCTTATGAAGTTATGATCAATTGCAAAATTGCACAAAAACAAAGGCAGAAGAGTCCACTCAGCCAGTTGTGATGAGAGCAGCATATGCATACAACAAAGGGGCTGTGCTGCAGACCTCTAATTAGAGGTGCTATAGTACAGCACTAGTGAGCTGTCATGGTATAAAAAAAAAAAAAAAAAAACAGTGAAGTAAAGACAAAAAAAAAAGACAGAAAAAGACAAATTAGAGGTGTTTTAGTGGTCCTTTTTTAGAGGTATAAATCATTTTTGTACAACAAAGTGATAGCTGCACAAGTCCCCACTGGACAGTGAGGAGTTTTTGGCTTTTATTTGAACTTTAGAATCCCACCAAAAACACTCTTATCAATTTTTGACCTTTTTTTTTTTTTCACATGCCTAGTTAGTTTGGTAGATAAGAATGAAAAAAATGATTGATGAAAAATTTGTATATTTCTTATTTTCTTACAAGGTGTGATTTAATAACAGTAAGATTTATTGTTAGAAATATCTTAAAATTAGAGAGTTTTTTCCTTAAATATTAGGCAGTTTAACTTGCTTAATAGACGAGCCATTCTTAAAAATAGTGAATCTCATTATTCAAATATAAGTACATGTTTCAAGATAAATTTATAACTACATATGTACACATAATATAGTTTATCATGTCTACATAGTAATACATTATTAAATGATAGTACTATATGTTGGTGATTGTATGATATCACCATTATACTGAATTTTTTCCTAACCTTTTCAGTAATGGGAGAAGATCAGTAGGCTACTACCGCTACATACCTTCTTCAAATTTCGTTTTAGTGGGAGCTCCATATAAGTCAGCTCTTAATCAAATAGTTACATTGTTTTGTGTGTGTCTCACTGTCCTTACTCTAAAAAGTGTTTGCTTCCTCCTCTACATGAATATAAGGCAAATGTGCAATAATTCAACAAAAAGCTAAGTTCTCTCAATCTCATGAGCTTTGTGGGCATTTTCTAGCACTTTTATATGATAAAAAAACCTCTTTCCCAAATGGGTTTTTGCTCATTCCAAATTCCAGTCACTTTCCGGCGACTCTTAGCGGTTTTTACGATGCTCATGGCAATATCAGGACAACTAGCAGATTGCAAATGTGCTTTTGAGGCTATTTTCAACTTTGGCGATTCGAATTCCGACACGGGCGGGTTTTGGGCAGCTTTTCCCGCACAGTCCGGGCCTTTTGGGATGACCTACTTCAAGAAACCGGCCGGTCGGGCTACTGATGGGAGGCTCATGATTGATTTCTTAGGTAAATTTTTAGATAATTAATTTCTTTATTGAGTTAATTTCTCTGCAAACTTGCATTTTCTTTGTTGGAAGATAGAAATTGATGCACAAGTTATCTCATTGTGAAATGTCAAGTGTGAACACACACAAAGATGCCAGGCACACTTTCTTGCATTTTCTTTTCAGCCAAACAGTGAGCACAATGGTTCTCTTAGTATGAGGGTCCATTTGGTGATATGAACATTGGCATTTTTTGTTTGTGTTGTTGAACTGTGTTCACACAAATAGTGCAGTTGTCTTGTTCTTCATTGGATCTTCCATTATCTTTTTAGTGCTCAACTACTTTTCAAAGACACAATCTCAACAGTGTTTAATGATTTAATCATATACTAAAAATTAATTAATTTTTGTTAAATCATTGAACTAAAATATTACAACAACGAGTGGAGAGATTTCTGAAATATATTAACTAAGTTTTGAAAAAATTATCACATGGGTTTATCTCATACCTTACGTGGTATGTTCTTACAATTCTATTGGTTTCATACCTATTATTACTTATTTTTTTTCTTATGCGATATATAAAATAACTAATAGAATTGAAAAAATACACAATCTAATTGAAAATTTTAAAAGATAAAATAACTCCTCCCAAGTTTTAAGTGACTTAAAAAAATAATGTGATATAATTTTAATATTAAAAAAATAATAATAAGTTGGGTTGTTCGATGTCATCATCATGTATAGTTCCAATTGTGAGATAAGTGCAAGGCTAAGTAGGTTTCATATTTTTTTTATTGGTCCATATCCATGTGAGATAGTTTTGGAGTGATGTGAATCACTTACCCAAAGCGAGGCCCATTTTTCAACATCCAATGGTACCCCCAAAATGGACTCCCAAGTTTTCAATTTGGGTGCATCACATCAATTTTGATATTAAAAATCTAGCAGGCTCTAAAAAAAAATTCTGTCTCAATGTAATTTTGGTGGGATCATTATATTTTGAGATTTTCATGTATGAGTATTCTTAATATCTCATATTGAAATAGAGAAATAGAGATAATTTAAAACAAATGATATCTTAACCAATCTAGTTAGATAATCTTATTACAAGTAGTAGAGTCTCTGTCCAAATTTATTATGTCCCTTGTCTCCTACCATCTCTAAGATTCACTTTCTCCTACCACTTCTAAGATTCATTGTGTGATTTGATTGAAAGGATGATTTAGATCGATGATCCGATCTTATTAGAATAGCACTTCAACGTTTAATCAAGCATAACATTGGATAAATTAAAACAAATACTTGAAAATTGAGAAAAGTTAGGGATCAAGAAATTTTTTTCATGAAAATGATCATGAAAGATTTATGATCCTTGGATTATCTTGATTAGTGTGCGGTGCTTTATTCTAAGTGTAATCCAAATGTCACAAAGCTTTCATGATTATTTTCATGAAATTTTTTTCATGATACCTAGCATTGCTATTGAAAATTAGCCATTATTGGGTCCTATCACTTTATAAACAAAAAAACCCATCAATGTTATTTACATTTTCAATATTATTATTACTACATTCTGATATACAATTCTGTATAGTTTTTTATTTGTGAATCACTTTTTAGCAATTTTTTAATGGTCAATTAACATTGTGTTTTTTTCTTGGTAGCTCAAGCTCTAGGGTTGCCATTTTTGAGCCCATATTTGCAATCAATTGGATCAGATTACAGACATGGGGCCAACTTTGCAACATTGGCATCAACAGTTCTCCTGCCACAAAGTTCCCCATTTGTCTCTGGGCTAAGCCCTTTTGCTCTGGCCATTCAGCTCAACCAAATGAAGCATTTCAAGGTTAAAGTTGATGAACCTCAATCTAATGGTAAAAATCGAGTGCACCATGGTGCATCTACTGATTATTTTATCTACTCTTATTTGGATGGAAAATATTTTTGACATTTTTTAATAGTTAGTATGATGAAAAGTGAAGTCAATAGAAAGTATTTTCTATTGTCATAAAAAAAAAAAACTAGTTAATTTTGGCTAAAAGCATTTTCTACCACTTACAATCATTATTGTTGCCACCACCTTTGCTTCACCCACACCACCTTACTATCACTTCTAGAACCACCAGGACTATGATTTTCAAGATTACAACTAAACACAACAGGACTATGATTTTCAAGATTACAACTAAACACAACAAAGTGTTTTTTTGCGGATGACGTTTTTTGAAAAATATGTTTGATAAAATGATGCATAACATTATATATTTTTATTTTATATTTTATAATTAATATTTAGTTAGGCATATTTAATTTAGTATATAATAGTATAGATTTATTTAATTTCTTATTTTTGATTTGATGCAATTTTTGTATTCTATTAGCTATGATTTTTATTTCTTATTTTATTAGTTTCTTATTCTCCAAGAAATAGGTTAACTATAAAGTTGTAAGCCTTAGAGTTATGGAGTTGAAGTTGATATTTGATTAATAAAAATTGAGAGTTTTCTTAATATTATTCGTTCGTAGAGAGAATATTTTTAATTCGAATTTGGTCGTGGTTCAATTTTGTTCTTTGCTCTTTTTTTCGATACGCTTCCCTACATCATAAAATATATATTTTTAAAAAAAATGATTTTTATCAAAAAAAAAAAAATGTATACTTCTAATGAGAATGTGAACTTTATTTTTTTTAGGTAGATAACTTTGAATGTTGATTGATTTACAGGATCAAACAATCTTCCACAGCCAGACATATTTGGAAAATCAATATTCACGTTCTATATTGGTCAGAATGACTTCACTTCCAACTTAGGATCTCTTGGCATGAGTGAGTCAAAGATTATGCTTTCTCAAGTGGTTTCCCAAATTGCCGCCACCATTAAGGTCAGCATTTTCACCGACTTGGGTTTTGTCAATAAAGTATAAATTCACAATAAAAATGCTAAAAACACATTACTTTTTTATGCATTTCACGAGAATGAATGTAATTTTGTGCACCCTTTTTTTAAATTGTTTTTTAGTGGAAAATTTTGCTTTTTTAGCATTAATGTTTGTGAAAAAATTATATGGACTCAATAGACAAATATACTTAATCTTGCATTAAAATGGAGTTGTTGAATGCACATAAAGTTTACATTCCGGTAAAATGAATGCACTACTGCTACTGCTACATTCTGTAGACTTTTTAAAAAAAATTATGTGTTTCTTTTTATTGATTTACAATATATCACAAAATTAGGTTGCATAATAAATGGACTAATGACTTGAATATATATATATATCATGAAATTTGGTACTTAATCTTGCACCAAAGTGGAGTACGGGTAGCACTGCATTTGATCTTGATAGGGCTCACACTCAAGGAGAATGAATGCACTGTTGTCATAACTACACTCACCGCACTTTTATCAAAAAGTTTAGAACAAATTTTACTTTACTTCTTATGATTTGGACCATATGTAATTTACTCTTAATGTTTAGAAATTAACTATATAACTCCTATATGATTTGTAAACTAAAGTCTACCGTTTATTTTTTCATCCAAATTAACTGACTATCGGTTTACATGCCCACGAAGAGAATAAGTTTTATTTAAAACTAAAATATCCTTACACATCTTTAAATTTACAAAAACATGTCATTCTTCCCTAAACCTATATATATATACACATACATACACATAAATTTTTTTTTTTTCATTTGTTCTCTAATGGCTACCACTGTATGTATCAATGAAGTTTGTTGGGTCAAAACAGTGGCAAGCAATCAACAAAAACTTTCTAGTGGGTTTGATTCCTTTATTCAATTTTTGATTATGGTTGGTGGGTTTAATTAGCTTGATTGTGTTATGGTTGACGTATGGTGGGCTTTTCACTGGACTCTGTTTTGCAATGGGTGACTAATCTTGATTTGATTACATGTGGTGATGGGTTTAATTTCTTTGTTCAATTTTTATTGAATTTCTGGTTGGTGGCTTTAATTACCTTGATTATGTTATGAATTTTGGTTGAATACAGTGGGTTTTTCACCGGTCTGGTTTTCCGATGACTCTCTTGAAAACCGGTGAGCTTCGTCTTCTCAAATTGACTTCGGAGCTGCGTGTGCGAAAATAATTTTTAAAAATTTGAAAACAACTTTCATGTTTGCTAAAAAGCTTGTATTTTTCAGAAAATTTCCAAAACAGTTCATAGAACAAGTATTATCCAAAAATGAAAACCCAACAAAATAATCCCAAAACATCAAAACCCACCAAAGGAAAAAAAGTGCAAGAACCAAACTGAATCAGAATCATAACTTGAAACACTTTGAGAACCAAATCCAGGAATAGAAACATTCACAAATCTGAACAAAAACCCAGATCAGAAATAGAAAAAAAGAGAAAAGATTGTGAATCCACAACTCCATGGACAACTCCAGCCTTTTTGGTTGAATACGGTGGGTAATCCATGAGCAATTGACTTCCCATGGAAATTGTGCAAGTGTATTGGTATAAAGGTTAATTTACATGTTTTGTTAATAGAAGTTAGTGTGCATTTTAGTTCACAAATCACGTGCAGGGTTATGTGATTATTTTTAAATAATAGGGAATAAACCGTGTATGACCCAAACCATAAGGGGTGAAGTGAAATTTGCTCAAAAATTTATATAATTTACAATGTCCACCAAACTTAGACTGCATAATATATGGTTTAGTGACCTTAATGTTTGTGGAAATTCAAGGAATTATACGGGCTAGGAGGATGGACATTTCTGGTACTTAATCTAGCACCGGTGGGTTGTTACCCGTCGTTTTTGGCGGGGCTTCCACACAACAGCTCTGACCTTGACGCATTCGGATGCGTAATTTCCTATAACAATGCAGTGGTGGACTATAACAACATGTTGAAGGAAGCTCTGAATCAAACCAGACAAGCAATCCCAGATGCTTCTCTGATATATGTGGATACTCATGCTGTTCTACTAGAGCTCTTCCAGCACCCCACATCTCATGGTATGGTTCGATTCAAACCAATGCCTCAAAAAAGTCACATAACTCATATCATACCATGTGTATCTTCAATTTATGGGATTGACAACTAATGTATACATGTACTAGTAAAATTATGTCCTTGAATCACTTCATTATTTGGAAACAACATTAATCGTTAGATTTTCAACTATATTATATAGGACATTTTCATAATTGTTAAATTTGTTCAATTTAAATTCTTAATTATGGCATATAAGACATTTTTTAAAAACTGGTCTGTTTTATTATATAAATAATAATAATTAGAATTGCTTACAAAGTTGGTACTACTTATACTTTTATAAAAGTTGCAAACGTGAGATTTTAAATTTGTGGATTGTTTATGAAAGAAAAAGATAAAATAATAAGTAAGATTAGTCTAGTTGGCCAGAACTTTTGCACTAAATTACAAGGTTAAGAATTTGATTCCATGTTCCTTATACTACAGGCTTGAAAAAAAGAAAAGAAAAAGAAAGAGCAAGAGATATAAATAAAAAATTTTCCCACCTTTCCTTTCTTTTTTATTTTCTCTCCACAAATTCTTCATGAATACACTAGGGAAAAGTGAGAAAGTTGAAACCATAGTCTTCTACCTTGAAACCCTACTATTCATCCAAAAGGGGTTCTTTCCTTGAATCCATATAGAGATAAGAGATATTATTTCTCTGTAATTTTACAATAATGTTAAAAGTATTAACTAATGTACTTGCAAACATACCAACTATATCATATTGCAATTTATGTTTTTTTTGCCACTATTTATTTTTCATTATTTTGACACACAAATAGAACAAGTTCAAGGTTGTCACACACACATGTTTGATAATGAAACAGGATTGAAGTATGGTCCAAGAGCATGTTGTGGATATGGGGATGGAGATTACAATTTTGACCCTAAGGTGTACTGTGGAAACACTAAGGTGATCAATGGGAGTACTCTCACAGCAACAGCTTGTAGTGATCCGTACAACTATGTGAGTTGGGATGGAATACATGCCACTGAGGTTGCAAACAAGCTTGTCACATATGCTATTCTCAATGGCTCTTACTTTGATCCTCCATTTCCCCTTCATCAGCTTTGTGATCTCAAACCTATAGACTAATGTATTTATCTTTCTGAACTTAGAATTGTAATAAATAATACAACAATGGGTTAATTTCACTTTACCCCCTCAATTTTAAAACGTACATTTAGACCTTTTTCTTCTCTCCACGAATGAAATGAGAGAGAAAGTCAGAGGAAAAAACTCCTTTTCTCTTTGCGAGATCTGAGAGTGGAGAATACATACTATTCTTTGGGTTCGTAGGATCAAATGTAAAGAGTTTTAAACTTGTCTTCATAGAATTTTAAGCAGCAAGAGACTTCAGGGCTTGTTGGAGCTGCTGAATATAACGAATCGAAGCTGAATATAGATCAAGGTAGCTTGTCTACCAAGTCAATAGGCAAAGGGCATTGCTACACTTTCACCCTCTCTAGAAAAGGGTTTCTTCGTATGGGTTTTGATAGTTGAGGATTTAAATGTACGGTTTTAAAGTTAAGGTGGTGAGTAAGGATTTAAATGTACGGTTTTAAAAATAATCAATCTCCTGTGAGTGTTGTAATATGTTTATTTAGTTATGAAACAAGTTTATTACTTGAGTTCAACACGTTCTTATTCCTTACATGGGTAGTATGTACATGGAAATCATTTGACAATGTTGTGAGTAGGTGCGCATGGTGCAGTTCGAGCAGTTTGAAAGTGAAATTATAAATCAAATTGTGAATAATAGATTTGGCAAATAACCAAATTGTGATTTGGGTGGTTTTAGTTTGCTAGTTGATTGAAAAATATTTTTAAATAATTGTCAAGTATTTGCATAATATATAATACTAATTTGTATAATATTTTTCATATAATACAAACTAATTTTACATAATATTTTTTTTATGTATAACTACTAATTTGTAATAAATTTCACATTTAAAATCTCTCTTACACTCATTTTTACTTTAATATTTCATTAGAGATTCTAAAAATTTATATGTATTAACTATATTAGAACAGATCAGTTTCGAAAGCAAATTATAAAGTTTAAAATTTAATTTGTGATTAGTGGATTGAGCGGTACGGATCATTGCGGATTGGACGATTTTAGTGGATTGTTTAGTATTTTACACAATTCTAGTTGTGAGTTTTAAGCTATGCCAAATTATGCTAATTTAATTTGACATTTTGAATTGTGTTTGAATCTTGGATTAGGAGAATGAAAAGAAAAGAGAAAGAAAAAAGAAGTTAAACTTTTTCTCCTTTTTTTCTTAATTCGTTTGGGAACCCTCCCTTTTAGTCAAAAAGTCAAAAAGTTACTAAATTAGCCAAAAAGCCAACAACACATACAAAAAAGTCAAAGATTCTCTTTTCTCTCTACTTTTTTGCACATCTTTTCGTAAAAAGCCAAAAGTCATCCCAAACATACTAGTTTTTTTTAACTCATATTTTAGCCAAATAGTCAAAAAGTTACTAAATTAACCTGTTCCCAAACGAGACCGATTCTTCATAAATTTCTTCACAAGTTGCCATTAATAGAGATGAGTTTGTGTGTGCACTCGTGGGTGTGGGACTTGAGGATGTTGTTGTGTTGTGCCCCTTGTGGGGGCTTATTCTTAATTTATGTCAATAATTTAAACCGTTCACATTATAAGATTAATGAAATAAATTGTTTATAATAAGAAAAAAAAAGTTAATGAGACATTCATAGCCACGTAATGAGATCATATTTATTTTTAAAAAAATAAATGGCAAGCAGTATTTTGATAATACACTATTTATCTTTTAAAAAACGATTAGGACGTAATTGCGTGACTCTGAATATTTGATTAATTTAATTTTTTTAATAAATAATCTATACAATAAATCTTACAATATAAACATTTAAAATTATTAAAATAAACTGAGGATAATAAGCCCACATGAAAGCTCACAGCAACATCTCCAGAGTCAGTTGAGTGTATGAAGTGAGAGCCTGTATTTTTAAGATAGGAAATGAACCAATGAGGAAGCTCAGTTCCTCCACGTGTGACCTAGCAGAATCAGTGGCTAAAATGTATTATGAGCAGAAAGGATCTTAAAAAGAAATAGTAATTCATATTAACAGAAATTTAATTCAATATAAGACTTTCATTTGAAATTTACCATTTCTCCGACAAAAAAACAAAACAAAACAAAACTGAGTTTAGATCAAATAACATAGTCATTCTAAATGAGATTATTATATGAAAATTACCACTTTTCACAACCAAAAAAAATAAAAAACTTAAAAAAATTACATTGTAATTACCTTCTTTTTCAAAATAAAAAAATGAAAAATGAAAAATTACATGGAATAAATTTATATTTAATATAATGTCATCCACAAGTAAAATAAATATAATTTATATATTTTATTTTAAGAATATGTATTTTTGATTGCATAATATTACTAAAAAAAACTCCCAACTCAGATCAAAATAATAGAGAGCACAACATAACAGAGAGAGTAGATAGAGAAAGGTAGATATGCAAGCAGAGAGACACAGACAAAAGCCTTGGAAGCCTTGGGAATTGCTTTGGGCAGCCAATTTACATGGCATCCACTTCCATGGCGGCCACCGCCACCTTAATGCCCTGTCGGCTACCCTCCACCTGCACTGCCAACTACCCACCTCGCTGCTCATCACTGCCTTCCCTTCCACCTCTCCTCTTGTCCACCCCTGCCTTTTCCACTTCCTTGAAACAGCTCTCTCAGGTATGCTTCCTCTCTGTGAGGCATTTCGTCGAACACACACATAGTTGAAGTTCCTCTTAGCATGGTTTACTGCTCTTCTCTTCATTTCAGTTTCACATTTTCAACTTTCTTTTACTTGGGTTTTATGTAGTTTCTAAATTGCATTTGGAAAAATGCAAACTTGCATAAGAAAAACAAACTTATGTTGTGCGTGGTTATTTTGGGAAATTGATAAAGCAGAACCCGGGAGGTTTTCTATTCTTCAAGTCAAGGCCACTTCCTCAGAAGAGTCATCTCCTCCTGTTGATGCCGGAAAATTATTCAGTGATCTAAAGGAAAAGGTGAGGAGCAAACCGGGCACCATACCAAAGAAGAGGAAGCTTGAAACTATTTCTCAGTTTGTCTTTCCATTGCTTTCTGTTACAACTTCTTTTGATTTGAGTCTATACTGATGGTTCACATGAAATCTTTTTTTTTTTTTTTTTCTTTTTTCCAATTATTTTTTTGATTCTTTTGCTGCTATGGTCAATACCGGGATGCAGTGGAAGACAAATCTACAGTAATTCTGTGTGGAGGAGGGGCAATAGTTGCAGTTTGGCTATCTTCCATTTTTATTGGAGCCATCAACTCAGTGCCTCTTGTAGGTGTTTGTCATTTATAAGTCATGAATTTTTCAATACAGTTTTTAAATTACTTGATATGATCATTTCCCCCCCGGCGTTTTTGTTTTTGTCAGCTTCCAAAGCTCATGGAGTTGGTACGGCTTGGATATACTGGATGGTTTGCCTACCGGTACCTTCTCTTCAAGGTGAGTTTGACATAGTTTTCTATCCTTGTTTAAATTGAACTTATTTTCTTTTATGAATATAGTTTGCTATGTTGTAAAATCTTATCTTTTCGGCGTAGCTCATAATCTAAGTAATGGAATTAAGCCCTCGAACTAATTTGAATCAATGCATCCACAAATCTCCTTTACCAGATTTGACGCCTAATTTGGTATTGTTGTGTTTTATTTATCCACAAAAAAAAAAAAAAAAAAGAAAAAAAAAAAAGAAGAAATGAATACATGAAAAGTGAATTTGACAAAAATAATTTCTTTCACAGGATAGTAGAAAAGAAATAGCCACAGACATTGAAGCATTGAAGAAGTTTCCCAGAATCGAATAGATATACACATGATTGGAATTTGGTTGGTGGTTGGCTCAAAAATAGTTTCACGTCTCTATTTATTAGAGGCATATATATATATATATATATTTTGATAACTCAGGTGTCCGGACCAGCTTGCGCGCACCTCGACTAATTCCACCGTTCATCTCGACCAAAGCCAGAGCAAAGCTCTATATAGACTGGCCCAACATAAGGATTGAAAGCACCTAAGAGGCATATATGTCATGTAATGTAGAAAAGGTCTTTTACATATTCACACTACTCTTGCATTGTTCATATTTAGATTATGATTTGGAAATCTTATTTTCAAATTGAAAAACGTAACCACTGTGTGATTGCAATTGAGAAGCATTTGATTTCTGTTGATAGTAGAAAAGCTCATTGAGAAGCTATAATCCCAGAAAAGCCTAAGAAGGATGTGTGATTCAACCATGCTTATGGTTGGTATGAGAGAGAAACAAGAAGCCAATAATGTAATCATTTGCTACCATCAAAACAAAGTATTCAAATTCATATCCAAACCCAAGCAAAACAAAAACAATTTATTTATTTATTTATTTAATTTTTTTCCCCCTAATAAACATAGATCTTAATAGTGGACTTAGGTTGTCTATGAAATGAGTGAGAATGAAGAGCTAAACTGTTACCATGAAAGTTTTTTTTCCCAAAGTCGAGTTCTTTCATATCATATTTCCCAGATACATGCTGTTATGAACTTATTTCCTAAACCTATGCTGTTTTGTAAAGTCGTTTGAAAATAATACTTCAACTAATTTTTTTTAAACACCTATTGAAATCGTGTTTCGAAAGTCTCAGAAACAATCAATATGACTTGCATATTTAATCAACAAACAACAAGATCCCATTATTAGCCAATGGTCTCAAGAGGAATTGAACATTGCACTCAAATACTATTCCTCAGGATCTAAATATCTCTCTCAAACAATGCTCATCCAAACTTCCAACAAAGACACGAATGACCTTCAAAGAATGAGAGAGACAATCACAACTATGAAATTTATTTTAAGAGCAAAATTAGTTCATCTTCTCCACTGCGACCATATTGAATTTCAACAAATGATGCATTTAACAATGTTTAAGACGTTCATTAAAGAGATTAAGACAAATCTGACCAACACAAAAGCAAATCTCATTAATAGATAGTAAATGGCCAGACTCCCATGGCTACAAACAACCAGATGCAAGTACTTTGAAGATCACTGAAGAAATATTGCACACCATCTATCCACAATGCATGCTAGTGCAGTAGGGAGGTACTAAACTGCAAGTAACTTGATACTTCTCGATGTCAGGCCACAACTTCTAAATGCTTCTTACTAATAGGCAGGGCTTCCAAGAATCATATTCTTAGCTATAGAATGTGGTTTTGTTGTTCCTCGTTTTGTAAGTCCAATCAACCTATAGATTGCCAGAGTTTTGGGGGCTTAAAACCTTCCCCCACAGTCTAATACAGCCACCCTCCTCCCTCTACCGTCCACCTAGGTTGTTGAGATCCTTTAGATTGAAACACCTCTTCCACCACGCATCTTAAAACTAGCAATCCGCATGCTCTGAGTAGTGTATACAATAAAACTATGATAAACAACATTTGCTACAACTTAGAAGAATCAACATGGATTGCCATGGACTAGGACGGTTCAAAACAATTAAAATCTTTGAAAGAAGATGAACCCACACCTTCAGCAACCCCAGTAAGGGGTAAACAATAAGTCAAGTAAGGGCTACAGTGTGGATTAAGAGATACACTAGGGAAAAGTAGAGAAAGATAACCCTTTTCTTCACAATTAGCTCTACCTAAAACCATAACCTGGAACATGCCAACTAAAGAAGTAGCAAAAGAAGGTGAAATGGGTACTTACTGACACATCTTCCAAATCAAAAAATAAAAATAAAAATAAAAATATAAACTCCATCTATCTAAAATTAGAATTGCAAGATGAACCAAGCTATTATTCAGTTCGTTAAAAGTTAGTTTGAGATCAACACGACTTAATTATATGCAATATAATAAAATTTTAGTACTTGAACTCAGTTTGTGATCAACTAGATTGAAACTTGTTCAAGAGTGGCTCAAAAGGTAATCCAACCAACCTCGAACATAATTTGACATTTGCTAAATTTTCAAGCCAAACTAACCTATTACCTAGCTCAACTCTACTCATTTACAACTCCATCTAAAACCAAGCCACCATGCTAAAATCGAGTAAATAGTTCTCATCTTTGCGTTGCATTAAATTTTATTTGAAACTTCATTTTACTCCTCAAATTATTCCTTAATAATCAATTTGCCCTTCAAATATAAAAAAAAAATTAAATTAAATTAAATTTAAATATTTAATTAATAATTTTTATCTAAAAAATGAAAAAATTAAATTTTAAATAAAAATATTAAGTATTAGTTCCGTTGAGTATTCTTTGGACAATAATTGAATTTAAAATTAACTTATATTTACAGTTATAAGTTATAAGTTGTTAAACTATAAGTTATAATTACTTTCCTACAACTCTACCAAACAGGACGATATCTCGTGTGAATCAGTTTAAAAAATCAGTGATCCCACTCGGTGCCGGCATTTAGATTGCGTAGCCAGCTCACGAAATCACGCCTTCTACCTATAGATTTTAAATGGCCCATGTGTCAGCACAAAAGTCCCACATGCTACCCCATTAATGAAAAACTTATTATCCCAACATAATATTTCTTTTACAGAATTTAACTCTTTTTATTTATTTATTTATTTATTTTTATAATACAATTATTATATTTTAAAAATATTAATTTTTTAAAATTTCTCTTTGATTGTACATTTTTTTAGAATATCAATTATTATAATTTTAATTTTTGTTAGTAAAAATTCATATTATTTTAATCTTTAATTTTTGAAAACAGATTAATATTTTAAAATAATACAAAATATAATAAGGGTTAATATTTTGAGACAAAATGAGCAATTGGTCTAGGATACATGAGACCATGTTTCTAACCAATTATAAACTTTCATGTCCATTCATGTTTTTTAATCATTTAATATAAAATTATAAATCTCACCATCTTCAACAATTAGGACACATCTAAGACATCACGTGACTATATCCAGAACAAACACATAACTTTTCCTATTATTGGTTTTTTTCCCAAAATTAGACTATAGGAGGATTAATAATAATAATAATACAATATATATATTCTCCGAAAAAATTAATAATAAAAAAATGCTATTGGTCAAATGTTTTTTAGTTAATTTTATTTTTTATCTCTTAAATTATGACTTTTTTTTGTTATAAATATATATACATATTTCATTTTAAAATGTTTAAAAGGTAGATAAATTGTTGCCAAATGTTGCAAAATTTATTTGTGATTTGTGTCCATCAATGAGGGGCGGATCAGCATTTACCAATTCACCAAAATTGAATGGTCTGAACTAATCTTCTACATAATAGATAGTTTTAGTGGATGTATTTTTTTTAATCTATCTAAATTTTGATGAACGACGGATAGGGAACCACCCGATCCAACCCGATTCGTCAAGAATCCTAAGAAATAAGTTTATATATATATATACTTTTGTGTATTAAAGAAGGGACATTTTATATAGTAATTCTATTTGTTATTTATGAAATTTGAAAGTTAGGCCTTTATTTTTATTTTAAAAAATTAACAATAAAATATTTTGAGTTCAAAATAGTAAAGAAGTATCGAAAAATAGTTTAAAAAAAAATAATTTGCATTCATCTGCCAACCTTTGCACGACTCACTCAATATACATCCGCTAATTAAGCAAACAGATGTATATTAATTTTTCTCAATCCACCTAAGTTTGAACAGATGTGGATAAGAGGCCACCCAATTCACTAGCACCCCTACTTTTAACAAAGATGAACAAATGTTCTGAATTGGATTTTATTTACAAATTTAGATTTTAAATTACCAAAAAGTCAATCTTTCTCTCTATTTTTGTGCACGTCTTCTGTAAAAAAAAATTAAAAAGCTAATTAAAAAAATTAGTTCCCAATTTGTTATAAAACACTGGTTTTGTTTGGTTGATTTTGGATAGTTTTTTTTTTTCCTTGTGAAATCAGAAACTAGTTTAATATAAATAAACACACAAAAAAAATGAAATTCATATGAAAATATAAAAAATAATGAGTGCTTTTAAATTTTTTCATCAAACTACTATTTAGAAAAATTTAGAAAATAAATTCTCAAAATTTCACGAAAGGAAACCTTGTAACGATCCTAGTTTTGCCACTTCGGTGAGTATGTCGGGGATCGAGTTGTCCGGTCAGCTCGTGGGGGTCCAAGGGCAGCGCTCTGGTGGGGATCGAGTTGTCCGGTCAGCTCGCGGGGGTCTAAGGGCAGCGCTTTGGCGGGGATCGAGCTGCCCGGTCAGCTCGCGGGGGTCTAGGGGCCCCTTGGTGGGTCCTAGGGCAACGCCTTTGTAGCACTTGTGGGCTTTTGGTAAATGTATTTGGACCTTTCATTCTATTTTGGGAACCGTTGGTGTGTTCGTTGGAAGTCCCACATCGGTTATAAGATACATTTTTAGGTGGACAAATTTCTATATGTTTGTTGGAAGTCCCACATCGGTTGGGAGACACATTTTGAGGTGGACAAACTCCTATATATAGGTGCAAGTGCATAGGGTTAGCTTACCAACTTCTATGGTTCTTTCTTGGTTTAATTAGCCATTACGAACCGAGCTTGAGTTATAAATTTTAGTTGTGCCGAGCTGGATTTTTGGCCATAATTCCATTGGGATTTCGGCCATAGTTCCTTCGCCAAAGTTGTGTTAATTCTCGAAGGCTTTGTGGTGTGTGGTGGAGATCGAGTTCCGACTCTTTTCATCTTCTCCGTTTGAGCGCCGGATTCGAGGTAGGGATAACCTACTCCTTTTTATGAGCTTTGTCTTTAAATTTTAGCATTTTGATATGTTGGGGTTGTTGGGTAATTTTGAGAAAGTTTAGGGACTTTTGTGCAATTTTACAAAAGTTGGGGTTTTATTTATAATAAGCCTATATGCATGTTTAGCATAGAGAAATGTTAGAAATGGGAATGTATGGGATTAAAGGGTGTAGTTGAATTATTTATCGCTCACCTAGTTGAAATGTTGATTTTATATTCATTTTGTGCATTTATTTTCTGTTTAGAAATAACTACTTTGGGCTATCGGTGGAGGATAGTCTTGATTGTTGTAGACTGTGCATGATGATTAGGCAGACTAAAACTAATCACTAGAATGTGTCATTGAGTATGACGTTAGAAAGAATACATTAACTCTATGTATTGACTGATGATGTGTACAATAATTGTTTATATGCATTGTGTTGTGTTGGAGGAGAGAGGTGATGTACTCCACGGTTTAAGGGAAGAGAGGTGATGGACCTCTAAACTGGGTGTTGTGTGGGAGAAGAGAGGGGATGGACTCCGTAGATACAACTCATATGCTTGTCTATTTGAAGTGTTGATATAGCTCATATGCTCATCTTCGGAAGTGTGATATAGTTCTTATACTTATCAGTTGAAGTGTTGATATAGCTCATATGCTTATCTGTTGATGTACTGATATAGCTAGTATGCTTATTTATTGTGAAATGAGGAAATGTTTAATATGAATTACTGTCTCATATCGGTTATTTGGTCAGGATTTGGACTATGGTTCAGAATTGAGAATTGAAAAGAAATGGAAAATGAAACTGTAATGTGTTACGAAAGAATGTAAAAGTGTTAACCATCTATCAAATTGTTAATCTTTTAGTCATTGTTCATAGCTGGTTTAGTGTATCTCTACTGAGCTGTTAGCTCACCCTATACGGGAATATCATTTTCAGGTACAGGTAGCATGCCATCTCCAAGGATATAGCTTGGGAGGCTAGAGGCGAATGGACCTTTTGATGTGTTGTTTTGATGTGTTACATGTGGTTTCAAGCCAAGGGCTTTATGTGTATTTGCGTTAGTACTCTATTCTGTGTAACCAAGTGTTGACTTGGAAAGCTGTAAGCCCGTAAGGCATTTCTTTTTGTTGTTAACATGTAACACTGTTGTAAGAACTACTCTGATGAATAGAAATGGTTGGTTTATTTTATATCAATGCATGTCTAAAGTGATGGGTTGTATGTATTATTTTGAGGGCGTTACAGCCTTGGTGGGGTTGAGGGGCAACACCCCCGAAGCAAAAATGCAAAATGAATTAGAAGTTGCTTATTTGCTTGAGCGGCCGTTTATGCGCTCAAGCGGAGAATGTTTGGTTTCAGAAGTTTGACCTGTCTGCAAAAGTACTGAGAAGGTGTATTTGACACTCGAGCGGGGCTTTTGACTCTCGAGCGGACCATGTATTATATCAGTTGATAGTTGGGCTTCCTAGAACACAACGAGGCAATGGCGCCGTTTGAGTGATTGTTGATAGGTTGACTAAGTCTACCCATTTCATTCCGATGTGCACCAGCGACTCAGTTGAACGCTTGGCAAAGTTGTACATTAGAGAGACAGTTCGACTTCATGGAGTCCCTGTGACTATTGTGTCGGATAGGGATCCTCGTTTTACTCCCGGTTATGGCAAAGCCTTCAAGAGGCGTTGGGAACTAAGTTAACTCTTAGCACCGTTTATCATCCTCAAACTGATGGACAGTCAGAACGTACCATTCCGATTTTGGAGGACATGCTTAGAGCTTGTGTCCTTGATTTTAAAGGGCCTTGGGAAAGGCAGTTACCATTGATTGAGTTTGCTTACAACAATAGTTACTAAGCTAGTATTGGGATGGCACTATTTGAGGCCTTGTATAGCCGACCTTGTAGATCACCGGTTTGTTAGGCCGAAGTGGGTGATGCACTGTTACTGGGTCCGAAAATTGTTAGAGAGACAACCGAGAAAGTTGTTCTCATTCGGAAGAGGTTAGCTACAGCCCAAAGCTGACAAAAGAGTTATGCCGATAAGAGGAGATGGCCTTTATCTTTTGAAGTTGGTGACCATGTGTTTCTAAAAATCTCACCAAGGCGGGGTTTGATGAGATTTGGTAAAAGTGGTAAATTATCTCCAAGGTTCATTGGGCCTTTTGAGATCTTAAAGCGAATTGGGGAAGTGACATACCAGTTAGCTTTACCGCCACAACTTTCGGGAGTTCATAACGTATTTCAACGTATTTCACGTATCTCATGTGCTTGATTGGGCTGACTTGAAGGTAGATGAGGATGCCTCTTATGAAGAACAACTGATTCAAATATTAGATACCGGGAGCAAGTGCTACGAGGCAAAACTATACCGTTGGTAAAGGTGTTGTGGAGACACCATGGGGTTGAAGAAGCGACGTGGGAACGGAAGACGGAAGTCCGCTCCAAATATCCAGATTTATTTAAAAATGCTTAAGTTGTTTTTCTTTGTAATATTCCCTAGAATTGAGGGAAACGTATTTAAAGTTGTTAACCACATGTTGATATGTGCATTGTTGTCTTAAGCATAAGGTTATTTAGAGTTGCCATTACTTTTTGGGAAATTTCATGCTTATGCGTATTGAGAGGTTATTGTTAATGAGATAACCATGGTGGAAATGGTGGAATTTGGTTGAGAGTTAGTATTGTGATTTGAAAATGAAATAGCGTGGTTTTGATCGCTAGAAACCCTTTGTTTAGGTAGTTTGATTTGAAATTTCAAGAACGAAATTCTTTAAGGGGGGAAGGTTGTAGCGATCCTAGTTTTGCCACTTCCCTGAGTATGACGGGGATCGAGCTGCCCGGCCAGCTCACGGGGGTCTAGGGGGCAGCGCCCCTTGGCGGGGATCAAGTTGTCCAGTTAGCTCGCGGGAGTTTAGGGGGCAGTGCCCCTTGGCGGGTCCTAGGGTAGCGCCTTGGCAGGGTTGACGGCTAACGCCCCCGAAGCAAAAATGCAAAATGCATTAGAAGTTGCTTGTTCGCTCGAGCGTTCGTTTATGTGCTCGAGCGGAGAATGTTTGGTTCCAGAAGTTTAACCTGTCTGCAAAAGTACTGGGAAGGTGTATTTGACGCTCGAACGGGACTTTCACGCTCGAGTGGACCATGTATTATATCAGTTCGTGAATCTGATATTTGAGATCACTTTTGTATATCTCTCTCTCTCTAAAAACATTTCCTCTCCCTTCTCTTTACATCTCCCTACGCCAAATTGGATCAAAACCTTGATTTTTCAAGATCCATTAGAGTTCTGCCATAGGTTCTTCATTAAAGTTGGTTAAATTCTCGAGGGCTTCGTTGTGTGCGGTGAAGATCGAGTTTCAACACCGTTGATTTTGGGGGTTTCTGTCACGACCCACTCCCCGTACCCAAGGGTTAAGCATCGTGATGGCCAGTAACTAAAGTTATTTCCGGCCAATTCTTGGACAAATTAATAAACGCGAGCGGAAGTAATATTTAAATAAGGGTACCAAAATAATCATTGGTGGTTCTATTTTTATTACAAAATTTATTGGCCAAAAATGTAACGCCCTCAAAATAAACCCATCAATCATACAATGTTGACATGCTTAGACAAGGGAATAAGCTTAAATACATTTCATCAGAGTATTTCTTACAAGGGTATTACATGTTAACAACAAAAGCAAATGTCCTACGGGCTTACAGCTTTTCAAGTCAACACTTGGTTACAAAATGAAGAGTACTAACTCTATACAAAATAAGCCCTTGGCTTGATATACATGTAATACAAAAATATAATAAAAAAGATGACCCAGCCACTGAGTCTCTCAAGCTACGTCCTTGGAGGTGGCATGCTACCTGTACCTAAAAATGATGTCTCATATAGGGTGAGCCAACGCCCAGTAGAGATATGCTAAACATGATATAAGCAATAACTATAACATTGGCCAATGATAAATGTTTAACTCATACGAATCATTTCATAACTAAGGCTCAGAAACTGGCCAAACAATTTGATTGAGATCACATCTCATATCAACAGTATTTCTATTTCAGATGAGATCATAACTCATATTAAACGTTTCACACTTCATAATAGATACACATTTTAGTGCTGTATCAATCTCAGACAAAATCCGGTTTAGAGGTCTATCCCCCATCTTTCCCTAAACCGTGATACACATTTTGGTGCTGTATCAATATCAAACAAAGACACTTCTATACTTCACAAATGATACACATTTTGGTGCTGTATCAATATCAAACAAAATCCGGTTTAAGAGGTCTATCCCCCATCTTCCCCTAAACCGTGGAGTACATCCCCCATCTCCTCCCACACAATACAATGTATATAAGCAATTATCATATACAAGTTCACTCAATCAATACAAAATTTTTGCTGTATTATATCAACCCGCCATATTCGATGGCTTACTCAATTGATTAGTTTTAGTTTGCCTAATCATCATGCATTGTCTATAACAATCAAGACTATCCTCCACCGATAGTCCAAAGCAATTATTTCTAAACAGATAATAAATGCATCAACAGATAATTTATCAACATTTTCAAAAGTGAGCGATTAATAAATCCAACTTCACTATTCCATCTCATATTGAGCCAATTTCATTATTCTCAACTCAATTTCATATTCTCATCATAAATGTCATTAATTACATAAATGACTCAATTATACCCAAACATGGCATTTTTCCCCCTTTTTCCAATATTGACCCAAAGGCCTAAATATCATCAACTAACCTTAATAATCACCTTTTAAGACCCAAAACATACACATTTGAGTCGAAAGGACAAAACCCCTCTTTTATAAAACCCAACTCAAACCCTAACTTCCCAAATATCAACCATCTATACAAATAGCTCAACATTTATGTTAAAGCGTATAAGAATGAGTAGGAATCCCTACCTCAAGAGATGAGACTCAATGGAGGTGACGAAGAAATAAAAAATGCTCCAAATCCCAAGATTCTCGGATCAAAATGTAGCTCTCAACGATCCCCACACTTTTTACAAAGGCCCAAGGGTAGAAAATCACTCATACTAGATCAATCCTAAGAGAGAAGGGAGAAAGTAGTGAGAGAAGCTCTCAAAAATGGCTTTTCGGAAAAGTAAGAGAGAGAGTGAAAGTTGAAAAGTGGTTTAAAATCACCCAGCTGATATTTGATATACGTATGACCCGCTCGAGCGGAGAATAGGACGCTCGAGCGTCAAGCACAAAAACTGGACCCGTTCAAGCGTGAAGGGTACCCGCTCGAGCGCCAAGACACAACTGCAAAACACACCCGCTCGAGCGTAGATTTCTCCCTTCCAGTACTTTTACAGACAATGAACTACCCCCTCGAGCGCTAAGATACCCGCTCGAGCGCAACCCGCTCGAGCGTAAGAAAATCCGCTCGAGTGTGAAAAACACACCTGCAGAAGTTTTGCAGAGGCACGAAATACTGAGAGTGTGTAAATCCCGCTCGAGCGCAAGAAAACCCGCTCGAGCGGATAACCGAAAATCAAACTCTGCTTGAGCGCAAAGAGGCCCGCTCGAGCGTACCACCAAAAATCTGGGCAATAAGGAATGGGACTAAAGCTCAACCAACCTGTTCGAAACACGCCCAATACGTCCTAAAACTCAAACATACGGAATTAAAGGATAACAACAAGATATACAACCACCAACTCCACAGAACTTAAGTTCGGAAAACGACAATCAAAGGAAGAGAAACCGGGATCGCTATAAAAAGGCCAATATTTACATAAAAAAATATCATAAAAGTGTTGTGTGTGCCTATTCCGTAGCCTCGCATCTAAGACTTTCCAAAAGCTATTTCTTGAAAATTGGTAAACAACTATAAGCACATGGTAGAGTGAGAAATATTATACCAAGAGTATAAAGGACACGAAATAACCACGGATAGTTAGTTAGACAAAAACATTTACATAACTCAATTTGGTGAATAAATCATTGGTAAACAAATCATTTAAGTGGCAGAAACTGAAATACAAAAATTATGTAAATAAATAACCATAATCACGGTACAGAACAGAATAGAGGTCATAGAAGTGATAGTCAGAACAGGGGTACGGATTCAAGAGGTGGCTCGTACAGATTCTAGAGGTGGCTCCCCCAATAGTGTAACCCTTAACTTCGCACAGCACTTTGCTCCGCACAGAACAGAGGTACGGATTCAAGAGGTGGCTCGTACGGATTCTAGAGGTGGCTCCTACAATAGTGTAACACTTAACTTCGTACAACACTTTGCTTCGCATAAAACAGAGGTACGGATTCAAGAGGTGGCTCATATGGATTCTAGAGGTGGCTCCCACAATAGTGTAGCACTTAGCTCCGCATAGCACTTTGCTCCGCACAGAACAGAGGTCAATGGATTCATGACAGACAGAGGGCCACAAAGTGGTCAAACAGAAGCCAATGGTTATTTAAGTCCCCCAATGCGTGGGACTCCCGTGGTGGTACTTACAAAACATAATTGTATATAAGCTCATAGTCAAATATTCTTTAAAATATAAACAAACATATCATGGGTTTCTTTTTAAGCAAATAGGGTTCAAAAAATAATCCACGTAACTGAAATAATATAGTTTATAATAATTTATAAAACATAACTTGTATAAAATAAACTATGGTAAGTTAAAATATACGTAAAATATATTTTGGTAACTCAAGGTATAATATAACTCACCTTAACTTTAATACCTCACTATTTCTTTCCACTATCAAGGACCCTCTTGACTTCCACTATTCTTTCTTCCTCTTTCTTTTCTTTCTTTCCTTTCCTTTCCTTCCTTCTTTCTTTTCTTCTCCAAGTGAAACGCCTCCCTATTTATAGGGAGGTAAGCCCCGTTCGCGGCCAACACGTGGCTACGCGTCTCTTTCCCTAAGATTTAATTCATAATTATATAGATTCATTCTTATCCTTAATAGATATTTAAGATAATTACACTTTGGCCCAATATTTTAATATAATTATATAAATAATTTAATTCCTAATTAAATTACACTTTATCGTATGCCAACGGTAAATTAATTATTTATTTATATTTTGATCCCTAAACTTTTAATAATTATATTATTTTACAAAATTACACATAATAATATATAATAAATTATATATTTTCCTAACTGAGATTAAATAATATTAGTATAATTTCTACAGAATAATTAAAAATCTGAGTTGTTACAATCTTCCCTCCTTTTCAAATTTCGTCCTTGAAATTTGTCATATGTAAGCTATCCACTACGCATTCTGATAAATATATATTAGTTGATTAATCTGATAGAAAATACTACCTCAAAAAAAAACTTTACCAAAAATAACTCATTGTCTAGTTGTCAAAAATTGTTTTGAGCCAAAATAAGAAATAAGGAGCGACTTTAAAAACTTTTCACTCGTTTTGTTTACGATAAAAATATATAAAAATGAGAACACAATGACAGAATTATATGCAAGAATTAAAAATTTTGAGATGAACTTTTCATTGATGGGAAATAGTTCCAAAATTAGTATCTTTGTAATTTGAACCCACTTTTAAAAAAAACATCAAAATAAATTTTTTTTTGAATACTGAACTGAAAATTATATGTATTTAATTATATTATAATTTTGGTGGGTGCTTGAGCCTGATATCCTTCTTTTCGTGTCCTTCTTTTATTATATTATATCTAATATCCTTCACAAATTTGGCACACTAATTTTTTTTATTATATATATATAATCATATAAAATTATAATATAATTAAATCGACTAACAAAATATAATATTTAGATACTAATTACCCGCTATCCCACTTCTTAAGTGTGCATATATCCTATGCTCCAATGATAATTTTTTTTATTATAAACCATTGCTCTGATACCATTTGTCATGACCCGCTCCCCGTACCCAAGGGTTAAGCATCGTGATGGCTAGTAACTGAAATTACCTCCGGCCAATTCTTGGACAAATTAATAAACGCGAGCGGAAGTAATATTTAAATATGGGTACCAAAATAACCATTGGAGGTTCTATTTTTATTACAAAATTTATTGACCAAAAAGGCCGATATTTACATAAAAAAATATCATAAAAGTGTTGTGTGTGTCTATTCCGCAACCTCGCATCTAAGACTTTCCAAAAGCTATTTCCTGAAAATTGGTAAACAACTATAAGCACATGGCAGAGTGATAAATATTATACCAAGAGTATAAGGGACACGAAATAACCATAGATAGTTAGTTAGGCCAAAACATTTACATAACTCAATTTGGTGAATAAATTATTGGTAAACAAATCATTTAAGTGGCAGAAACTGAAATACAGAAATTATGTAAATAAATAACCATAACCACGGTACAGAACAAAACAGAATAGAACAGAGGTCACAGAAGTGATAGTCAAGACAGAGGTATGGATTCAAGAGGTGGCTCGTACGGATTCAAGAGGTGGCTCGTACGGATTCTAGATGTGGCTCTCACAACAGTGTAGTACTTAGCTCCGCACAGCACTTTGCTCCGCACAAAACAAAGGTCAATGGATCTATGACAAACAGAGGATCACAAAGTGGTCAAACAGAGGCCAATGATTATTTAAGTCCCCCAAGGTGTGGGACTCCCGTGGTGGTACTTACAAAATATAATTGTTTATAAGGTTATAGTCAAATATCCTTTAAAATATAAACAAACATATCCATAGGTTTCACTTTAGCAAACAGGGTTCAGAAAATAATCCACGTAACTGAAATATTAATATAGTTTATAATAATTTATAAAACATAACTTGTATAAAATAAATTATGGTAAGTTAAAACATACGTAAAATACTTTATGGTAACTCAAGGTATAATATAACCCACCTTAATTTTAATACCTCACTCTTTATTTCCACTATCAAGGACCCTCTTAACTTCCACTATTCTTTCTTCTTTTCTCTCTTCCTCTTTCTTTCTTTCTTTTCTTTCCTTTCCTTTCTTCTTTCTTTTCTTCTCCAGGTGAAACGCCTCCCTATTTATAGGGAGGTGAGCCCCGTCCGCGGCCAACACGTGGCTACGCGTCTCTTTCCCTAAGATTTAATTCATAATTATATAGATTCATTCTTATCCTTAATAGATATTTAAGATAATTACACTTTGGCCTAATATTTTAATATAATTATATAAATAATTTAATTCCTAATTAAATTACACTTTATCGTATACCAATAGTAAATTAATTATTTATTTATATTTTGATCCCTAAACTTTTAATAATTATATTATTTTACAAAATTACACATAATAATATATAATAAATTATATATTTTCCTAACTGAGATTAAATAATATTAGTATAATTTCTACAGAATAATTAAAAATCTAGGTTATTATAGTTTCATCTTATTTCTTCTTCAGAACTTGAGGTAGAGATTTTCTTAGAGTTATATATATATATATATATTTTTGCATGATCTATATGATTTTCGAAATTATCTTTCGATAGTTTTGAAAATTGATTGTTGATTCAAGAATAAGTTGAACGATTTTGAAAGTGGGTTTACCTCTTGTTCTTTTAGAATGATCTTATGGGTTTTGATCTTCGTTGATTGAAGAAAAGATGATTTTTGAAAGTTTTCTTTCAAAATATTTAAGTTGTATAGTTTTGGTGAGAAAACCTAGAATTTGGGAATTTTTTTAAAGGAGACTGAAAATCCATGAACGATATTATTATATTTATTTTGTGTGTCAAAATAAATGGATGTTTGGAAAATTTCTTATTTATATTTATATAAATGATGAATTTCAGGGAATATGAGAATTGTTGTTCATTTTGGAAATTATTATTCAAAACGTTGAAACAGTCTTGAAATAACTAATTGTTGAGGATACTTGACAAGAGGGAATTGTGTGATTCCGTGGATGATGATTTGGAATAAAAGTATTTATATTCATCTTGTGAAATTAGCATATCAATTCATTTGATTACATTAAACTTTGTAAGTTGATTTGAAAACTTGCATTAAGAAAAGAATGTTGAGAAACAAGTTTTCATGGAATGGTTTTGGGGTACATACGTTGGTAAGTCTTGATAGGTAGTGTAGATGATACTGAATAAATTGGCCTGACAGTCCAGGGTGAAAGACCGAAAACCTGCGTGGATAGGTATCGAGCCTTCTGGTTAATACCGGTGAAAATGACAAATTGGTAGTACTTTTATAGTCTACTTATAGACACCGACCTAGGGATTACCAGAGTCGCATTTACCGCTCTTGAAATGAATTGTTAAGTTTTAAAGAATTGAAATTGCATGACATCATTGAGCATGATGGCTTTCAAAGATAAAGATGTGATTTTCTTTCAAAAAGGCATAGTATGGCATGTGCATTTTATCTCTTGAGACTTGTATAAAATGTATATACTTTGTTAAGGATTTCCTACTGGGCTTTATGCTCACCCTAATACTGTGTTTGGTTGGGGGATTTGAGGAGGGATTTGGAAAGGGAAATGGAAAAGGTAGGTGAAATGTGAATAAAACATACCTATATTTCATCTAGTTTCACACACAATTTCCCTTTCCTTTTCCAAATCCCTCTCCAAATCCCCCAACCAAACACAGCGTAAGAGATTTTTGTGCAGGAAAAGATGTGGTGATTCCACCCAACTATGGGCGTGGAAGTATGTGTGTTGGGAGTACAATGCTCTCATTTTGTTGTGACTCTGTGTGTAAGCCAATGGCTGTGTTTGTGTGGGTTTGAATAACCGTTTTGTGCAACCAAGCTCAAGCCTTGGAAACTTGCAAACCCTTGGAGATATTTATTTGTTTATTTACTTGTTGTTGGATTAATGTATTGTTGCATGAAAAACTATTGTGTCATACAATGTAAGTTTGGAGATTTATTTTCAATTTTCCTTGAAAGAGCCATGATTGTTGTATTATTATTTGGGTTAGAAATTTGGAGCGTTACAAACCTAAAACATCTAGAGCCTACTTAGGGGTGGGCATCAGCCTGTTGGCCCACCCAGCACGACCCTATTTTTTAGGATTTGGAAAAGTTGTTTTAGTTCATAGGCTAACATTTTCAGCCCAATATATTAATGGGCTGGATTTGAGATTTATATCTTCAACTCGACCCGGCCCGATCCACTATTAAATTAATTAATTATAATATTTTAAAATATATATTTTTTATTAGAATTTAGACTTTATCTTTATTAATTTTATTAATGTCACGACTCAACCCCAGGGGCTTAGGGTTGGAATCACAACTTACTAACTTATTCTTATTTGAAGCAAATTAAGCTGCGCTATTGAAAATAAAGTAAACAGAATTTTACTATTCAAGAAAGAGGAAATACATTTCTAGGGCTTTCATTATTTTATTATTCAGTGACCAGCCCCGAATAGAAACAAAAGGAAGCAAAAATATAAAAAAAAAGAAAGATAAAATAGTGATTCAACATCGGTCCATGTGCAGGTTCTATTTTGTGGGGTTATGGGTTTTCCTTACATCTCGTCACCTGAAAGGGTAACAGCTATAAGCACACAGCAGAGTGAGAGACATTATGCCAAGAGAGTAGGGAATACAAAACAACCATGGATAATTAGTTAGGCTAAAATATTTGCATATTTTAATTTAAAATGACAATTTATTTAAAGTGGCAGAATACAGAAATCATAAATAATCATAACCAAGGTATAAAAGAGAACAGAACAGAAGTCACAGAAGTGACAGTCAGAACAGAGGTCAATGGATCCATGACAAACAGAGGACCACAAAGTGGTCAAACAGAGGCCAGTGGTTATTTAAGTCCCCCAAGGCGTGGGACTCCCGTGGTGATACTTACAAAACATAATTGTTTATAAGGTTATAGTCAAATATATATTAAAATTTAAACAAACATATCCATGAGTTTCCTTTTAAGTAAATAGAGTTTAGAAAGTAACTCACGTAACTGGAATATTTATAAACATAACTTTTATTTATATAACTTAATAAATATAACCACTACAAGAAAATGCACTTTTGGCGACTAAAGTTTTAGTCGCCAAAAATAAGGTTTTTAGTCGCCGAAGCCTTTTCCCGACTAAATATTTTGGTTGCTAGATTTGTCGCGGAAAAACGGTCGGGGAAGGTTTTGGCGACCAAATTTTTTTTGGTCGCCAAAAGTCCTATAAATGACAACTAATATTTTTAGTCGCCAAAAATAATATTTTAGTCGCCAAAAATTTTATTTTCCTCTACTAAAACTTTGGTCGCCAAAACTTGCAGTATCTACGGCGACCAAAGTTTCAGTCGCCAAAGGGTATTTTTTCCAGCTTATTTTATCATTATTATTTTTTTAGCTATTAAATTCTTAGTCGCCTAAAGTCTTTTTTTTTATTTCAGCTACTAAATATTTAGCAGCCAAAAGTTTTTCTCTATTTTATTTTTATTTTTAGCTACTAAATATTTAGTAGCCAAAAGTTTTTCTCCATTTTATTTTTATTTTTATTTTTAGCTACTAAATATTTAGTAGCCAAAAGTTTTTTTTCCATTTTTTTTTTAAATTTTTAGCTACTAACATGACAATTGTATTTAAATAAAGAATTAGCAAATTATAAGCTTGGGTGGGAAGACAGTTCCATAGCTTGTGTGGGATTTATTCCAAACAATATCTAAATAAATATAATTTGTCTACAGAACAAATTATCCACAATTTTTTTTTTTTCCTGTCAATCCATAAATCAACACAATGAGACAAACTCAGAACATTTATAATCAAGTTGTGGGTGAGATTCCATCCCAGATCTAAATTAACCTTTATCCTAAATGCAGGTGAACTTCTGCAGATTGGCCTACACTGTAAAGCCATTTGTCAAAAGATTAAAATGATAGCTACCTAAGAAAACAGTGGTTGCAACATCCTTAGTGTCCAAATCTGAACCACTTTCATTCTCAAGATGTTGCTCTCATCAGAAAACTTGTGTTCCTGAGCCACACAGCTAGACAAGGATGCAAAGCATAATTCACAAACTCAAAAACTACAAATCCAGCATTCCCTTCTTTATCATGCCTGCAAAAGCAAGCAATCAGACGAGCATGTTGTTGTGGGTGTTGCAATTTCTGTCTCTTTGCCATCTCTTCATTTTGTCGCTGCTGCTGCCTTTTTTTCTTTGTCTGGAACTCGTGTGATGATTCATATTTAGGCAAACTATGCAATCAAAGAACAGGTGGAAATTAATTTAATATAAACAAAACTGAGACACCTTTATTTGACAAGCGGAGATCAGTCAAAATATTAATAGAGAGGCTTCAGGAAACCTCAATTGGAGGTGTAAACATATGAAATGCAGAAGGTTTGGCACACTATGACTGAATTTTCCAAGTCTCGTTGAAGGTATATGATTATTACCAAATCTTTTCCTCAATACAATGAATCAGTAAGTAAAATTCATGCAACATAGCTAAGAAGAAAGATGTCAGACATACCTTCTAGGATCGCAAGGTAAGGGGTCAGTCCAAAAATATTCAGCATCAAGGGCATCCTTTGCAGATATTCTCTGCGTGAAATGGAAAAAGGGAAAAGGGGAAAAAAAAAATAAAATTCAAGGAATTGAAAGTTGTTGAACAAAAATGAAAAATGTATACATAGAACAGCACCAAATCTGATAATCTGTGCAGATATGTTCATGGCCTTTCTAATCGAGTTTTTGGAAACAGAAATGCAAAATGCAGTCACCAAAACAATCCATAAGCTACCAAAAATCAACAATCCATGAAGACACAAAGATGAAACCATCATGATCCTCAACTGTATATAAAAATGTGTCATTAAATAGATGATTTAGGATGAATGTGTTTTGATGGGATATTGGAATCAGACTATTTATTTATTTTCTGAAGAAACAATTAGGGCATGAAAAGCATCCAAAATCATTATGTTCCATTTAAGTTAATGAAATATATATTTAATGTACTTAATCACAAAGTCAGTCAAAAAATGGATCTCAGTTTTAATTTTTAAAAGATTGAATTTTGGTAGACCTATAACAACTAATAAAGGGTTAGCATTTTCTCCACACCCTTTTTGCATTAAGTCAAAACTCAGATTTATATTGTCATTTTCCAAACTAATAAAGTAAGTCATTTTATTGACATTGTAGTGTCAGTTTCTCCAAACTAATGAAGTAAAAAAATCATCATTTACTTTGTCAATAAACTAATCATTTTAGTCTGAAATTTATAGACAAACTGAAATTTATATTCAAGCTGGTAATGATGAACATAGTAAAGGCCAGAAATGAATATTCAGAAGGCAAACAATTTAGCATTTGCAGTTTGCTTCCTAAGGTAAGACAGAATCACCTTTGTTTGTATAATTGTATCATTTTAGCTTCCATTCTCTCTGATCTCACAATAAATCCCCCATTACTTAACCTGGATGAGAGAAACAAACACAGTTTCTATCACATTAAAAGCATTGAACAAGCTTCAAGTAAAAGCAAAATCAACTTCAGATTACCTTTCCCTGTAGAGAATAGGGTATATCCGTGTGACTCCAATTAATGTGCTAGGAACTGGACCTCCCATACCCTTGATACATCTAAATGCTAATGGAGCACCACCACCCTTACCTAGAGATAAAGATTAGAACATGTTCAAGCAAGATGAAACTGAAATGTGTTGCTGCAAGACAATAAGGGCAAGTAGACAAGAATGCACGTAACTACTTAAACACTTACATAACCCCAAATGATTAGCCCAATGAGCTCTATATGTCCCATTCATGTGCATTAGAAGACCAACTGTGCTAGATGCCTGACACTAAAGCAAAAACTTGATCAAACCCTATAGTTACAATTGAAGTTTTAGCCAAACGACTTATATAGTAACTTAAACTGGGTAATAAGCTCAAGAGGTGAAACAGACCCAGCCCAGCCACTTAATCCAGCTCCCTAGATCTTCAGATGACAACATAAACTATAAGCAATAGGAAGTTCTAACCGGATATCTAGTCAAAAGAAGAAATGGAAAATAGTAAAACCAAAGAAGTACCCTAAGTTTCTGTCCCACAAACAATTGCCCAATAGCCAGCTTCTTCATTAGCAGTGCATCTAATATAGCATTGATTGAGTACCTATAAAAACAAATGACATTCACATACCCCCACAAAGCACACCAAGTTATAGCCTACATATGAAAACTACATAACAAACCAATATACCTCGATTAAAAAAATTTAGTAGCTAAACATTTTACTTTTGGCGACTAAAAAAATTAGTTGGTCGCCAATTTCATAACTTTTGGCGACGAAAATTTTTTAGTCGCTAGTTTTGGTCGCCGAATATGTATTTTGTTGTAGTGAACTTGTATAAAATAAGCTATGGTAACTCAAAACATTCGTAAAACATATAATGGTAAAGCAAAGTATAATATAACTCACCTTAAGTATAACCCTTAGCCTTTACTTTACTATTAGAACTTTCTTTCCTTACTCTCAACTTATGTATTTCTCTCGGTTTCCCACTCTTCCCCCTTTTTTTCGTCCGTTTTTTGTTTCTTTGAATCACAACCCCATAGTCCCTTTATATACTGCTTACTGAGCCCAGAGATGAAGGACACGTAGCCTCTCTCTTATGGAGGCATCATGAGGCTAGAAGATTTGAGCTCTTAATTGAAGATTCAGTATGAGATTTAAATCTTTATAGATAAGTATTATCTTCTTAATATACATGCTTGGGCCCTTTTTGTTTTTTTTCCTGCTTGGGCCAAAATCTATAAAACATTGTTGAGCCAAATTTTTTTTTTCTTTTATTTATTTATTTATTTATTTTGGTGTTAAGTGTTTCAATGTTCCTAATATAAATTAAATTACATCTTATCATGTAGCATCATAAAATTAATTATTTTATTTTATTTTTACTTTACAGATTACTATTGTTATTCCATATTATTACTTATTTACTATCTTTAATTTTAATTTGACCTAACTAGTATTAGAATTTCATATTTCTGTTAATTTGGCCCTAAATAAAAATCCCTAATTAATCCCATATAACCCAGTGCTAAATTAGATTTTGTATTTATTATTAATTATTTAATAATATGTTATCACATACACCCACAATTATATAACTATAAATATTTATGTGGTATTTAATTAAACGTTCAGGGTATCACAATTAAAACTCACATTTGTGATGATATTTGATTGAATTTATTTAATAGATCTTTCAGTTTATACACAAAATTCTTCAATTTATAATGATGACATTATATTTATTTAAAAATATAATTTGTGATTAAATTTAATTATGAAATATTTTTAAGGAAAATTTAACATATAGCCCGATTGATGGGTTTGGGATTTATAATTATTTTTTGGTCCAAGCTTGGGCAGTGTTAGAGGTCTGATGTTAGGGTCGGTGCAGGTTTGAGTAGATACGAAATCTTTTATTATATAGTGTCGGCCCAGCCCGATGAATACCCACCCTTGATAATTCATTGAGTCAATAATAATGAGATTGAGAAACGTTAACTTAACCTACTTGGTAATGTTTATTTTTGTAATTTTTTATTTATATTTATATAATTTTTGAAAATTGTAAATAAAAATTATTTTGATTTTATTTATGTTTTCAAAAAAATTGTAAACAATTTACAAATTTGATCAAATTTTATAAACACAAAAAAATTGTTTCACTTGTTTAATTTTATTTATTTTTTCATTTATTTCTCTTTCCCCTGTTCTTTCCGGCCATTAGTAATTACTCATCACTATTATTCGCCACCATCATCGATGGCCTTGACTACTAACTATCTCTTATTCATTGCCATCCACTTCTTACAAAAAGTAATCACTTTTGATCATTATTTTTGATCGTTGACAAAGACAATTACTTTCACTGATCACTTCCCATTGCTAACAATTACCTTCGGTCACCACTAACCGCTTATCACTAGTGGCAACAACCTTCGACTATTACTTTTAGCAGTTGGTAATCACCTTCAGCCACTCCTTCAATGGTTGACAACCATATTTGGATACTATCTCCAACTATTAATAACTACTTTCTGTAACTATTCAATTTTACTTGATTTTAAAATAAAATTTAAAAGTACTTAGGTGTCAAATATAATTTTTATCCAAAATAAATATATCATATTTAATTTATTTTTTTTTGTAATTTTCAAATATTTAAAACGGAGTGCATCTGGTGTGGGGTGTTGGCGTAGAGTTGGGGCACATGTGGCAATGCCCAAGGAGCAAGGATCCCCTCCTTGCATCATTTTCTACTTACAGGATTATTGGGTTCACTTTTAAGTTCAATTTTGATAATTCGAACCGTTCATATTCTAATATTTGTTCAGTATATCATATATGAAAAAAATCGAGTTGATCGGATATCAGAATGCATGTGTTCGGAAAAATCGAACTAAAAACTATTTTTTTAGAAAATTTAATAAACAGTTTTTCGAACACATGTTTTCTGATATTCGATCAACTTAATTTTTTACAGGTATGATATATTGAATAAATCTTAAAATATGAATAATTTGAATTATTAAAATTAGGTTTAAAAGTAAACCCAATGACCCTGCAAATAGAAAATATGAGAAGGAAGTGCAAGGAGACATCTTGACACATGCCCAACACCACTGCATAATTTTTCGTTGGCGTAAGAGGCTCACGGTCCACGTCAAGAGTGATCAGCCTCGTCAACTGATGATGCGTGATTTTCGGTAGAGATAAAAAGCGACACGCGACTTGACCTACCGAAATAAAATAAAAAATAATTTTGTTACACACATTCCAAATCATATAGGAGTATATTTTTATGTCATTTACCTATTTAATTATGGTATTATTTTAAAATATTTAGTTATAAATTTTTTATATTTGGTTATAATTTTTTTAGTTATGATTCAAAAAAATTATAGAGTTATGTCATTTTTTTTTGTAATTATAAAGTGCATATAGTACATATCATAATCTTTTTCAATAATAAAAGATTAATTATACTTTTTACCACCATAATTTAAATTTTACTTTAATCTTTATCATTTTAATTTGAATAATTTGATCTTTATGCTTTAAATCTAGTTTTAATTTGATCATTTTATCTAAATTGAAAGTCAAAAAATAATTTTGAGGCATTTGTAAATTTGTAAAGGTTTTAATTTGTTTCTTCTTTCAAAATTTAAAATTAAAATGAATATTTTTTTGGGCATTTGTCAATTTTTCAAGGTGTACACGTAGTAAAAATTAACAAAATTGAAATGATAGGAATTAAAGTGAAATTTTGGTCAAATTATAGGGGTGAAAAATGTAATTAACCTAAAATAGTAATAAAGATTAATTATAAATATATCTCTTGAAATTTACTTAAAATACATATTATATTTGTGATTTTTGAAAATTATAAATATCTGAATTTGTCATTCTACGTTGTTTTAGAAATTGGTTATTTTCATTGATTTTTTTAACATTTTTTGAAAAGACATGCAGAAAAATAAATAAAAGAGTTAACCTTTTGTATTTATTTATTTATTTATTTTGACTATTTTAGGTTTCATTTGGAAAGTTGGGTTGGCTTTTGGGCTATTTCCAGGCAAAAAAGTTCATTTGAATTGGTTTTTTTAGTTTTTTTTGACTTTTGTGAAGAAAAAAAAGTGAAACGATTGTGATTTAGATATGACATTTTGTCTTATTAACTTTTTAGACTATTTTTTTTTTTGGGGCTAATTTAGCCAAAAAACCAAAAAAACTTTCATGCTGAACGACGCCTTAGGGGTTGTTTAGGGTGTCCTAAATAAGTACATTTTTTTTTTGTCTTTTTGGACTAAAAAGTTGAGTAAAAAAATATAAATGTTTAGGTTAACTTTTTGTCTTTTTACGAAAAAATTGTGTAATAAAAAATTGTATAAATAAGTGTATAGGAGAAGTAAGTGTAATAGGTTGTACGACACCTTTTTCTAGGCAGAGTGTAGGAGATAAGGACATGATTGTCTCATTCGCGGGCAACCATTTGGACTGTGTTGTTCGGCCCGTGAGGCCACCACGAGTCCCATTTTAATAATCTGAACTGTTCAATATGTAAAACTCGTCGAAATCACATTGATCGAATATCGAAATCACATTGATCAGATTAGTTTTTGTTCACCAGTTAACTATGACACTATCGATTTTTTATTTATTTATACAAAACTGATTTGATCATATAGTTAGCGATATTCGATCAATGTGATTTTTTATAACCATATAGTACTCAATAAGTTTTACATATTGAACGGTTCAGATTATCAAAATGTGACCCGTGATGGCCCTCACGGGCCGAACAACACAATCTAAATGGTTGCCCGTGAAGGAGACAATCATTTCTAGACCAGTACAGCAGACCAATAACGCGGACAACCCATCACTTCAGCAAAAAGTTGAATTGTATTTTTTTATGTGTAAATTTATTTTTTTTGTATTTTTTTTTTTGTAAATAATGATAACTGTTTAACTTTTTAAATAACTTTTTGGCTTTTTGTCTTTTTCAAGACATGCTAAACTAGGCCTTAGTAAGGGTTGTTTTGGAAAATTGGTTAAAAATTGGCTTCTTGATTTTTTTAATGTTTTTCTTGAAAAAAGGTATAAAAAATTAGAGGAGTGATCTAATTCAAAATAAGTTAAAAGCTGACTTTTAGTCAATTTCCCAAATTGAGCCGTTGATAGAAAAAATAAAAAATATTATAATTGTCCTCTTATATAACAGTAAACTTATTAGAATTATCAATTTGAATATATTAGTGATGTCATTAAAAACTTTTAATTGAATTGACAGTTGATTAATGAAAATAATTATTTGTTATACGATTAAAAATTTTAAGGGACATAATATAATTTTCACAACCACGTAAGGTAATTAGTATTTAAAACATATTTCAATGATTTACACTAATATCAATCTATCCATACTATTATATGAAGTTAATGGTTGATTTGGTATCTTCAACCTTTTATTTTTAGTAGTCGTTTGGTAATAGATTTTTTTAGTTAGTTTTTTGACTTGAGGTTTTGTTTGGAGTGTTCTAAAAAAGTTAAAAAGTCAAAAAGTCACTATCTTATTTAAATCACATCATTTCTCTATTACATTACTTCAAACCCAACCCATATTTCATAAAAAAGTCAAAAAGTGCACTTATTTAGATCATTATAAACCACCCCTTAGTTTGGGACTAAAAACTTGTTTGATTTGATTTTTTTGACTTTTATGAAAAAAGTGAAATGATTATAATTTAAACCTTAGTGACTTATTTGGTCTATTTTATTTTTGTGATTTTTTAGCCAAAAGCTGGTTGTCAAACAAAGCCTAATTTGTCAATTGGATTTTTCATTATTAATTTTACCTTCAACAATTTTAATATATATTTTTTAAAGATAAAAATATAATTTCTCACTTACAAAACAATTAAAACTACTTTTTTAAATATATATTATTATTTTGGCACACAATGTGTATTTTTTTTTTCAGTAAATAAAAAGGTAAATTACACTATTTCTTTTGAAATTTGAAAAAATATTTTTTAAGATTTTAATTCATATATCATTTAGTTTCAATTTTATCAATATTCGTTAGTTGTATAGATAAAAAAAAATGATATTACTATCTTTTTAACTTAAATGTATATTTAATTAATTTATCTTTGTATTTTTATATATATATATATTTTTTTGCAGTAATTTCGACATGTTTAACCTTACTCAACAAAGATATAAATGCAATTATGCTAAAATTATAAAATATTATAATATTTTCTCAATTATGAAGGAAGGCAATTGTAATTTATGGGAAATAAAAAAAACCTAGGATAGGAGAGGGTGCTATGTGGTGGGCTCACATTTTGCGCTCGTTTAGAAAGTTAGACTAGGGTGGGTGGGGGTTAAAATTGTAACACCCTCAAAATAAACTCATAATATCATACATTTACGATATAGAAAAGAGATATTATATTACAATCATCAGAGTATTCTTACAAAAGGTATTACATGTTGACATCAAAAGTAAATGCCCTACGGGCTTACAACTTTCCAAGTCAACATTGGTTACAAAAAGAGAGTACTAACTCTACACAAACTAAGCCGTTGGCTTGATATACATGTAATACAACAAAAATAATCACAAAAGATGTCCCAGCTACTAAGCCTCTCAAGCGACGTCCTTGGAGGTTGCATGCTACCTGTACCTGAAAATGATGTCCAATATAGGGTGAGCCAACGCCCAGTAGAGATATGCTAAACATAATATAAGCAATAACTAAAACATTGGCCCTTGATAAATGTTTAACTCATGTGAATAAATTCATAAACCATTTCAATTACATGACAGAGTGACCATGTTTCATTCCATTTTCCATCACTTATCCAATTCTCAATTTATAACTATGGCTCAGAACCTGGCCAAACAATTTGATTGAGATCACATCTCATATCAACAATATTTCTATTTCAGATGAGATAATAACTCATATTAAACATTTCACACTTCATAACGGATATACATTTTAATGCTGTATCAATAACACGTGACACCACTTCCACTCTTCACAAATGATACACATTTTAGTACTGTATCAATATAAAAAAAAACACTTCCATATTTCACAAATGATACACATTTTAGTGCTGTATCAATGGAGTTCATCCCTTATCTCCTCCCAATCAATATCCGATTTAGAGGTCCATCCCCTATCTTTCCCTAAACCGTGGAGTACATCCCCTATTTCCTCCCACACAACCCAATGTATGTAAACACATATCATATACATAATCAAATCAATACATAAAGTTCATGTATTATATCAACCACCATATTTGATGGTATACTCAATTGATTAGTTTTAGTTTGCTTAATCATCATGCACTGTCTACAACAATCAAGACTGCCCTCCACCGGTAGCCCAAAGCAATTATTTCTAAATAGATAATAAATGCACCAACAGATAAAATTATCAATATTTTCAAAGACGAGTGATTAATAAATCCAACTCCACCATTCCATCCCATAATGAGCCAATTTCATTATTTCCAACTCAATTTCACATTTCCATAACAATTGTCATTAATTACACTAATGACCCAAATATACCCAAACATGACATTTTTTGCCTTTTTCTCAATATTGACCCAAAGGTCCAAATATTATCGACAACAACAATAATCACCCTTTTTAGACCCAAAACACATATGTTTGAATCAAAAGAGTAAAAACCCCTCTTTCTAATATATTACATTACATACCCTAACTTCTCAAATCAAACCATTTATACAAATAACTCAACATTTAGGTTAAAGATCATAAAGATGAGTAGGAATCCCTACCTCAAGAGATGAGACCCAAAGGAGAAGATGAGAAACTCGAATATGCTCCAAATCCAAGGATTTTCGGATGGAAAGATAGCCCACACCAAGATCAACACTTCTTATAAAGGAGCTAAGGAGGGAGATCACTCAAACTAGATCAATCCCTAGAGAGAAGGTATTTTCTAGAGAGAGGAGCTCTCAAAATCGATTTTTGGAAAGTAAGAGAGAGGAAGAGAGTGTAAAAAGTGATCTAAAATCACACAGTCCAGATCTGATATACGACTAGTCCGCTCGAGCGGAGAATAGAACGCTCGAGCGTCAAGCACAAAAACTGGACTCGCTCGAGCGTGAAGGGTACCCGCTCAAGCGCCAAGACACAACTGTAAAACACACCCGCTCGAGCATAAGAAAATCCGCTCGAGCGTAAAAAACACACATGGAGAAGTTTTGCAGAGGCACGAAATGCTGAGAGTGTGTAAATCCCGCTCGAGCGCAAGAAGACCCGCTCGAGCGGATAACCAAAAATTAAACTCTGCTCAAGCGCAAAGAGACCCGCTCGAGCGTACTGCCAAAATTCTGGGCAACAAGGAATGTGACTAAAGCTCAACCAACTTGTTCGAAACACGCCCAATGTCACGCTCTCAAAATAAACCCATAGATTATATAACATTGACATGCATTGATATAAGAAAATAAAATATTATTCCATTCATCAGAGTAATCTTATTAAAAGAAATTACATGTAATAACGAAAGAAAATGCCCTACGGGCTTACAGCTTTCCAAGCTAACACTTGGGTACAAAAAAATAAGTACTAACTCAATTACAGATTAAGCCCTAGGCTTGAGTTCACATGTAACATCAAAATAAATAGCTAACTAAAAAGAGTCTTCAACTCTAAATCCTTCCACGCTAAGTCCTTGGAGGTGGCATGTCACCTGGACCTGAAAATGATATTCCCATATAGGGTGAGCCACAGCCCAATAGAGATATACTAAACCAAATATAAGAATTGACTAAAGTAATAGCATTCAACAGATGGTTACACTTATAAATCAAATACATCTCAATACAGTTTCATGACCACTATGTCCATGATACGTTTCACTTTCCATTATTTACCCAATTTTCCATTTATACAAACATGGCTCAGAACTTGGCCAAACAATAAATTGAGACTACATCTCATATTAATATTACCTTCAGTATCAACAATTAAGATGAGACTAAGGCTCACACTAAAACACTTCCATAAATCAATAAGTACACATATTTGCTGTACTAAAACACTTCCATAAATCAATGAGTACACATATTTGTTGTACTAGTGGAGTCCATCCCCTTTCTCCTCCCAAACAGGTTTGAGAGTCCATCCCCTATCTTCCCTCAAACCTTGGAGTACATCCCCTATCTCCTCCCAAACAATATGCATATACAATGTATTTAACACTTGTCATATACCATGTTCAATCAATACACGTATTTGCTGTATTAATTCAACCGTCATCTTTTATGACCTATTCAATGTGATTAGTTTCAGTTTTCCCTAATCAACATGCAATATCTACAACAATCACAACTATCCTCCACCGATAGCCCAAAACAGTTATTTCTAAACAGGAAATAAATGCATCAACAGATACAATCTCAATATTTTCATAGGCGAGAGATTAAACTATCCAACTACACCATTTAATCAATAGTTTCCCAATTTCATGAATTAAACCTAATTCCACATTTTTTCCCAAAATTAATTATACAAATTAATTTATTTCAGCAATTAGGGCTTTTTCCCTTTTTCTCAAAAATTAATCCTAAGGTTCAATTTTCTCAATTTGATACTAACAATGTCATTTTTCATGATTTACAAACATATGGAATTTGATATATGAAAAACCTCATTTTCATCAAATTGCAATTCAAACCCTAACTTTTCCCAAAATTACCAAACAACACCAACGTATCAAAATGACTAAAACTTAGGACAAAACCTATAATATGGAGTAGGGTATCCCTACCTCGAAGATAGAAGCCCAAAGGTGAAGATGATGAAAATGCAAAGTGCTCCAAATCCCCAACTTTTCAGATTAGAATGAAGCCCACACAACCCTCTACCTTTCTTACAAAGGGCCTAGGGTAGAAATACACTCTACGTAGATCAAACCTAAGAGAGAAGGTGTGTAGGGAGAGAGGGATAACGTACCTAGGGTTTTGAAAACAAAAGAGGATGAAAAAGAGAAGTTTAAAACCGCTGCTGCGAACTAATATAACACAGGCTCGCTCGAGCGAAGGAATGGTCGCTCGAGCGACCAGACACAAAGAATACTCGCTCGAGCGTAGAAAGCCTCGCTCGAGCCAACAATACGATGCTTCAGGTCTGCAACCCAAAAACACGCTCGAGCGACAGAATGCTCGCTCGAGCGAAGAACTCGAAAACATACACCTTGATCGCTTGAGCGAAGGAAACCTCGCTCGAGCCAAGAAATGCAACTCTTAGGTCTATACCCAGACGCAGTCGCTCGCTCGAGCGAAGAAACCCCGGCTCGAGCGAAGGACCAAAAACAAAGAGCTCGCTCGAGTGACAAACTTCTCGCTCGAGCGAATGACCAAAATTCTGGGCAGCAACCCTTTGCTCCCAAACACTCCCAACCTGTAACAAACCTGCCCAATACATCCCATAATCTCAAACATAAGGAGTTAAAGGACGACAACAACAAATATATAATAACATAATCCACGGAACCTAAGTCTGGATACAACAACCAAATGGGGAAAGACCGGGGTCGCTATACCCAATATATCCTAAAACTCAAACACACAGAATTAAAGGATAACAACAAGATATACAACCACCAACTCCACAGAACCTAAGTCCGAAATACAACAATCAAAGGAAGAGAAACCGGGATCGCTATAACCTTCTCCCCTTAAAGAATTTCGTCCCCGAAATTAAGTACAAGTTTTTCTAAAACAAGTTTTCTCAATTACCAACATTACTACAATACAAAATTCAACAACTTGACCCATTACCGGTCATTCCATCTCTATTCAAGAGGCAAACTTCCATATAATCTCCAACATGCATTATCAACATGTGATTCAAAATATATTCAATGCCAACAATACATTTGCATTTCTGAATCATCATCAACATATACAATGTTAAAATCAACTTCCATTATAAGGCAAGTTCCAAACTATATTTCCCATAACCTCAAAACATATACCATGTTTTACAACTTAAGACGCAATCAATGCTCTTAAAGTTTATCAATATTACAGAATTTTCAAAATACGATTACACATGAACAAATAAATCCGGATATTTCTCACGGACCTCCAACTCACGTTCCCAAGTGGCTTCCTCCACTCCGTGATGTTTCCATAAGACCTTTACCAAGGGAATGCCCTTGCCTCGCAAGACTTGCTCCTGCCTATCCAAGACCCGAATTGGTCTCTCCTCATACGAGGCATCCTCATCTACCTCTAAGTCGGTCCAATCCAACAGGTGCGATGGATCCGGCTCGTACTTCCGAAGCATACTAACATGAAACACGTCATGTACTCTGGATAACTGCGGCGGCAAGGCCAAACGATAAGCAAGCTCCCTAATCCTCTCAAGGATCTCAAAGGACTGATAAACCGATGGGATAACTTCCCACTCTTCCCAAACCTCATCGAGCCCCGCCTAGGTGATATTTTCAAGAAGACGTGATCACCCGTCTCAAAAGCCAAAGGCCTCCTCCTATAGTCGGCATAACTCTTTTGGCGACTCTGGGCTGTAACAAGCCTCCTACGGATAAGCTCAACTTTCTCCGTCGTTTCCCTCACCAATTCCGGGCCCAACAAAGGTGCATCACCCACCTCGGCCCAACAAACCAGAGACCTATACGGTTGGCCATACAAGGCCTCAAACGGTGCCATACCGATACTCGACTGAAAACTATTATTGAAGGCAAACTCCACCAAGGGCAAGTGCCTCTCCCACGACCCACTAAAGTCAAGAACACAACCTCGAAGTATATCCTCAAGGATCTGAATAGTACGCTCGGACTGCCCGTCAGTCTGAGGATGATAAGCCGTGCTAAAGGTCAATCTAGTACCCAAGGCACTCTGCAAACTCTGCTACAACCTAATAGTAAAACGAGGGTCTCTATTTGAGACAATCGACACTGGGACCCCGTGTAACCTCACTATGTCCCAAATATACAAGTCGGCAAGATGATCTATTGAATCTCTCACGCGCATAGGGATAAAGTGTGCCGACTTAGTCAACTGATCTACAACCACCGAAATAGCATCACTACCCCGCTGAGTCCTCGGAAGACCTACAACGAAGTCCATAGTGACATGCTCCCACTTTCACTCGGCAATAGGCAAGGGTTGCAACAAACCCGCTGGCCTCTGATGCTCGGCCTTCACTTGCTGACAAGTAAGGCACTTAGATACGAAAACTGCCACGTCTTTCTTCATACCCCGCCACCAAAACCGGCGACTCAAATCACGATACATCTTGGTGCCTCCCGGATGCACCGCAAGGCGTGAATGGTGAAACTCTCGGAGTACCTCCTCTCGGCAAGACTCCGGCACAAACAAACGGTCTCGGTATCTCACACTCAGGTCGGGATACACCGTCAAACCCTTCTCAACCTTCCCACTGGAGATCTTTTCTCGGAGGGATTCGACCTCAAGGTCACCTCTCTGTGCCTCTAACACTTGATTCACGAGTGTAGGCTGCGCAACAACGGAAAACAAGGCCGTAGCCTCAACGGATTCGCCCAGAAGCAAATCAAACTCGCCAAGTGCACCCAACATCTTCCACTCCCGGATGGCAATACAAGCTACATCACTAATGGATTTCCTACTAAGGGCATTGGCCACAACATTGGCCTTTCCCGGGTGATAGTGCAACTCGAAGTCGTAGTCCTCAATGAATTCCATCCACCGTCTCTGCCTCAAATTCAAGTCTTTCTGTGTAAATAGATACTTCAGACTCTTATGATCCGAGAATACCTCGAATCTCTCACCATAAAGGTAGTGCCTCCAAATCTTTTGGGCAAAGATCACTGCTGCTAACTCTAGGTCATGTGTAGGGTAATTCCTCTCGTGTATTTTCAACTGACGTGAGCCATAAGCTACCACTTTCCCCTCTTACATCAACACACAACCTAAACCTTCTCGTGAGGCATCACAGTAAACCGCATAACCCAATCCTCTCTCCGGAATAATGAAGACCGGAGCGGTGGTCAATCTAATTTTCAGCTCTTGGAACGACTTTTCACAAGTCTCACTCCATACAAACTTGACCCCTTTCCGCGTCAATATAGTCAACGGCGAAGCTAGCTTGAAGAAATCTTTCACAAACCGGCGGTAATACCCAGCTAATCCCAGAAAACTGCGGATCTCAAAAACACTCTTAGGCTGTGCCCAATCTTGCACTGCCTCTATCTTGGATGTATTAACAGACACCCCTTCCCCGGAAACCACGTGGCCTAAGAATTTGACCTCTCCTAGCCAGAACTTACACTTCCCGAATTTGGCATACAGCCTATGGGCTCTAAGCAACTCAAGCACCATTCTTAAGTGTTTCTCGTGCTCCTCCTCCGAAGGTGAATAAATCAGAATATCGTCCACGAAGACGACTACAAAACGATCTAAGAATTCCCGGAAGATCCGGTTCATCAAATCCATAAACACTGCCGGTGCGTTGGTGAGCCCAAATGGCATCACCAGGAACTCATAGTGGCCATACCACGTACGGAATGCTGTCTTCGGGATATCCTTCTCCCTAACCCTCAACTGGTGGTAACCCGATCTCAAGTCTATCTTAGAGAAACAACGGGACCCCTTCAACTGGTCAAACAAATCACCTATACGGGGCATAGGGTACTTATTCTTAACCGTAGCCCGATTCAACTTCCGATAGTCGATACAAAGTCTCAAGGCACCATCTTTCTTTTTAGCAAAGAGGGTCGGTGCTCCCCACGGCGAAACACTAGGGCGAACAAAACCCTTATCTAGCAACTCCTAGAGTTGAATCTTCAACTCACTCAACTCTGTTGGGGCAAAACGGTAAGGTGCCATAGAAATCGGCGCTGTGCTAGGCACTAAATCAATGGAGAACTCTATCTCTCGCTGATATGGCAAACTGACAAGATCCTCGGGAAAAACATCCGCATACTCGCAAACCACCATCGGCAACTCAACCCCGGTCTCATCACACTCACTACTTATAAGGCTAGCGAGAAGACCACTGAGCTCACTCCACCCTCGCGGATCATACACCGGTGGCAACACACCCCCAATCCCCCAAGAATAGAAACAATCCCCGTTCAAGGTACATACTGTGACCCTCTGGCGGTAACAATCGATAACAGCCCGATATGACGATAGCCAGTCCATACCCAAAATAACATCGAAACCTGACATGGGCATAACTATAAAAGGAAATGGAAGCCGATGATTGGCGACCTCTATATCACAACCCCTACAGCCTTGTTTCAGAATCAACTCACCTCCAACAGGCGATACTACACAAATCGAAGATGCTAACTATGCTAACTCCAAACCCAAAACAGATGCAAATGCAGCAGATATAAAGGAATGGGATGCACCCGTATCAATCAATACATTGGCAACTGAGTTGCAAAACAAGAAGGTACCTCTCACAACAGATGGAGCCGGTATAAGATCTTGCGCGGTAACAGCATACACGCGCCCTGTAGGCCTCTGATCAACCTGCTTACCTCTCGGAGCAAAAGACTAGTGCACAGACTGGGACGATGAAGCCCCCTGATTGGCCCTCGAGGCCTGAACTGATTGAGCTGGTTGAAAACTCTGCCTCGGCTCAGATGCACCAGATGTGCCATTCAACTGCAGACAAAACCTCTTCAGGTGCCCCGCCTGACCACACTGGTAACAAGACAGTGGCTGACCTTTGCCCTGACTCTGGTTCTGTGGTCGAGCTGAAGATGAAGCAGCTCTCTGACCTCCTCCCTTCTGTGGGCAAGCTGGAGACTTGTGGCCCAGCTGACCACACTTGTAACAGGTCACCTCTCCCTGACTGGCTTTCCCAGAACCTACACTCGGTACTGGAAAGGTAGATCTAGCAAAATCGCCCTGAGATTGCTGAGGGTTAGAACCCTTCTGTCTCCTGCCATCACCCTGGCCGTCCTGACTTCTTTTGGAGCCTCTCTACCCCTCCTCTTCTTCCTGCATCATAATCTCCATATGCGCCGCAGCGTCTACAAGACGCCCATAATCTCGAGTCATAGACCCTCCAACTTTCATCTTGAGCCCGCGCTTCAACTTCCGCTCAAACTCAATGCAACGGCGTTCCTCGGACGCCACAAGTTCAGGTGCAAACCTGGACAAACTAGTAAAAGTGGCTCAAACTCGGCCACAGACAAACTCAGTTGCTTGAGCTGGCAAAACTAATCCCTCAGCGTCTCCCTGACAGCTGGAGACAAGTACTTCTCCTGGAAAGCATCCACAAAAGCCTCCCATGTGCCACCAATACGACCCCTCATGTACTTCCACCACTGACCCGCATCCCCCTTAAGCTGGAAAGATGCCAAGGTCACCTTCAAAGCACCGTCTTCGATGCCAAGCATCTCAAACGTCTTCGATGCCAAGCATCTCAAACGTCTTCGTCAACTGCTCCAACCACTCATCAGCCTTAAGTGGCTCCTTAGGATCTCCGAAAAACTCATCCAGATTCGACCAGAAGAACTCCCTTTTCAAAAAGGATGGCCCTGCCTTAACAACATGGGCTCGGACCTGATTCTCAGCTCTGAGAATGTTCATAGATTCTCTCAAAGCTTCTGCCATCTCGCGGGGTAAGGCGCCCATGGCTTGCTGACCTGCTGGTTCGGCCATATTGGCCTGACCAACACCCTCTTGTTGCTCTGGAATCTCCTCCGGCATAGGCATCTCCTGCCTCTTAGGCCTATCACGCCTACCTCCACGTCCTCGTCCTGACATCCTAATAAAAGTAACGAAGAACATTAGCACATTCACAAATGTGCCGAAGCTATAACACTCGCGTCCTAATGCATGGACAACTGTAATTCATTCCACGTAAGCACATAATCACATAAGCACCTACGAATTTCATTTATGGATAATGATAGTCCCGAGGCGTTACTAGAGTTCCGGTTAGAAACAGTATTGATCAAGTGCTTTTCCAACAAGACTCACAGAAACCCAAGGATCCAACCAACATCCTAGAAACTAAATCTCATACCCAAATAGTCACATAAACATATTATCACATAAGCACATAACATTACACATAAGTCTCTAACAAGCGAGACAAACCCATTGTGATACTAATCACTTTCCACGTACCCAAAGTATTCAAACCCGGTAAGCTCTGATACCAAGTTGTAACGCTCTCAAAATAAACCCATAATATCATACATTCACGATGTAGAAAAGTGATATTATATTACAATCATCAGAGTATTCTTACAAAAGGTATTACATGTTGACATCAAAAGTAAATGCCCTACAGGTTTACAACTTTTCAAGTCAACACTTGGTTATAAAAAGAGAGTACTAACTCTACACAAACTAAGCCCTTGGCTTGATATACATGTAATACAACAAAAATAATCACAAAAGATGTCTCAGCCACTAAGTCTCTCAAGTTACGTCCTTGGAGGTTGCATGCTACCTGTACCTGAAAATGATGTCCCATATAGGGTAAGCCAACGCCCAGTAGAGATATGCTAAACATAATATAAGCAATAACTAAAACATTGGCCCTTGATAAATGTTTAACTCATGTGAATCAATTCATAAACCATTTTAATTACATGACAGAGTGACCATGTTTCATTCCATTTTCCATCTCTTATCCAATTCTCAATTCATAACTATGGCTCAAAACCTGGCCAAACAATTTGATTGAGATCACATCTCATATCAACAATATTTCTATTTCAGATGAGGTAATAACTCATATTAAACATTTCACACTTCATAACGGATACACATTTTGGTGTTCTATCAATAACACGTGACACCACTTCCACTCTTCACAAATGATACACATTTTAGTGTTGTATCAATATCAACAAAAACACTTCTATATTTCACAAATGATACACATTTTAGTGCTGTATCAATGGAGTTCATCCCCTATCTCCTCCCAATCAATATCTGGTTTAGAGGTCCATCCCCTATCTTCCCCTAAACCGTAGAGTACATCCCCTATCTCCTCCCACACAACCCAATGTATATAAACACATATCATATACATAATCAAATCAATACATAAAGTTCATGTATTATATCAACCGCCATATTCGATGGTATACTCAATTGATTAGTTTTAGTTTGCCTAATCATCATGCATTGTCTACAACAATCAAGACTACCCTCCACCGGTAGCCTAAAGCAATTATTTCTAAACAGATAATAAATGCACCAACAGATAAAATTATCAATATTTTCAAAGACGAGTGATTAATAAATCCAACTCCACCATTCCATCTCATAATGAGCCAATTTCATTATTTCCAACTCAATTTCACATTTCCATAACAATTGTCATTAATTACACTAATGACCCAAATATACCCAAACATGGCATTTTTTTTCCTTTTTTCAATATTGACCCAAAGGTTCAAATATTATCGACAACAACAATAATCACCCTTTTTAGACCCAAAACACATACGTTTGAATCAAAAGAGCAAAAACCCCTCTTTCCAATATATTACATTACAAACCCTAACTTCCCAAATCAAACCATTTATACAAATAACTCAACATTTAGGTTAAAGATCATAAAGATGAGTAGGAATCCCTACCTCAAGAGATGAGACCCAAAGGAGAAGATGAGAAACTCGAATATGCTCCAAATCCAAGGATTTTCGAATGGAAAGATAGCCCACACCAAGATCAACACTTCTTACAAAGGAGCTAAGGAGGGAGATCACTCAAATTAGATCAATCCCTAGAGAGAAGGTATTTTCTAGAGAGAGGAGCGTTCAAAATCGGTTTTTGGAAAGTAAGAGAGAGGGAGAGAGTGTAAAAAGTGATCTAAAATCACACAGTCCAGATCTGATATACGACTAGTCCGCTCGAGCGGAGAATAGGACGCTCGAGCGTCAAGCACAAAAACTGAACCCGCTCGAGCGTGAAGGGTACCCGCTCGAGCGCTAAAACACAACTGTAAAACACATCCGCTCGAGCGTAAGAAAATCCGCTCGAGCGTGAAAAACACACCTGCAAAAGTTTTGTAGAGGCACGAAATGCTGTGAGAGTGTAAATCCCGCTCGAGCGCAAGAAGACCCGCTCGAGCGGATAACCAAAAATCAAACTCCGCTCGAGCGCAAAGAGACCCGCTCGAGCGTACTGCCAAAATTCTGGACAACAAGAAATGGGACTAAAGCTCAACCAACCTGTTCGAAACACGCCCAATACATTCTAAAACTCAAACACACGGAATTAAAGGATATCCACCAACTCCACGGAACCTAAGTCCGGAATACAACAATCAAAGGAAGAGAAACCGGGATCGCTATAAAAATATTTATAAAAAAAATGAAATACGTCTTTTAGTTTAATAAAGTAAAATATTACATTTAAATTACTCCCTCCGTCCCAAATTAATGGTCCCTTTTGGGGAATCCAACTTTTTTTGGTAGTACAATTATTGTATTTGAAAAAAGTTGATTTTCCAAAAAAACCCTTTTGATAGTACAATTTTTGAGAATATCAATGCATAATTGTACTTTTTATATTGTTTATTAATTTAAAAGGAGGGCAAAATAGGAAATTTATATTATTTTTGTACTTGACTTTAGAAGAGGGACTAATATTTTGGGACAATGAAAAATGGAATAAGGGACTAATATTTTGGGACGGAGGGAGTATATTTTTAAATTTTTTTTATACAAGTTAAAAAATTTATTTTAAATGAGACTTTTTAGTCCTAAGATTGTTTTGAAAATTTGATTAAAAATTGACTCTTTCATTTTTTTATAAAAAAATATATAAAAAATAAAGTGCTAATATGACTAAAAAAATTTAAAAAATTAAACAAATTAACTTTTAACCAATATATCAAAATAAGTTAAAATAATTAAAAAGTGAAAAAAATTGATTCGCATCCGAAACGAAATCTTGGAAAATGTGGCGCCGCATTGGAACCGACAGGTGACGTGTCTAGCACAGCACATGGGTTTAATTGACCCATCCGAAACGAATCTTGGAAAATGTGGCGTCGCATCGGAACCGACAGGTGACGTATCTAGCACAGCACATGGGTTTAATTGACCCAAATGTTTTGTGGGGCCCCAATTGACGTGGACTGGAAGCAATGGTGGATATCGGATCTGAATTTTCTTTCTTTAATATATAATATAAAAAAATGTTATAAATTTTAAATTTTTTTATCAAATAAATAATTAAATATCTCATATTAATAAGATATTTAGTTATTTATTTAAATAAAAATTTTATATCTTTAACATTATTCTATAATATAATTATCTTATTATCAGAATCAGGAGTAGTTATCGGCTATTCTTGTCTTTTTTAATTTTGATTAGTAATAGATTTAGTATTTTCTAAATAAAATAAAAAATAAAAAAATGTTTGTTTCTACTTTTCAAAAAACGCTTTTCAGAAAATTATACTTTTTTATTTTCCGTATTTTTTTGTTTTTACTGTATTTTTTTAATATTTTAAGTAATTTTTTTTACTTTTTAGACACACTTAACATAAATATACCTAAAAAGTAAAAAAATTGTAAAAAAAATCTTTTAAAAATTCACTAAATACCAAAAATACAAAAAATACAAGAATTCAGTACATTTTTGATATTTTTATGTATTTATTAATTTTTTAAAATATTTTTTCACAATTTTTTTAATTTTTAGATACATCTAAGTAAGGTGCATCTAAAAAAGTAAAAAAAAATTTAAAATTAAAAAATATTAACTAAAAACAAAAAAACACGAAAACCAAAAAAGTCAGTTTTCAAAAAACTTAATCCAGAAAACTCAAACCAAACACACTGAGTATTTTCATGTTGACATACAGTACTTGAATAATGCTAGATACACTAATTGATATATCAATTAGTATATTATTGAATGATATGACATAATTTTAGAAATTTTAAATCTTTGTAATTTGTATAATAAGTGCGGTCATAGTTTTAAAATAATAATTTCATAACTATGTTGGTACAGTAATATACTAATCAGTGCATGTAACATTACAAATAATATTTATGCTTAAAAACATAAAAATATATTTTTAATGATTCCACGTGACTAATACCAGTATTAACCTAATTGTATGTAACAACCTTTTAAAGCTATGTTTGGGATATTACATTGGGTTAAAATAGTCACATATGACAAAATTGACACTTCTAGTCAAATAGGACAAAATATCACATCTAACTCGTAATTATTTTATTTTTTCTTTCATAAAAATTAAAAAAATCTAAACACTTATCCTAAATGAGATTTTTGAACTACGTACTAAAATAATTAAAAATGAAATTTTATACGTCATCAAGCCTTACTCTCAATGTAAATAGGCCGTGACATATATGGTCAAAGAATGAGTCCCTCTGTGTGTTGGCCCCACAGTGAGTTATTCCAGTGACTGGTCAATTTTGCGCACGCATATTTTTTCAGATATATATATATATCAATTTGAAAATAATTTTAAACAAATTTTTTTTATCAATTTGAAAATAATTTTAAACAAAAAAGCTTAATTGTAAAACAATTTTTGTGGTTATAATTTGAAATTTAACATCCAGACTGAAATGTGCATTGGGCTACAACTTCTGATACATTAAAAAATTGAGATCAAGGTGTTTAAGTTGGGTTTGAGTTTTAATTATTTTATCAAAATAATCATTGGGCCGAGCAATCATGCTTGCTATATATATATATAGAGTCGTGTTATATGCCTCGAATATTGAGACGTGAATTTGTCTCGAATTTGTTTAATCGATTGTCTGGCCGGATCGGCAAAGAGGCTGACAGTTGCGGTCAACAAAGTGACAATCACGATAGACAAGTGCTTCACTGGTCGTTTGACAGGTTGACCAGTGACCATAAATTTACGCCATTCGCGCCTAAATCTCTTGAGACATGAAGCATTAACCATATATATATATATTTGCGGATAAGGGATTCAAAATCATGCTTGTTCTTACTCCTATTTTCAGCCACAATTTTGCCTTTTTGCATTAGAAAATTTAATAGAAGAATTATTTGTCTCACATCCTACCCCAAGGAGCACATTCTACTCTTTATTTATTTATTTATGGAAAAATATCACTTAAGTTTTTGTTTTTTCATGAAAAAAGTAGAACTTATTGATATTTTCTCCCTTTTTCTGTTTTTTTTTTCTTAAAGAAAAAAACTAATTTTTCATTTCACGCATCTTGAAATGCTTATACGATTGTTATATAATTTCATCATATTTATCTTAAGAAAATAAATAATTTATATATAACATTTATTTTTTTGAAGACAAATATAATAAAATTATGTGATTGTAATTACTAGATCAATCTATTTTTAATTTTTTTTAATTACTAATCTACATAACCCATAAAATAAACGACTGGAGTTACTAAAATTTAATCATAATCAGCCTATGGGTCCTATTTAACAATTCAATCCACTTCAATGGACTCGTTAGTATTGGGCTTCTTTCCTCATGGGTCATTTTTGTTGTTGTTGTTGTTGTGTTTTTTTTTTTTTTTTTTTTGTGTGTTTTTGTTATTTGTTACACAAATTCTTCATTTACATATATGGTAGACCTTTTTGTTTTAAAAAAAATATTTCATTTATTTTCAGCAGAATTTGTAGCAGCAACAACACCCCAATTCTTCTACGGACACAAAATTGATCATAAAATTAATCATATAAAATAATTTTGGCTACACATATCGGATGGTAAGATATCATAAAAGATACAATTTCATTCAGATTGCACCACTTATATATGTAGTTATGTAATCGATTTTGTAGTTGTAGACTTATTGTATATACACTATCTATCTATCTATCTATACTATGTATAAAATGACCACTCATGTTGGTATCCTGAAATCTTAGCTTCTTTGTGTGACAAGCGTCCTTTTTTTATTTTTAAATTTAAAACAAAAAAATTAGATAAATGGAAGGAGTAGGACTTAAACCAAAATTAGATAAATGGCAGAGTATGACTCAAACCTTAGAACCTTGGGTCTAATGAAGAAGACTCTTACTACTTGAATAGTACACAATATATAATAAATATTTTATTTTATTTTTACTTATTTACATTGCATACGTATTGCATGCGCTAACCATTAATATCTATTTTTTTATTTATACTATTATTAAAAGTGAACATCTCACTTGGTGTCTATGAACTTCCTTATCTCCTTTCACTAAGTATTGCGCTAAGTGCCAATTTCTCCATCCAAAAGAAAAAAAGAAAAAAAAGTAGCTTTCTATTCTTGTGTCAAGTGTCAACTTCTCTATCTAAAAAAAAAAAAAAATAGTAATTAAAAAAGAGGCACAAGACTTGAACCTAAACCTAAGACCATTCACTTAACTTATTAAAGAACACTTTCATCACTTAAACAATATAGAAAATATGTTGTGAATTCATAATTAAAATTTATATTCTAAGCACACCCATCGGGTGGAGTTACACCCATAGTCTATACTTACTATATATTAAACAAAAGGGGATTTTAACCCCAAGCCTTGTGGGAGCTCTAATCTCCTAATTTAAATTTCTTGATTTTTTGATTTAAAAAAGAAAAAAAACCTTAGCATTTATTAACTTCTCCTAACCCCCAAAAGTCCAACACATATGATTATTATCAAAATATTAAACTTTAATATAATATAATAATAAAAAAAAAGACATTTAATTTCTTGAAAAGTCTAACACATATGATTATTATCAAAATATTAAACTTTAATATAATATAAAAAAGGAAAAAAAGAAGGCATTTAAAAAAAAAAAAGACATTTAAAAACCGCAATTCACATATATAGATAACTAGCATATCACCCGTGCTATGCTCGGATTGTGTTTACAATTATCTATATATGTGAGTTGTGATTTTTAAATATATATATTTTTTTAATGTTTTCTTTTTTTCCTTTTTTATATTATATTAAAGTTTAATATTTTGACAATAATCATATGTGTTGAACTTTTCAATGAATTAAATGTCTTTTTTTTATTATATTATATTAAAGTTTAATATTTTGATAATAATCATATGTGTTGAACTTTTCAAGAATTTTTTTTTATACTTTTTCTTAATGCATTAAAGTGTTATTATGAGGGATAATAATCGTATGTGTTGGGACTTTTCAATGAATTCATATGTGTTGAATTTCAAAGAATTTTTTTTATGCTTGTTCTTAATGTATTAAAGTATTATTATAATGATAAGACTTAGGAGTTGGGAGAAGTTAATAAATGCTAAGATTTTTTTATAAAAAAAAAAATCAAAAAATCAGGAAATTTAGATTGGGAGATTGGAGCTTCCACAAGGTTTGGGGTTAAAAACCCCATTTTGTTTAATATATAGTACTAGCCTATCACCCGTACTATGCACGGGATAATTATAGATATTTATATTTGTTTTAATTTGTTTTAATATATAAATTATGTTTTTTAAGATTTTTTATAAAAATAATTTAACAATCTTATCACTAACCAGAAATTAAAAAAGCTACTGCAGTAACTATGCATGGGCTGTATCTATAATTATTTGTATGATTGGATTTTAAATGCTAATTAGGGATTTTGACCAAATCAATAAATGCAAGCATGTGGATTGAAAAAAGTTAATAAATGCTGATCAGGGGATTTTGATCAAATCAATAAATACTGAGATTTTTTTTTTAAATAAAAAACTTAGAAAATTAAGATTGAGAGATTAGAGCTCCCACAAGGCTTGGGGTTTAGAAACCCCATTTTTCTTAATATATTTACTAGCCTATCACGCGTGTTATGCACGAGATAATTATATATATTTATATTTATTTTAATTTTTTTAATATATAAATTATGTTTTTAAAGATTTTTTATAAAAATAATTTAACAATCTTATTACTAATCATAGTGTACAGGGGAAATTAAAAACGCTACTATAGTAACAATGCACGACCTGTATCTATAATTAGTGATAAATTAATTTTTTTTAATATATGAATTATGTTTTTAAAGATTTTTTATAAAAATAATTTAATAATCTTATCACTAATCATAGTGTACACGAGAAATTAAAAAGGCTACTGCAGTAACTATGCACGGGCTGTATCTATAATTATTTATATGAGGGAATTTTAAATGCTAATCAGGGATTTTGACCAAATCAATAAATGCAGGCATGTGGATTGGAAAAAGTTAATAAATGTTGATAAGGGGATTTTGACCAAATCAATAAATGCGGAGTTTTTTTTTTTAAATCAAAAATTTAGAAAATTAAGATTGAGATATTGGAGCTCCCACAAGGCTTGGGGTTTAGAAACTCCGTTTTCCTTAATATATTTACAATTATTTATATATATGAATTGCGATTTTTAAATGTTTTTTTTTAAATGTCTTTTTTTTTTCCTTTTTTAATATTATATTAAAGTTTAATATTTTGATAATAATCATATGTGTTGGACTTTTCAAGAATTTTTTTTTATGTTTGTTCTTAATGCATTAAAGTGTTATTATGAGGGATAATAATCATATGTGTTGGAACTTTTCAAGGAATTCATGTGTTGGATTTCAAAGAATTTTTTTTTATGCTTGTTCTTAATGCATTAAAGTGTTATTATGAGAGTAAGACTTGGGAGTTGGGAGAAGTTAATAAATGCTAAGGTTTTTTTATTTTTTTTTTAAATCAAAAAATCAGGAAATTTAGATTGGGAGATTGGAGCTTCCACAAGACTTGGGGTTAAAAACTCCATTTTGCTTAATATATAGTATAGATTATCTATATATGTGAATTGCGATTTTTAAATGTCTTTTTTTTTTTTAAATGTCTTTTTTTTTTCCTTTTTTATATTATATTAAAGTTTAATATTTTGATAATAATCATATGTGTTGGACTTTTTAATAATTTTTTTTAATGCTTGTTTTTAATGTATTAAAGTGTTATTATGAAAGATAATAATCATATGTGTTGATACTTTTTAAGGAATTCATATGTGTTGGATTTCAAATAATTTTTTTTATACTTGTTCTTAATACATTAAAGTGTTATTATGAGGGTAAGACTTGGGGTTGGGAGAAGTTAATAAATGCTAAGGTTTTTTTTTTTTTTTTTTTTTTTTAAATCAAAAAATCAGGAAATTTAGATTGCGAGATTAGATCTCCCAGAAGGCTTGGGGTTAAAAACTCCCTTTTGCTTAATATATAGTATAAACTAGCCTATCACCCGTGCTATGCACGGGATAATTATAGATATTTATATTTGTTTTAGATTTTTTTTTAATATATAAATTATGTTTTTTAAGATTTTTTATAAAAATAATTTAACAATCTTATCACTAACCATAGTGTATGGGAGAAGTTGAAAAGAGTACTACAGTAACTATACACAGATTGTATCTATAATTATTTGTATGAGGGGATTTTAAATACTGATCAGGTGATTTTATCAATAAATGTAGGCATGTGGAAAGACATGTGGATTGAAAAAAGTTAATAAATGCTTATCAAGAGATATTGACCAAATCAATAAATGCTGAGATTTTTTTTTTAATAAAAAATTTAGAAAATTCAGATTGGGATATTGAAGCTCCCACAGGCTTTGGGGGTTAAAAACCTCATTTTGCTTAATATATAGTATAGATATAGATAGATTGTAAACACAATTCGTGCATAGCACGGATGATATGCTAGTAAATGGTATATTACAAATCTTATTGTAAATTATTTGTGGTGAAAAATACTACAAACTACATAAAAATAATGATATGTTATGATATTTATTATAAAATATTATAATTATATTACGTATGCTATGATAAAATGAATAAGATAAATTACATTGACACTCGCTGAGGTTTATATTTATTACAGTTCCCCTCTCACCTTTTGAAAATTACATCTCCCCCCTGAGGTTTAAAGTTTCTGTCACGCCCTCAAAAAAATACATAAAACCCAACCTTCTTAACATGCATTGATATAAGAAATAAACATCTTTCTATTCATCAGAGTAGTTCATTACAAAAAAAGTATTACATGTTGACAACCAAAGTAAAGGCCCTAAGGGTTTATAACTTTCCAAGCCAACACTTGGGTACAAGAAGTGAGTAGTAACTCAATTACATATTAAGCCCTTGACTTAAATTTACATGTAATACATCAAAAGAAAGCAAAACAAGTCTGTCTGCCTCTAGCCTCCCAAGCTATGTCCTTGGAGATGGCATACTGTCTGTACCTGAAAATGATATCCCATATAGGGTGAGCCACAGCCCAGTAGAAATATACTAAACCAACTATAAACAATGACTAAACTATTAGCAGTTGATAGATGGTCAACACTTATACATCCACTTACATCACATTACAATTTCATGACAATCATGTCCATGTTATATTTCATTTCAAAAACGTGGCTCAGAACCTGGCCAGATAATCCGACAGAGATTACATCTCTTATTAACAATATTTCCAATTCAATTGGGATAACAACTCATGTTAAACATTTCTTACATCATAATAGATACACATTTTGGTGCTGTATCAATCTCAGCCAAAATCACTTCCATACTTCACAAATGATACACATTTTAGTGCTGTATCAATAACATGTAAAAATACTTCCATACTTCACAAATGATACACATTTTAGTGCTGTATTAATGTCAAACAAAATCCGGTTTAGAGGTCCATCCCCTATCTTCCCTTAAACCGTGGAGTACATCCCCTATCTCCTCCCACATAACACAATGTATATAAGCAATTATCATATATATGTTCACTCAATCAATACACAATTTTGATGTATTATACCAACCACCATATTCTATGGTATACTCAATTGATTAGTTTTAGTTCGCTTAATCATCATGCATTGTCTACAACAATGAAGACTATCCTCCACCGATAGCCCAAAGTAGTTATTTCTAAACAGAAAATAAATGCACCAAATGGATATATTACCAACATTTTGTCTAGGTGAGCGATAAATTAATCCAACTATACCCTTTAATCCCATACCTTTCCAATTTGAATATTTCCTATTCAATTTCTCATTTCCCTAAATTAATTATATAAATTAATTTATCATAACAATTAGGGCTTTATCCCATAATTCACATAACAACCCTAAGGTTCCATTTTCATCAATATTCCAACATTAGCTCCTTTTCGCAATGTATTACATACATATGGGTTTATATATGAAAACCCCCTCTTTTGTAAATTACACAAAAACCCTAAACTTTTTCAAAATTACCCAACAAACCCCAACATATCAAAATGCCAAAATTTAAAGACAAAGCTCATAAGATGGAGTAGGATATCCCTACCTCGAAGTTAGAGCTCAAACGGAGAAGAAGACCGAAAACCAACGTGCTCCAAATCCAATAATTTTCAGATTAAAACGAAGCCTTCAACGCACTCTATCTTTTATACAAAGGACTTAGGATAAAAACTCACTATAGGTAGATCAATCCCTAGAGAGAAGACAAGTGTAGAGAGAGAGAGAGAGTCGGATCTAGGGTTTGCAAAAGAAAGAAGATGAAAAAGTGATGTTCAATCCCGTTGCTGCCTAGTGATATAACACAGGGTCGCTCGAACGAAGGAGTGGTCGCTCGAGCGACCAGACACAAAGAACTCTTGCTCGAGCCAATATTTCGAAGCTTTAGGTCTGCAACCCAGAAGCACGCTCGAGTGCAAGAATGCTCGCTCGAGCGAAGGAACCCAAAGCATACACCTCGCTTGCTCGAGCGAAGGAAAGCTCGCTCGAGCCAAGAAACACAGCTCTCAGGTCAAAATGAGACGCAGATGCACGCTCGAGCGCAAGACTTCTCGCTTGAGCCACCAGACATAAAACTCAACTCTCGCTCGAGCGAAGGATCTAAAACACAGAGCTCGCTCGAACAACAAAAGTCTCGCTCGAGCGAAGAACCAAAATTCTGGGCAGCAACCATTTGCTCGCAATCACTCCCAACCTGAAACAAACCTGCCCATCACTTCCTATAACTCAAATAACAAGTATTGAAGGATGGAAACAAGATATGAACAACAATCAACATCCACGGAAACAAGTCCAGGTCACTGTGCACAAAGGGGTAAAACCCGGGATCGCTATAACCTCCCCCCCTTAAAGAATTTCGTCCCCGAAATTAAGCACAAGTTTTCAAAACAGGTTTTTCTCAATTTAGGCAGTATTTCATTTCAACATTAAACACCTTGACCCATTACCGGTCATTTCATCTCTTATCAAGAGGCATCTCACAATTTATATTACAATGTGCATCATCAACATGCATTTCTTCCAAGTCCAACCATTTCCAACATACATGATTCACAATTCCATATCATATTCAATGTTCATGATACATTTCCATTTCTACAATATATTCAACATATGCAATGTTATATTAAACTTCCATTTCGAGGCAAGTTTCAAAATACTTCCATAAACCGAAACATATACAATGTTTTACAACTTAAGACATACACAATGCTCTTAAGGTTTATCAATACAGCAAAATATACAATACATGCTCAAACATTCACAAATAGATCCGGATATTTCTCTCGGACCTCCAACTCACGTTCCCAAGTGGCTTCTTCCACTCCGTGATGTTTCCACAAAACCTTAACCAAGGGAATGGTCTTGCCTCGCAAGACTTGATCTCACCTATCCAAGACTCGAACCAGCCTCTCCTCATACGAGGCATCCTTGTCAACCTCTAAGTCGGTCCAATCCAACACATGCGATGGATCCGGCTCGTACTTCTGAAGCATACTAACATGAAACACGTCATGCACTCCGGACAACTGCGGCGGTAAAGTTAAACGGTAAGCAACCTCGCCAATCCTCTCAAGGATCTCAAAAGGACCAATAAACCGAGGGGATAACTTCCATTTCTTACCAAATCTCATTAATCCCCGCCTAGGTGATATCTTTAGAAAGATGTGATCACCCACCTCAAATACCAATGGCTTCCTCCTACGGTCGGCATAACATTTCTGATGACTCTGGGCTGTAACAAGCCTCCTACGGATAAGCTCAACTTTCTTCGTCGTTTCCCTCACCAACTCCGGGCCCAACAAAGGTGCATCACCCACCTCGGCCCAACAAACTGGAGACCTACACGGTCGGCCATACAAGGCCTCAAACGGTGCCATACCGATACTCGACTGAAAACTGTTGTTGTAGGCAAACTCCACCAAGGGCAAGGGCAAGTGCCTCTCCCACGACCCACTAAAGTCAAGAACACAACCTCGAAGCATATCCTCAAGGATCTGAATAGTACGCTCGGACTGCCCGTCAGTCTGAGGATGATAAGCCGTGCTAAAGGTCAACTTAGTGCCCAAGGCACTCTGCAAACTCTACCACAACCTAGCAGTAAAACGAGGATCTCTATCTGAGACGATCGTCACTGGAACCCCGTGCAACCTCACTATGTCCCGAATATATAAATCGGCAAGATGATCTACCGAATCTCTCACGCACATAGGGATAAAGTGCGCCGACTTAGTCAACCGGTCTACAACCACCCAAATAGCATTATTACCCCGCTGAGTCCTCGGAAGACCTACAACGAAGTCCATAGTGACATGCTCCCACTTCCACTCAGCAATAGGCAAGGGTTGCAACAAACCCGCTAGCCTCTGATGCTCGGCCTTCACTTGCTGACAAGTAAGGCACTTAGATACGAAAGCTGCCACATCTCTCTTCATACCCCGCCACCAAAACTGGTGACCCAAATCACAATACATCCTTGTGCCTCTAGGATGCACCGCAAGGCGTGAATGGTGAAACTCTCGGAGTACTTCCTCTCGGCAAGACTCCGGCACAAACAAACGGTCTCGGTACCTCACACTCAAGTCGGGATACACCGTCAAACCCTTCTCAACCTTCCCACTGGTGATCTTCTCTCGGAGGGATTCTACCTTAAGGTCACCTTTCTGTCCCTCTAACACTTGACTCACAAGTGTAGGCTGTGCAACAACAGAAAACAAGGCCGCAGCCTCAACGGATTCACCCAGAAGCAAATCAAACTCCCCAAGTGCACCCAACATCTCCCATTCCCGGATGGCTATACAAGCAACATCAGTAATGGATTTCCTACTAAGGGCATCGGCCATAACATTGGCCTTACCCGGGTGATAATGTAACTCGAAGTCGTAATCCTCAATAAACTCCATCCACCTCCTCTGCTTCAAGTTCAAGTCCTTCTGTGTAAACAGATATTTTAGACTCTTATGATCCGAGAACACCTCGAATCTCTCACCATAAAGGTAGTGCCTCCAGATTTTCAAGGCAAAGATCACAGCTGCTAGCTCTAGGTCATGTGTAGGGCAATTCTTCTCATGTATTTTCAATTGATGTGAGCCATAGGCTACCACTTTCCCCCTCTTACATCAACACACAACTCAAACCCTCTCGTGAGGCATCACAATAAACAGCATAACCCAACCCTCTCTCCGGAATAATCAAAACCGGAGCGGTGGTCAATCTAACTTTCAGCTCTTGAAACGACTTTTCACAAGTCTCACTCCATACAAACTTGACCCCTTTCCGCATCAATCTAGTCAACGGCGAAGCTAGCCTGGAGAAATCTTTTACAAATTGACGGTAATACCCAGCTAATCCCAGAAAACTGCGGATCTCAAAAACACTCTTAGGCTGTGCCCAATCTTGCACTACCTCAATCTTGGATGTATCAATAGGCACCTCTTCCTCGGAGACCACATGGCCTAAGAACTTGACTTCTTCTAACCAGAACTCAAACTTCCCAAACTTGGCATACAGCCTATGGGCTCTAAGAAACTCAAGCACCACTCTCAAGTATTCCTCGTGCTCCTCCTCAGAAGGTGAATAAATCAGAATGTCGTCCACTAAGACGACTACAAAACGATCCAAGAATTCCCGGAAGATCTGGTTCATCAAGTCCATAAACACTGCCGGTGCATTGGTGAGCCCAAAAGGCATCACCAGAAACTCATAATGGCCATACCGCGTACAGAATGCCGTCTTCGGAATATCCTCCTCCCTAACCCTCAACTGGTGGTAACCCGATCTCAAGTTTATCTTAAAGAAACAACGGGAACCCTTCAACTGGTTAAACAGATCATATATACAGGGCATAGGGTACTTATTCTTAACCGTAGCCTGATTCAACTTCCGATAATCGATACAAAGTCTCAAGGCACCATCTTTCTTTTTAGCAAAGAGGGCTGGTGCTCCCCACGGCGAAACACTAGGGCGAGTAAAGCCCTTATCTAGCAATTCCTGGAGCTGAATCTTCAACTCAACCAACTCGGTTGGGGCAAAACGATATGGTGCCATAGAAATCGGCGCCGTGGCGGGCACTAAATCAATAGAGAACTCGATCTCTTGGTGAGGTGGCAAACTAACGAGATCTTCGGGAAAAACATCCAAATACTCACAAACCACTCTCGGCAATACAATCTGGGTCTCATCACACTCACTACTCGAAAGGCTAGCAAGAAGACCACTAAGCTCACTCTGCCTTCGCGGATCATACACCGGTGGTAACACACTACCAACCCGATCCCCCAAGAAATGGAAACAATCCCCGCTCAAGGTACATACTATGACCCTCTGGCGGTAACAATCAATAACTGCTCGGTATGACGATAACCAGTCCATACCCAAAATAACATCAAATCCCGACATGGGCATAACTACAAAATGAAATAGAAGCCGACGATCGACGACCTCTATATCACAACCTTTACATCCTTGTTTCAAAATTAATTCACCCCCAACAGGTGATACAACACATATAGGAGATGCTAATTGTGCCAACTCCAGCCTCAAAACAGATGCAAATGTAGCAAATATAAGGAATGGGATGCACCCGTATTAATCAACACATTAGCAACCGAGTTGCAAAACAAGAAGGTACCTCTCACAACAGATGGAGCAGGTACAAGATCCTGCGCGGTAACAGCATACACGCGCCCTGAAGGTCTCTACTCTACCTGCTCACCTCTAGGAGCAAAAGACTGCTGCACAGACTAGGATGACGAAGCTCCCGGATTGGCCCTCGAGGCCTGCACAGACTGAGCTGCAGAAAACTTTGCGTCTGTCTGGAACTAGACGCACCCGATGTGGCACTCAACTGCGGGCAGAACCTCTTCAGGTACCCTGCCTGACCACACTGATAACAAGACAGTGGTTGACCCCTGCCCTGACTCTAGCTCTGCGATCTAGCTGAAGATGAAGCAACTCTCTGACCTACTCCCCTCTATGGGCAAGCTGGAGACTTATGACCCAGCTGACCACATTTAAAACAAGTCACGTCTCCTAGACTGCCTCTCCTAGAGCCTGCATTCGGCACTGGAAAGGTAGATCTAGCAAAACCTCCCTGAGACTGCTGAGGGTGTGAACCCCTCTGTCTCCAGCCATCACCCTGACCATCCTGACTCCTCTTGGAGCCTTTCTGCCCCTCCTCTTCCTGCATCATGATCTCCATATGAGCTGCAGCATCAACCAGACGCCTATAATCTTGAGTCATAGACCCGCCAACTCTTATCTTGAGGCCGCGCCTCAACTTCTTCTCGAACTCGATACAACGGCGTTCCTCGGACGGCACAAGTTCAGGTGCAAACCTGGACAAACTAGTAAATGCAGCCTCAAACTCGGCCACCGAAGAACTCAGCTGCAAAAGCTGGCAGAACTAGTCTCTCAGCTTTTCCCTGACAGCTGGAGATAAGAACTTCTCCTGGAAAGCATCCACAAAAGCCTCCCAAGTGCCACCGATACGACCCTTCATGAATTTCCACCACTGACCCGCATCCCCCTTAAGCTGGAAAGATGCCAAGGTCACTTTCAAAGCCCCGTCTTCGATGCCTAGCATCTCAAACATCTTCGTCATTTGTTTCAACCACTCATCCGCCTTAAGTGGCTCCTTCGGATCACCGACAAACTCGTCCGGATTTGACCGGAAGAACTCCCTCTTCAAGAAGGAAGGCCCTGCATCAACAACCTGGGCCTGAACTTGGGCCTGAACTGGATTCTCAGCTCTGAGAATGCCCATAGATTCCCTCAAAGCATAGACTATCCCACGGGCTAAAGCGCTCATAGCCTGCTGATCTACTGGCTCGGCCACATTGGCCTGGTCGACTCTCTCCTGCGTCACCGGAATCTCCTCCGGTATAGGCACTTCCTGCCTCTTAGGCCTACCACCTCGTACACAAAGGAGTAAAACCCGGGATCGCTATAGTTTCATTACAGATTCCCCCCTTTAGCAATTTAATTTATTTAAATACCAATTTTGCCCTCATTAGGTAAATTACATTGACGCCCCTCATATTTTAGAAATTACAATCCCCTCCCCAAGGTTTAAAGTAGCATTATCAATTGCCCTCTCGGTTAGTATTAGTTGGAAAAAAAAATTAATTGAAAAAAAAATTAATTGGAAAAAAAAATATTTGAAAAAAAAAATTAATTGAAAAAATTTTTTGTTAGTAAAGTTTTTAAATTTCTGTTTAAAAACTAACGTAAGCTCATTTTTTGAATTTACGTTTTTCCTCAAATTTACAAATTGAGACAATCTTTTATAAACCAAAAAAATTATCAAATAAGTTTTTATGACAGTTTTTAAAATTCTGTAAATATAAATTGAAAACTGAAAATGAAATGGTTACCAAACAGGCTTGATGGTAAAAATGTCGTAAAATTAACAAATAATTAAACAAGTTACCAACGTAAGAAATGACTTATCAAAAGATTTTTAAGCTATGTATGGTTTGATTTTTAGAATTTTTTTTTTCAAAATTAAAAATTAATTTGGTTAAGAAATAAGAAATAAGAAATAATTATCAAACCATACATAGCCTAAGAATACTAAATTTTTAGGCTATGTACCACCAAACACATAATATTTTTTACTTTTTTATTTTTTATTTCTTAACCAAATTAATTTTTAATTTTTTAAAAAAATTTCTAAAAATCAAACCATACATAACCTAAGAATCTTTTGAT